>JASFAT010000144.1:0-267799 GCA_031353405.1 Baronia brevicornis
TGGTGAGCTCACTCATTTTGACGCGCACGTACTTGCTTCAACCACGGCTGGAACAAAACTGCGGGGCCTCAGGTATGCGCCTGAGAAAGAGGGACCCCTATTAAATTCATTGAGGGAAGGGACACTCATTTAGTTTCAGCAACTTCCTATTGGACACCCTGTAAGTTGTTGTCTTTTATGTTGACTAGAGTGTTGAGTTGAAGTTCAGCAGTGTTTTCGCGCCATTTTGATCTGACTTGCACTCCGAAACATACTCCTTTGCCCCGCGAGACCGAAAGTGCTGCCGAATTTGTATATATATTTCATAGATAATCTAGATTTAATACATTGATTATCATAATTAATAATTTGATAGATTGGTATCATAGACAGTTGGTATATATTTCACTTCGAGGCTCGGAGGTGTAGTTAGCGGACGACCAATCAGAAATTGAGCGGGAGTTAGAGGAAGGTCATTAGAATCTCCGGAAAGGGGAGTTAAAGAACGAGAATTCAGGATGGCTTCTATTTTAGGCAATACTGTGCTGAATTCATCGAAGGTGTTTCTCACCAGATGACGCAAATGATATTTGCTCGATTTTACACCTGTTTCTCACAAGTCACCATGATGAACAAATGGGGGAATGAAATGAATTTGAATGTGTTGTAGTTGTAGTATGTAGTTTTCAACTATTCCCGTTGGTCTAATTCTTCGCCAAGTTCGCTATTGGGAACCACCTCCTCGTGTTGATTTTGGTACGTGAAATTCGGTTAACATGCAATTAGTCGCTTGAATGCGTAATTTAGGGTATATACACGTTTTGAACGATATCACTATTTCGTTTTCAAAAGAACTTAAATCCTTTGTGAGTCTGCTTTTAAGAATGCCACGTTTGCGAATAAGATACTGTCTTTTTTCATCGCGGTTGACAATGGAAGATTGAACATTATCTAGTGACATTTTAGTGGCTAGTTAAAAAAAGAGGTACTCACGAGCATGCGCTTTATTTTTTGGAGATATTCCAATCCTTATATTCCCCCAAGATGTTTCTTCGATGATAATTGCTACGACGTTTTTTCACCGGTCGTAGTCGATCCAAATTTGCTGCAATTCTTCTATAGCGTAACTAACGACGACAGATCAACACGAATCCGACGAAAAAGGAACAACATTTAGCTAATTTGCTAATCGTTTATGCATATTTTACTTCGTGATAAATAAAAACTGCTTTTTTAATAATTAGCTAACTGCGTCCTTTATTTGAATGTACACAGTGTATAAATTTGTGTTGATATCAATTGTAACTATTCTTCATAGCTTAACTTATTATCAGCTTTCTCTTCAGTTTCTTCTGTGCTTACATTTGCGTTTGCAAATCCATTCAAAGCTGTTTTGGATCTGTTTAGCCTTTATTTTCTACTCCTCATTTTAGATGATCCTTCGATGTCATTGATTGCGACATTTTTCATTGTTATGTGTTACTAATGATGTATTTGAAATGAATGGAGAGGGTTGAACCAGTAATAAAAGCTAAGGAAGTCGTATATATATTTATGGTATGTGGTATCGCCATATTTTTCTACTAAATACTGCAGAAGGTTACTTCTGAACATTTACGACAACCCATGGGAGCTTCGTTGTTGGAAAACTGTATTCCAACCTATTAAATAAAATTTCGGCAGTACACACTTGGTAGTACTGCCGAAGTTGGGCTTTACATTAACAACACATCCCCAGTCTTCACATGTTCAGCGGCTTCTGCAAATTGGCCCAATGTTTTGTTTTCCGATATTTTCAATTAATTTGACATTGCAGGCATACTTTTCTTCGAACTTCCAGCTAATGTCAAATGTGGCTTAACAGGTAACTGCTTCTGAACGGAGTCGGTATCAAGCGTTGCTAGATCATGGCGCACTTCCTCTATAGATTTCTCGTCACCACTTAACAGATGACGCAGCAGTTCAGCCTTTATCGTAGCTTTAGCTCTTATCGGTTCTTCAATAGCTTAATATAATAGCAATGCCCCAGCCTCCGGTAATACGTGTGCGTGATGTGTGTGATGAGTTATAAGAGTATGTGTAAAAATTATTACGTAAGTAAAATCTGGTGATTGGGGAGGAGCATGCAATTGGCCAGGTACATTATAGTAGCACAGCGTTACTCTAGCATGAGGCATCCGAGATACGTGCACCACTGCAGCTGTCTACGTATTAGATAGGTCTCTATACGGCTGACATCAGCACGCCTTTAAAACTTCTGTATTTCTTATACGATCAGACCATTTTATATTAATTATCAATTGTCATAAAATATTACATTAATTTATTTAACTGCCAGCATGAAATTGGCGTAAGCTAAGCTAGGCTGCCAGCTTCATCTTGAAAACTTTGTTTTGAATGTGTACACACTGAATAAATTTGTGTTGACATCAATTGTAACTTTGCTTCATAGCTTAACTTATTATCAACTTTCTCTTCAGTTTCTTCTGTGCTTACATTTGCTTTTGCAAATCCATTCAAAGCTGTTTTGGATCTGTTTAGCCTTTCTTTTCTACTTCTAATTTTAGATGATCCTTCGATGACTTTGATTGCGATATTTTCCATTGTTTTTGTGTTATTAGTTATGTCTTTGGAATGAATGGAGAGGTTGGTATCAAGGCCAGCCTGCGAAATCATCCGAAGTGCCATAACACAGAGCACTGTCATGGTTGATCCAGTAAAAAAGCTAAGGAAGTCTCATTTATTTTTATGGTATATAAATATAATACTGCAGAAGGCTACTTCTGAACATTTACGATGCCCGATGGGAGCTTCGTTTTCACAGTTTTCCAACCTATAAAATAAAATTTTGGCAGTAGAGACTTGGCGTACGGGCTTTCCATTAACAACACATCCCCAGTCTTCAAATGTTCAGCGGCTACTGCAAATCGGCTCTGTGTTTTGTTTTCCGATATTTTCAATTAATTTGACATTGCAGGTATACTTTTTTTCGAACCTACAGCTAAAATTAAATGTGACTTAACAGGTCGGTACGAACGGTCGGTATCAAGCGTTGCTAGATGCATGGCGCACTTCCTCTACAGATTTCTCGTCACCATTTAAAAGATGAATCACCAGTTCATACGAAACTTTAGCTCTTATCGGTTCTTCAATAGATTAAGCAATGCCTCATGTCATGCCACCCTCCAGTCGTAATGGGTGTGATGAGTTATAAGAGTATGTGTAAAAAGTATCACGTAAGTAAAATCAGGTGATTGGGGAGGAGCATGCAATTGGCCGGGTACATTATACAATATAATAGCAAATTTTTCGTATTATACGCCGTGTCCTTCCGATCACTGTCTTGTTGAAATGTAAAATCAATTTCAAGTCTAAGTTTTTCCACACTCACTGCAAATCTTTTTTCAAAATGTTAATGTACACCTTATGCTCGAATGTTGTTTCAATAAAAAATGTGCAGGCACAGTTGCTACATATGAGTATTCCATTATTATATTTGTAAGATATATTTGAAGGTGGTTTATATTTAATTCGTTCACCTTTGGAGTCAAGATCTCGCCTTCGTTAGTGTTTAAATTTATGGAAAGCGTCATGAACCGATCGCCTCCACTCTGGACGGTTTGACAGTTGTGACTCCCAGGTGTCAGGCTCTATCCCGCATTCTTTCATGTGCCGCTTTAGCATATCTTTGTATCTTAAATATTGTTCGCCTCGCTTACGTTTTTCGCTTTCCAGTTCGGAATAAAAGATGCGCTGTGCTACTCTAGCTTGAGGCATCCGGGATACGTGCCCATACCACTGCAGGTGTCTACGTATTAAATACCTCTCTATACCACTGACATCAGTACGCCTAAAAACTTCTGTATTTCTTATACAATCAGACCATTTTATATTAATTATCAATTGTCATAAAATATTACATTTATGCAATACAAGCTGTTTTGGATCTGTTTAGTCTTTCTTTTCTACTCCTCATTTTAGGTGATTCTTCGATCTCATTGATTGCGACATTTTCCACTGTTTTTGTATTATTAATGATGTATTTGGAATGGATGGAGAGGTTGATATTAAGCCAGCCTGCGAAATCATCCGAAGTGCTATAACACTGAGCACTGTCATGACTTATCCAGTAAAAAAGCTAAGGAAGTCGCATTTATATTTATGGTACGTGGTAATCGCCATATTTTTGCATTGAATACTGAAGAAGGCTACTTCTGAACATTTACGACACCCGATGGGAGCTTCGTTGTCACAGTTTTTCTTTGACTTTTTCTTGGGCTTTTTATGATGACTAGAGTGTTGCGTTGAAGTTCAGCAGTGTTTTCGCGCCATTTTAATTTGAGGTGCAACTGCAATTGACATATTTCTTTATCCAGCGAGACCAAAAGTGCTGCCGAATTTATTCTAATCTTTGATAGCGCGAGAGGCGGTTTGTTGGTATATATTTCATGTCGAGGCTCAGAGGTGCAGTTAGTGGACGACCAGAAAGTGAGTGGGAGTAAATGGAAGAAGGTCATTTGAATCTCCGGAAAGGGGGTTAAAGTACAAGAATTCAGGATGTCTTCTATTTGAGGCAATATTTTGCTGAATTCTTCGAAGGTGAGATATGCGTTTCTCACCAAATGACGTAAATGATATTTGCTCGATTCAACGACCTGTTTCCCACAAGCCACCATGATGAACATACGGAGGAATGAAATGAATTTGAATGTTTTGTAGTTATAGTATTTATTTTTTAACTATTCCCGTTGCTCTAATTCTTCGTCGATAATGGATCTTCGATGATAATGGCTCTAATTTGATAACTGAATATTGTAAAAAAACAAAGCCCAAAAAAAATATTACATTGATTTATTTAACTGCCAGCATGAAATTGGCGTAAGCTAAACTAAGCTGCCAGCTTCATCTCGAGAACTTTATCTTGCATGTGTACACAGTGAATAAATTTGTGTTTACATCAATTGTAACTTTTTTCATAGCTTAACTTCAGCTTTCTCTGCTTACATTTTACATGGGTTTGCAAATCCATTCAAAGCAGTTTTGGATCTGTTTAGCCTTTCTTTTCTAGTCCTCCTTTTATATGATCCTTTGATGTCATTGATTGCGAAATTTTCCATTGTTTTTGTGTTATTAATGGTGTATTTGGAATGGATGGAGAGATTGATCCTGTAGTAAAAGCTAAGGAAGTCATATTTATAGGTAATCGCTATATTTTTCTATTAAATACTGCAGAAGACTACTTCCTAACATTGACGACACCCCATGGGAGCTTCGTTGTCAGAGTTTTCCAACCTATTAAATAAAGTTTCGGCAATAGATACGCGGCTTTCCATTAGCAAGACATCCCCAGTCTTCAAATGTTCAGCGGCTACTGGAAATCGGCCTTGTGTTTTATTTTTCGATATTTTCAATTAATTTGCCATTGCAGGCATACTTTTTGTCGAACTTCCAGAACTAAACTCTAATGTGGCTTAATAGTTAGCTGCTTCTGAACGGAGTCGGCATCAAAAGTTGCTAGATCATGGCGCACTTCCTCTACAGGTTTCTCTCGTCACCAGCAAACAGACGAATCGCCACTTCATACGAAACTTTAGCTCTTATCTGTTTTTTAATAGCTTAATAGCAATGCCAAAAATGCTGTTAAGTAAAATGATTCGTAGAAAAAGTTTAGCTTTAAGCTGCCAAGCCGTACTTCGAGCGCCCATGAAAGATGTGAATGAGTTGGTTGACGGAGGTGTCATTGGCTTTAGCCCTCTGGGCACGCTCTGAAGTGATGTTGCGTTTGAATAAACCTCAGGCGGCTCTTATAAACTTGAAGCTGTCTTTAAAAGAAATGCTACCTGTGCAGTTGCGAGCTCAGTATTACTGGAGCCCGGGAAACATTTTTAACTACTTGCGCTATATAGAGGTGCCACGCACGTCGAGATGCTTTGTTCCAAAACCGCCAGCGACGTATATACCATGACGATAGGCGTTTGTTAGTTAGGCCGCGCGGGTACCGCTGACCAACCGCTAGAAATCAGAAGAGTGCGACGCCCGCGCGGTTCTCTTACTAGAAATCCTCAGGATAGCGATCAGTTGCGTTGCGGACACCGCGCGATTTATGAGCAACCACAGTAAACATGGTGCCTCTTCGTCGACTTCCATTTTCCAAACTGACGCTATCCGCGATCGCCAATCGCTTATTAATCGCAGCTGTCTGAATACATAATACAATTTTGCGGCTCCAAACAGCGCGTTAGCAAATCGCGCGGTTTCCGCGTGTTTGACCGAGCCCTTACGAACTAGATATTTTTAAATTTCAGGGAATAGTAGTGAGCACTGGGGAGCGGTCGGAATTCGGCGACATATTCCGTATGATGCAAGCAGAGGAAGCGCCAAAAACACCGCTCCAGAAGTCCATGGATACACTGGGAGCACAGTTGTCTTTGTACTCGTTTTGCATCATAGGCTTCATCATGGTGACCGGGTGGCTTCAGGGGAAGGCGTTGCAGGATATGTTCACGATCGGAGTCAGTCTTGCCGTTGCCGCAATACCAGAAGGTAACTGGTAACAAATATTATGAATATCAATATTTACATCTATCATCACTTTTCTAAAGAGGGAATAACGATTTTTTTTAAATTGTAACTTTACAAATTGATTCAAATCCAAAATTCTAGAATATCAATAGTAATAGAGATTTTGATAGCCAAACCATATTATTAGCACTTAATAAAGAGTCTGGGTATGAAAATTCATATTCAAAGTCGGTTGAGATGGAGCCTACTAAATATTCATTCATTCATTTGAATTAATGGCTTTCATTAGTGCCAAAATAGCACGGATGATTTCGCCAATGTCACGTAGAAGGGAGAAGAGACGAAGGAGGTTAATCAGTGCGGTTGAGATAAGGAAGCAATAGAATGCACAGGACACTTATAGAGATTGAAGGGTGCGGTCAGGGTAACGCCTACTAAATATCACGTTTTATTTTTCCGACAGGTTTACCAATAGTAGTGACAGTGACACTGGCGCTGGGTGTGATGCGGATGGCGAAGCGGAACGCTATCGTGAAGAAACTACCCACGGTCGAGACACTGGGCTGTGTCAACGTCATCTGTAGTGATAAAACTGGTAGGGGAGAAATACTAAAAACTTCTTCCCATAAATGAAGGTTATTAATGGAGTCAGGCGTTACTTTGCGGAAAGAAACAAGTGTCGTTTACAAGGTGGAAAAAGGTTGGTGGGTGGAGAGTTGATGGCCGATTTTCGGTAAGTTTTTAGGCCCACTTCATCCAGCAGGAAAACACACATTATTAATTTTCTGTTATTGTTTTGTTTGTCACGGATCTTAGCTAAGTAAAACTTTTGACTGTGTTGAGACATACGAAAAGCGTTAAGCATGTACTATGTATGTATGTATATATAGTCTGGTTACTGATAAATACTATTCCCACATAATAGTGTATGGTGTTGAAGTATTTATATACATGCATTAAGGTTGTTGCTTAATTGTCTTTAGCTCAAACTCTCCATAAAACAAATTGTTTTTATAGAGTCTAAAGGTTTCAATATCGTATCAATTCATATTATATACGTAGGATTATTTTAGCACATATGTGCTATAATAACCCTACGTATATGCCGTAACATTAAAGTATACTCCGATATATATCGTTGGAAAATGGACAATGTCATAATTGCGAAACTAATACGACTTGATCCGCTCCATATATGCTTAGCTCTTTCAACATCAATATCAGCTCGCGGCAGTCCCTTGTTGGACACACTCAAGGTGCGCCATCTAGCCCGATCTTCGGCTACACGCATCTAGTCTCTGCCAGCCGTCTTGCGTAAATCTAGCAGTACTGCGTTTGCTGAGTCGCGGTCTCCACTCCAGCACTCGTCTACTCCAACGAGCCAAGCTTCTTTAGGGTAAAAAAAAATCTCGTCGTTTTTGTCAGGCACTTTAACACAAAACGAGATGACGGTGACCACGTTGTCGACGTCGGGCGGTCACCTAGCCGAGGTCTCAGGCACCGGGTACAACGCGCGCGGAGATCTCCAGCTGCGCGCTTACAAGGGACGGGACTTGGACGTGGCCCGGATGGCCGTCAATACTATGCTTGAGGTACTTACTTTTACACAATTAGGTCTTTTATGGGATACGGATGAGCACGCGTGTCGCCTGATGGAAAGCAATCAACGCCGCCTATAGACATTGCAGATGCGTTGTCTTTTGAAATGGTGTGCGGACACAAGAACACGTGAGGCTTAGACACGTGACACCTAAACACGGACCCCGAAACACGCGTCCTGTGAACATTGCGACACTTAAACACGGGTCTAAACACGCAGTACTTCAACACGTGACACCTAAACACGCGTTCTGTGAACATTGCGACACTTAAGCACGGGTCTAAACACGCAGTACTTCAACACGTGTCACCTAAACACGGAAACTGAAACACGCGTCCTGTAAACATTGCGACACTTAAACGCGGATCTAAACACGCGACACTTAACTAACTAATCACACATTTCATTTTTATATCAAATCGTTGTAATTTCGGCTATAATGTATGTGACATTTTAAAAGAAGCGTGCTTTTTGTTAATATGTTATTTTATTATAATAAATATAATAAGTTTGTAGTATCTTTATTGAGCATTATATCATGTTAAAAAATATATTTGTAATCAACATTAAATAGACACTATTTGGCTATAAGGTTGGCAATTGATTAAATATATAACAATATTATTCTACCGCTCAATCAAAATATAAACTTCTAACAAAAACCACAAAAGCACTATTAAAGTTGCTAAGTACAAAGTAAATAAGTAAATACAATAAGTTTTGTGCGGTGGATAGGGACGGCGTAAGAGAAATCGTACAAAAAAATATTCGGAAATATTATAAATTTACATATAATAAACAACTTTGTACCATATACTACCTCAATTTTTTTTTTATGTGGTGGGTAGGGACCGCATAAAAAATGTCGGTATATATATATATATATATATATATATATATATATATATATATATATATATATATATATATATATATATATATATATATAAATAAAAGTAAATAATTTATTTACCTTTAATCTCGCTATAAAATGAATTCTTAATCACGTGAACCGTGGATAAAACTCTGAATACGAAACGTATACTGTTCGCGCGTCGAACGACAACATGTACGTAACTGAATCTGCCTTGTCAGTAGATTGTTTAAAATAAGTGAACAGAGCATCGAAGTCCAGATACATCGTTGTCAAGGAGACCACGTAATCCGAGTTCGTCCACAACTTTGTGTATGTACATTGATAGGAAACATTAAACTGGTGCTAACGCCGCTAAGATTCATACAAAAATAAATCGCACAAAAACAAAATCGCATAAAAAAGGACCGCACAAAAACAGGCTTCACTGTACGTGTGAACACGAGCGCTGTTGAATCGGAACTGATCTCAAAATGGCCGCCCCGCGACCGAGCGTTGACATGCGCGGCCGCGGGCGGCAGTGACCGCAGCGATATATCGATGTCTCTAGTGATGTAAACAAGCACTTGTATTCAAATTTCGTACACATAATATATTATTATATTTATATATGTATAACAACATTATTATATCAACAATTGATTTCTTATAAAATGAAGGTCTCCAAGGCCTATCCATTCGTCACAGGAATGCCCCAGGTACGCGACTGTTTTATAATAACGTTTTCTTTTGGAACCAGGTTGCTGTGATTTGCAACAACGCGGAGATTCGCGACGAAGTGTTGTACGGACAGCCGACAGAGGGCGCTCTGCTAGCATGCGCCATGAAGAACGGGAACCACGAAGTGCGGTCTCGCTATACCAGGCTTCAAGAGATACCTTTCAGGTATTCGACTATTCATTCGACTTGCTTAGGAATATATGTTTAGGGCCAATCCACGGACGTAATTTACGTCACAAAGCTAAAGGGTGGATGAGGGTTTAATAAAGTGGGCCATCTTGCAAGATAAATAAGCTTCGTGAAATCACATGTATAAATCTGAAATACTCTTAACTATAACGAAAATCTCTAAAATATTGCCAATTCTATCAATGTTTACAAAATATATAAATAATTTAATTTAATGATTTCTGAATGTAAAATATCAAACTGTGACGTCACATCAAGGAAAAATGTGTGACACCAAAGGCGTTGTGTGACACGAACGTGATAAGGTCGGGGTTTGAGTGTTGTGTACAAAATTGCCTAAATGCCACGTCGTGACGTCCTTACCCGTGACGTCATGTAGCCTACAATTAACGTCACCTTCTGTAATTGGTGTTTCGTTTAAGATGTATTTTATGTGCATTCTATTCTTTCCTTATCTCAACCGCAACTGATTAATCTCCTTCATGTCTTCTCTCTTCTACGTAACATCGGCGAAATCATCCGTGTTATTTTGGCACTATTGAAGGCCATTAATTCAAATAAATTAATGAAGATGTATTTTTTGATGATTATTAAATGTAAATAATTATTATTTCACAAAAATCTCTTTCTTATTGATCATTTTTACACGTGACTACATTTTAGATTTTTTTATTATCCATTTGCCTAGTTCTGCTAGCCTCCCTGCACAGATCGTCGCACCATCTAGCCCTAGGGGGCGTCGTTTTACGTTTGCTAAGACGCGGTCTCCACTCTAGCACTCGTCTGCTCGAGCGATTGTCGAATCTCCGACAAACGTGACCAGCCCATTGCCGCTTTAGTTTGCTAATTCGAAAGACTATGTCGGTGATTTTGGTTCTCTGGCGGAATTCTTCACTCCCAATGACTAGAGAAACTTTGAGCATAGTTCTTTCCATAGCTCTCTCCGAGCGACTCTGAGCGTGTACTGATGATATAATCATTAAATAATTATTACTATTACATTTGAACAGTTCAGAAACAAAGATGATGGTAGTAAAATGCGCCCCGAAGTTTCCTGACGGCAAGCTCAAGGAGGAAGTGTTCGTGAAAGGTGCCATAGAGAAAGTGTTGCCACTGTGCACGCAGTACATCGACAGCGCGGGCAACTACGCGCCGATGACCAGAGACAAGCAGAACGACTTCCTGACCGAAGCGTACAACATCGGGCGAATGGGTAGGGTAACGTTTTTTTCTCCTTTGTGTTAATATTTCATTTGTATGGTTTTTATATAACAAAGTATTAAATAAATAACTAATAAGGCAAAACTATTCAATTGCTTTTCGCAGCTGCATACTTCAAATAAAAATAGCCTCAATGATTGCCATATAAATGTAAATATTTAAAGTGGAAGCTGTTGTTCTCCGTCTTCTTTCAATCTTATGTTATTATCTAATATATATATATATATATATATATATATATATATATATATATATATATATATATATATATAATCTTATGTTATTATCTATTTTATATAATTATATTTTATTTTTTTAACAGCCTATATATGTTTCACTGCTAAGCACGGGCTTTCATTTCTGGAGGAACGGACGCTAACCCACCACACTTGTCCAATATGCGGGCGGGCGGAGTTACCAGACAGGGTTACAGAATGTGGATTGGAAAATAAATATTTGTGATCCATACATATATTTACTCCGGTGCGGGGATCGAACCCGCGACCATTGACTCTACGGGTGGAGGGTCCTGAGCCAATTGGTCGCCAATTGCGAGTGTCAATATTTTACTTGATACTCGCATAATAGTTAAAAATGAGACAAGCGTATGTGTTCGTACAAAGTCGGCCACGCAATTCCCTTCAGGTGACATGAACGATAGTTTGGTTGCCTTGCTCTAAAAAAGTAATAAACCCCTCCCGTAGGTCTCCGCACGATAGCGCTGTGCCGCGGGCCGAGCGTGGAGTCGCTGACGTACACGGGCGTGTGCGGCGTGTGCGACCCCCCGCGGCCGACGGTGCGCGACGCCGTGGCGACGTTGCGACGCGCCGGCGTCGACGTCAAGATGGTCACCGGGGACGCCAGGCCCACCGCCCTCGCCGTCGGTCAGTACCGTACTGCACTCGTTATTTTAAATCCTAATTATTTGTTTATTTTAGTTATAGTCTAATGAATTAATTTGTAGATGCAGGAAGGCTTTCACTAGTATTCATCCTGTGAATCGTGAGCGTGGCCATGGGAATCGAACTCAATGTTACACTCACTGACAATAGATTATAATTATTACAGTACATTTCATTTAGATATAAAGCACTTTAAACACAAATGACTTATCAAATCGAACACTTAGCGATTCGTCGCAGACACGGTGCGCTGGCGGCACCTCAATTCGAACTGTGCCGAATATGGCCACCCCATATTGATATATACGACGCTCTGCTAAAGGGGCGTACAAAGACCACCCACTTTTTGTTTTCGACACAGATAACGCACGTTTTGTCGATGGCTAAAATGACTCATACTTTGTCGTTGACAAAGATAAATCACTCGGCGCTGAAGCGCCGTCAAATTAATTAGTTATTGTCTATTTGAGTATATGAAAATAATTTCTATATGGTCTGATACCTGAACTAGATTCAGCCCGTATCTCAATTCACTCTCCTTACACCCTTTATTTGTTTTCTATATTTTACTGCCTTTACTGCTGTTTAATTGTATTTATGTGGAAATAAATAAAAGAAAGGACACACATAAATCGACGCAAAAAAGCAAAAACGCTGTAAATGACCCAGATGTCAAAAATTTTGACTCGTGTGACACAAATGGGATACTATGGGCTCTTAAGTCAAATTTAAGTCTGTTTGCGTGAATGTGTTTGTCCATTAGAGAATTGTAATAGATGATTTATTTCACAGCTCAAATGGTGGGCCTGGACGTGTTACACTCGCAGTCGCTATCTGGTGATCAGTTGGATGCGATGGCGGATGATGACCTTGACAGGACCATCGATACGGTGGGTAAATTTGAAGTCGTTATAATTTTAAAACAAACACAATAGTTGGAAGTTCTGTTTTGTGGATGGGGTATATGTGAGTTGAGAAAAAGGTTAAAGGAAATAAGTTTTTTTTATGGGATAGGAAGGCAAACGAGCTGGCGAGTCACCTGATGGAAAGCAATCAACGCCACTCATAGACATCCGCAGCGCCATAGGCAGTGCTGAAACGTTGCCGACCGCTCACCGTACGAAGCGCGGTAGGTAAGCTACCACTCAGACCCCGGTTTTCTGCTGGAGTGTGGTACTTCCCCGGGTGAGCCGGCCCATTTATGCTACAGACAAATATTATGCCATTCTTGACAAAGTATTCTATGGATTAGACTAATAACGAGACGATTCCAGTGACGGTCTGCGAAAGGCCGTTGGCAGAAACTGGATGGGTATAGACCAACATTGGGCTGGATGGCGTTCGTTGTTGGAGACCTACTAAGTCCGGCTGTGGCCTGTAGTAATGGCTGTGATAATGATGGTGTTTTGAATTAACAAATACATAAATCCAAAAACGAATCATAGAAAAGTTTTGAAGTTAAATATTGAATTGTTAACGATCTAAATGGAGAATAAAAACCTTAATCTAACATTTTCAGGTGAGCGTGTTCTACCGGGTGACACCAAAGCACAAGTTGTCGATTGTGAAATCGTTACAGCGCCTGGGCAACATCGTTGGGATGACAGGCATGTTGGATTTTATTCACAGCCCATTAAAGTATCACTGTTTGATACAAACCTCACCATTTCTAGAGGGATGGACGTTAACCCACCACGCATATCCAGCCGATCGGCAGGGCATCCGGACTCGGAATATATACCTGTAGGCCATACATATGAATCCCGATGCGGAATCCAATGCGTGACCTTTCTCTCTGAATGGGATAACTCGCCACTGAGTTAATTAACCATCCATAAATTACATCACACGAATTTTATGACTTTAGGATCCTCCCCCTGTCCTTTTCACATGTGTGACTTTCCCCCTAGTGTAACTCGCCTCACCCTAGTGTGACTCCCCCCCCCTCGTGTGACGTCGAATATTTTACAACTTTTACATTTAGAAATTATTAAATTAAAACCAAGCCAAGGTGTGCCGATCGTGGCAGATGGAGATCTGTGGTCTCTTCCTACCTCTTCGGGAGACAGGCGTGACGATATGTATTATATGTATGTATCCATACTGTATGTATGTAATGTGTATGTATCCAATAACGCATCAGTTCGAAAATATATATAAATAGTAATGCTGGAAGTAGCTTGTTTCATAGAATGGTGGTGCGTGGAATGAAGTTTCGGGAAAAACACACAACAACGTTCTAGGTCGCCATTCATCCAGATGCTGGGGATGAAACGTTTCTTTGTGGCCTGTTGTGTGGTAGTGGAATACAGCGGCGGGAATAGGAATGTTCTGAATAACTCCTCAATTTCCAACAATGTCTTATAAACTCTATAAGGTGTTATAACAAATTAGTTATATTCTTTTAATTCCCGTTGCAGGCGACGGTGTCAACGACGGCGTGGCACTAAAGCGCGCCGATATCGGCATAGCGATGGGCCGGAACGGTACCGACGTGTGCAAGGAGGCCGCCGACATGATTCTGGTGGATGATGACTTTGCCACAATCATGTGAGTCCTATCGCCTTGGACGATAGTGTAAACTAAAAACAACGCAACAAAAAACAATACATAGTGTTCTCTGCGTACCGCTAGATTGATTCCAAGATGTTAGTGCTGGTAGCCTATTGGCTTTAACGGCTTCATCGAATGCTGGGCCCGCGGACTCGGAGCCCGCGGGCAAGTAGTATGTACCACTAGAGTGATGCGAAATTGTCAATATAGTGACCGATCGTTGTTACTTGTTGTTCGTTGTAACGCATGTTTTTTATGAGATAGGAAGGCAAACCAGCAGTCGCGTCACCTGTTAGAAAGCAAACAATGCCGCCCTATACTTCCGCAGTGCCATAGGCGGAAGCGTTGCCAACCTTTAAGGAAAGTGTCATTATGGGAGGGGGAGGGATAGAAGCAGGGGGAGCATGTTGGGCTTCCGGAACTCGGTCGCTGACCGTACGAAGCGCGGTAGCTAAGCTACCACTCAGACGTCGGTTTTCTGCGCGAGTGTGGTACTTCCCCGGGCGAGCCGGCCCATTCATGCTACAAACAAATATTATGCCATTCTTGACAAAGTATCCGTCTGCAGCGTGGCTCTACCACTTTTAAAGCCCTCACCAAAATTTTTTTTTATAGGACAACAATTTTATTATTTTATTTTTTTATTATTTGCCATCAAAAAATACTTATAACCGTAAACTTTATATATAATTTATATAGCAAGTCGACGTTTGCCGTGTCAGCTAGTATACGTATATAATTTTCATACATTACGTTTTCGTCCACAGCGCAGCAATAGAGGAAGGGAAGTGTATATTCTACAACATCCGCAACTTTGTCCGCTTCCAGCTGTCGACGTCAATAGCGGCTCTGTCACTCATAGCGCTAGCGACGCTCATGGGCATCCCCAACCCGCTCAACGCCATGCAGATACTGTGGATAAACATCATAATGGACGGTGAGTTATAAACACTTAGAGGTGGCAGTTTAATATAAAGAGATATATTTCATAATTGTTATATTTATATTATTAGATATATTTTTAATGGTGAAGGAATGAAATTATAAATGAGTGATTTGGAGTAAAAGGTGTCGTGACAAAACTTGAGAAAGGGATGCTTAGATGATTTGGGCGCATAGAGAGGATGGATGAAAGACGACTCATAAAAGAAATTTACGTTGTGGATGTGGATGGAAGGTCGGTAGGGGAAGACCAAGGAGAACATACCTTGACCAAATGGCCGAAAATTTTAGGAAAGGCCAGGTCAAGAGTACCCTTAACCGGCGGGCTTGCATAAGGAGAATGATGAGTGTGGAAGAAGAAAGGATCGTAGCAGATAGAGATCTGTGGAGTCTCCATATCCTTACGGGAAGCAGGCGTGATGATATTCATGTATGTATTTTTTGATGATGTCTGTATAGCCTGTAATATAACAAATATTGATGTGCAATATGAAGATGATGTGTTTTTGGTTCTATATCACTTTGTCTCTAGTTTTTTCTTTATGAATAGTATAGACAGGCTAACGAAAAGCTCCCTCCTTCCCTATCCTTACCCTTATGAGAGCAATGCACGCTACGGTGCCTTTTTATATCAGATCTAAATGATGGCCTACCATCAAATAGTTACTATGTTGTAAAAAAAATCAAAATATTGATAATGCAAGATTTTATCGATTAATACAATCATTGGTGATCTGAGATAACCAATGAATACAAAAAGACTACTTTTTATCATCACACTCCGAAAAGGTTATACATGTTCTTTTAAAGGCTATCCTTGCATTGGTCCATATTTATTTATTATTATTCTAGTTATATATAGCTACTATAGTAATAAATTTAATCGTAAGCATTTTCTCAACGACGACGACGACCTCGTTACAGGTCCACCCGCGCAATCGTTGGGTGTGGAGCCGGTAGACCATGAGGTTGTGCGGCGGAGACCTCGCGATACGTCGCGACGCATCATATCCCGCGGGCTGCTGTTATCTGTTCTGTTGTCCGCTGCTATCATCATTGCCGGCACATTGTGGGTCTTCAACAGAGAGGTAATGAAAGAAAGAAAGACAAATCCACAAAACAGCACAGAAACAGTTAACAAAGTATTTACAAAAAAATATGATCAAGATATATATATATATATATATATATATATATATATATATATATATATATATATATATATATATATATATATATATATATATATATATATATATATATATACATATATATATATATATATATATATATATATATATATGTATATATAAATACTATTAATTAAAGATAATAATAGTATATAATGTTACCTATACTGCAGTATGGATTATGAAAAGGCCTACAAAACTACACTACACAAATATAAAAGCACGGGGTAACAACGGGATTTAGTTACATCATAGCCATATATTTAATATAGACGCCAGGTTGACGGCAAACCATATGAAACTTACGTAAATTATTAAAAATATTTATTTAATATGGCTGGCAACGCTTTTGCAATGCCTATGGCACTGCGGATGTCTATGGGCGGTGTTAATTGCTTTCCATCAGGTGACACGCCTGCTCGTTTGCCTTCCTATTGCATAAAAAACGTAACGTCACGGAGCTTAAGACTCCCGCCCTCCTTTATCGCACAATATCGCACTTTGTTTTCCATCTTCCCACCTACTATACGTGTGACGTAATTTATGGATGGACCCTAACGTTAGTGTTATGTTCGTTACAGATGTCCGACAACAAGATAACGCCACGCGACACGACGATGACGTTCACGTGTTTCGTGCTGTTCGACATGTTCAACGCCCTTTCTTGTCGATCGCAAACCAAGTCCGTGTTCCAAGTCGGATTGTTCTCCAACAAGTGAGTTTCTCCCAGACTAGGGTTTTCATGAATTTGCACTTTTTTTATATGTTACAATGGAGCTTACATCATTATAACAAACGATGGGTCACAAACCCATCGTTAATATGATCAGTGACCACTAATCAGTATAAACACTACTGGACGAAGGCCACATCCAGGGGAATGGATCAGAATTGTTATGCTAGGCAGGCGAATTATCGACCGTAGAATCAGGCATTTCCTATGCGTACATGTAACGCAGACGTCTACGGGCGGAGGTGCATACTTCCCATCAGACGGATATATAAAATAGCAATTGCGACGACCGACTGGCTCACCGGCGAAGTCATCCGTGCTCTATTGTTACTATTGAAAGCAAGCAAGTCGAATGAATGAATGAAGAAATTAATAAGATAATAAGGAAGAGTTGCATACTCTTTTGTTAAAGGATGTTCCTGGTGGCGGTCACGTTGAGTTTGGTGGGTCAGATGTTGGTTATTTACTTCCCGCCTCTCCAGCGGGTGTTCCAGACTGAGGCGCTCACTGGCCATGGTAAGTAAACTCTTAAAACTTTAAATTACATACACATCATTACGTCCTTTGGGTTAGGCATAGTTCACAGATCTCCATCTGCTATGATCTTGGCACACTTTCCTTGTCTCCTTCACACTCATCACTCTCCTCATGCATGCTCGCCGATTAAAGGCCGTTACTCTTGACCTGGCCTTTCCTAAAAATTTCCGCAATTTGGTCACGGTATGTTTTCTTTCCCCTCCCCCCTTCCGGTCCCTACCGACCCTTCCCCCCTCCATCCACATCCACAAAGCAGATTACTTTTAACTTTCGATTACATTTTAATTACTATTTTAATCTTTATTATAACGTAATCACTGTAACGTCAAACCACCGTCAACCGTAAAGCACCGTCAAACTTACTTTAAGATCCGCGAACAAATTCAAAAAATTATATTGTGTGTTTGTGAATTGTATAAAGGATTGTTTACCGAGAAACGACCGCCAGCAAATCCTCCAACACCTCGCAATGGTCACTAACGTTGACAACTGCAAACACACAATATCACTTTTCACCACGAACACAACGCTCGCTTCGACACGAAGCATCCTCAGGCGTAGTGCTCTTAAAGTACTGTAGTGGTGATACATTGATAAATGTGTCACTAATGTATTAAAACATTTTATTCGAATATAATAAAACCTTTTGTATTATATTACTTCTTTTTACATTCGTAATTTTAAAATTTAAAATTACAAAAAAAATTGTTGTAGAAAAACAATGAGATTAGTTCGACTCACGTCTTTCCATAGACAGGTCACCTTTCCGGCATATGAGAAATTGAGATTGAATATAAAATGTAAAGTGAAAAGTGAAATTAATTAATTTTTTTATTTTATTTTTATTTGGGGAACGTACAATTTTATATAACGTTGTTATATTATTTCTAATTACAATAATTGAAATCAGTAAAGTGTCCACTGTTAACTAATACATACAATAGCAATATAAGATTGTGTGAAAAATTGTTTGTAAGAAAAAAAATATATACAAGGATTTATTAGAAAAAAAAAAAATTAAATTTGTTGAATTTTTTCAGAAAAAAATATGTAATATTAAAATAATATAAAAATATGTAATTAATATAAAATGTACAGTGATACATTAATGAATCAATTTCATTTGGAAGAGTTTAATTACATCCAAAGTAAAAACCCCCTAAAGATCCCGTGTGTCACCGTATCAGTACGTTCTCCGTAAACATAGAATATTATTTTTCTGATTTTTGTTCGCGGATCTTAGCAAAGTAAATTTATCCATTTATTTTTATATATCCATTTATTTATCGAAAGTAATGCCAGATTCTATAAAAAATAGTATTATATAATAATATTATAACACTAGTTGCTCGTCCAGACTTTGCACGAGTGGTGAAAAACATGAGACATAATTGAATATGAATGAATGTCAAGCTATCAACACTGACATATATTTTCTAAGTCATAATTTTATTTGTTCATCATAGTAATGGCGCCATCTATTAGTTATATTGCGATTTAAAATGACGGAAGGGAAAAAAATTTTTTTGAGTCTCCGTATAATTTTTTGCAAATTATCTATAATAACAAACACAACAAAAGAGAATTATTTAATTTGATGCAGTCGTTCTGAAGCTGAAACTTACATTTCGTATATATATATATATATATATATATATATATATATATATATATATATATATATATATATATATATATATATATATATATATATATATATATATATATATATATATATATACATATGTACATATATGTACTATATATATCTATACATAAATATATATATCATATATATATACATATATATTTACATACATGTGTATATATGCAGTAGATTATATCGTATATATATATATCTATATATATATATATATATATATATATATATATATATATATATATATATATATATATATATATATATATATATATATATATATATATATATATATATATATATATATATATATATATATATATATATATATATATATATATATATATATATATATATATATATATATATATATATATATATATATATATATATATATATATATATATATATATATATATATATATATATATATATATATATATATATATTTAGGACCAATACTGCCCATTGGTCCTTGCCTCTCTCGACCTAATTGAGAAACGATCTGTGCTGGATGACTAGAACTGGATAGGTGAAGCTGCATATCAGGCTAGGTGGTGCAAGTGTAAGTATAATAACATAATAGGTTAACTTAATTTTTTTATATTTCCAGATCTTATTTTCCTAGTCTGCCTGACGTCGAGCGTGTTCATAGTAAGCGAGATAAAGAAGTTCATAGAGCGAACGATTAAGAGACGCTCCTTCGGAAAGTTTTCGTCGAAGGCCCACGATGCCATGGATTTTGTATGACAGGAGACGGAGAGGAAAGCGCAGTAGGCGGCAGGCCGTGCGCGTGCCAACGGCCTGAGGGGGGTGGCCTTGGCGAAACGGTGGGTGGGGAGGTGGGGGGACGGAACTGTCAAGCGAGCGTTCCGAACGCCGGCAGTGGATTCGATCCACTTGATTCGAGTAGTTCGGTATTGTATCGAGTGCCAGACGGGAATAATACCATCTACCTTGCGACGGGTGACAGTGATAGCTGTCGGGTTAGTGACAATTGCGGGTGCGAGCGGACGCGTTCGAATGGCGCGCCATTTTCGATTTACGACGGTAAAATCGATATTCCTATTCGCTTTTAGTTTATTGCGCGCGTCACAAACCTATCGTTGTGTTGCAGTATTGTTGTGTAATGATTTTGTATTGTATTTATATTTTTTTTAAACTATTTTGAGCCTCGGCACGCTTGCATTTTTTCGATAAGTCAAATAATACGATTTAGTATAATGTGTTGAGTTGGATGGAACCTTAACGGCTTGTAAATATTAGATATCATCACAATACAAGGTCGTAGGCAAGGGGGAGGTTAGGGGGGGGGGGGTCAAACCTCTGATTTGTCTCAGTGAACTTTTTGAAATAGTTAATAATTTTCATTAAGTTTGTATTTATATAAACATATACTCTTATTTTAAAAAAAAATGAGTAACATATTGCGTTTGGTCTAGAGCCTCTTACCCTCCTCCGAAATTAGTTCTTGTCTACTGCCTTGTGACAAAATTTCGGAAAAATACATGCTTTGCTGAGGTCGCTAAAGCTACTCTTGTATATTTTATTTAAATACAAACAAATTAAGGTTAACGTGATTAGGCATTGAGCAAAAGCAATGTATAAAATGCTTTTCTTATTTGTGTCATTTTTAAATGCCTCACAATGATTAATGGAGTCAGGCGTTATTCTATTTCCATGTGGACAGTCAGAAATTTTTCAAACCTAAGATCTGCAACAAGAAACAAAAATAGGAAAATAATAATGTGTGCTTCTTTTTGTTACTAGAAGAAGTGGATTTAAGAAGAAATCCACTTCTTCCAGTAAAATAAAACACATTATTATTTTTCTATTTTCATTTGCTTGTCGCGGATCTTAGCTAAGTAAAACTTCTGAGTGTCCACATACCTCACAAACTTAAAGCTCATACATGTATTCTTGGGGTGAAGTTACCGTAAGCGATTATGTCCCGTGGCCATTGAGAAAAACAGTTTTATTCCAAAATATTTATAATTTATCTTATGGCACACAAATCGCAAATATGAATCTGTGAGTTCTGTTTTCAAAAACACATAATAGTCCTTTAAAAAATCGTTCCATTAAATAAAGAAGGATTTGGGCAAAAGGTGATTTTAAAATATTTGAATCGGTCGCTGTAACATCACGACCTATTTTAATTCAATATGAATCGGTTGCTGCAACATTACGACCTGTTATAATTGCGGGATATAATCGTGTTTTAGTAAAATGTACAAAATGTAATTAAATGGAATTTTGAGAATTTGCATTTTACGCTTATGATTGTGTTGGTAATTGTTTTTGTGATTTTATGATTTATTAATGATCGTGACCATTTTAATCGTGGAAATCCGTATTGTTAGGTTATATATATAGGTCTAGTGTTGTACGTTATTAGCAATGAGCTGCTACCTTTGTAAAAGGCTACTTTGTAAAAAATATCCACTACGATCTGCGTATGCTTTATGACGGTATATGCATTATAATTTTTTTCCAAATATTTATTGTATCGTCGTAGATAAATGTACTGCACTGTACATTAAGAACGCAAGTATAAAGCGCAAGCCACACCGTGAACGAAGCGAGCGAAGCTAAATTCGTCTAGCTTCATGCTACCGCGTCTTTTCATACTTCGACTCACACCACTTGCTATGGAGCTAAAATAAGCTAATGATTTGAACTATACGTACTGGTGAATCCAATGATCCCAATGTAGCGAAATGCAGACTGCACGTTACTGCACGACCACGTTGGGATCATCGGATTCTCGTGCGGGGTTTAAGAGAGGTTTTGGCGTGTGATGATATGTCTAGTGTTGTTATTTGTGCTTACTTTCCGGTGTGAATAGACTTTGTTTAGATTGCTGAGTTTAGCTTAACTTTCATAGTTAAGCTACACGAGCGAAACTAAGTAAACTTTTACCGGTGTGGCCGGCGCTTTATATTTTAATATTGTATTTATACAATTAAAACGAATGGCATCATTCCTACTAAACAATATATAATATCAGATCATATAAATAATAGCAGAATTACAATTAATATTATATAGCGAAACATAGACACCTCTGTTAGATTTGCTAGCGACATCAAATGTTTAGATAACTCTTATACTATAATTAGATTAATCTTTGTTATGATTTGTAAACTTTACTTATCAGGTTACAAAAAACGAAACTACTTTTTGAATTATTATTATTAAATAGTTGCTATTTACAAAAAAAAAACTAATGCGGTGTATTTGAGATCTATGAGAAACGTTAATCGATCTTTACTGTAACGCGTACGAGATCTAATCAATCTCCTAGAAAACGGTTTAAATAACACACATATATTTGCCGTGAGTTACACATAATTTATTTCTCTACCTTTAAATGGTTTCGCACGCAGTTGTGGGATGCAATCAAAATGTAAGTGCTTTCCGCACAAAGCGAGAAAACACTATTTTAATCGCCGCATCGAATTAAGGACTCGTAAGAGATGTTTTAGTTTGAAAATTTTTATTTCATTTAAAAATATCCTGATGAACAATAATTCAAATTTTATTTGGCCTAATATATAATAGTGATACAGGCTTTACTGGTTTATATATGTATATACACACATGTATCACTATTAACACAACATGTATCACACTTATATTTTATATTAAGATCTCTATATATAAAATAAAAATTAATATATCGCGAAATGAAATTTTAAAAGTTACCGAATATAATTATCGTATATTTGAAATGTATTAATAAATGATATAAAAATGTTAGTGTAATCTACCAAAAATTAATGCAACAACATGTGAACACCAGTGTATTACTTTTTAAATTTATACCACACTATACTAGAGGAAGAAACCAGCAAAGAGTCCATACTCTTTCTCTCTCTCTCTTTGTCTCTCTCTCTTTAATGTACTGTAAGTTGACTTGGTTAAGAAGAGTCAATACTCTTTTTACCAACACTTATATACATATATAATCTACACAATCTTCAAAAAAGATGTAAGTGTATTATAAAGAAAGAAAGAAAAAGAGAAAAAGAAAAATTTATGTCTTTCGTACTACACAAAGAAGACCTAAAGGCACATTGTGTGAATATACCTTTTTCTGAGGCCATTGTTGCGGGTTCGGTTCCCATATCGAGGTTAATACTATATATGTATGTACATCAAGTATCTACAAGTATTTATTCCAAGTCTGCGTGTTCCACCAATCCACTTTGGTCAAGCGTGGTGGGTTAACATCCATTTCTGCATAAATGAGGAGGTCCCGTGCCCAACATAGGGACACATGGACTGTAAAAATAATATTCAAACCGTTTTGTTTGGTTTGAATATTTTTTTTAAATCATCTGCCATTTACTCGTCACACAATCATCGTCATTTACCACTTCTCTGTGCTTGTTCCTTTCTGTAAGGTTTTATGAGATAAAAATATACCGACATCTTAATTCACTACCATCATTTATTTTTAATAATAATATATTTATAATTTTCCTTCTATTTTCCACAAGACATAGAAAAAAACCTTTTCAAAATCCGTTTGAAATAATAGGTTTAATTTTGTAAATATACATTTTCTTAAAATATAGATTATTTTTTTTTGTTTTATCCCTACCCACAATTGTTGGTAATTTCTTTTCTTTGTAATTTTATAGGTTTATAACAGTGAATAAGATCGTGGAATGATTTGTAGTACCTTTTGATATTTACTTTTTTTGTATTATATTTTAAATTAATGTTGTAATATTAACCTCAATTAGTTAGTTAAGTTATGTTAGATGAATTTAAAGTTATCTTAAAAGGAAGAGGTTTAAAGTATTATTATTATAATTATCTAGCCAAACTAGCTGACATTGCCTTGCTTTTTGCTGGCGTGAGTTATTTTTTAATCTTTGATAATTTATTTACAGCGCCATCTACCGAGATCACATTTCATGCATTTCTTAAAGCCCGTTGTAGTAGTTTTATTTTGTAAATACACATTTTATTTAAATATCAAATTGAATTCTTTTAATTTATACCCACCCACAAATGCTTATTATTTGATTTGATATACAGTGTATTAGATAATAATAATAAATAAATACAAAATAATAAAAATAGTATTCATTGGATAATTTTTCGTATATTTTGGTAATTTTTTTGGTTTATATTATATTTGAAGTCAATGATATAAAATTAAACTATAGGAAAGACAGGCATGGGCCCTCTTATTACTAGAGTAGTTAAACATGCTTCTCAAAGGTGGATTAGCGGATCATTCCGACTTGGAATAATATCCGCAGGCCATATATGTATTTATTCCGATGCGATAATCGAACTCGCTACCATTGACTCCGAAAGCGGTAGCTTCGACACTGAGACAATTAGGTCGTTTACGAATATTTCAAGATAATGTTTTATCAAAGTTTTACCGAAATAAATATACATATACTGACAAGAAGTCTCTAGAGAAAGGCGAAAAAGTCTATGTAGTTCGACCCCTAACCAAGTAAATATTCTTTGAAAATCTTAATATTGCTTTAACTTTTTGAAATAAATAAAAAAAATAATTTTTTTTAGGGATGCGTTATACCTTATCAACAAAACTTTTTACTTAATAGTACAATGTTTTGTCGCTAAATTTTACGTGAATATACTATATAAGTTATAATAATATAATTTGAACTTGTTTGGGCATTTAAAATAAAAATTATGGGAATAGTTATAGATTAAATATTTAATATACGGTTGAACGAATAAGTAATCTGCCTCGAATCTGATTTTGAATCTCTAAATAAATTGAAAAATATGTGATGTTAAAAAAGGCAATGTGATTAAAAGTCATATCGGAAGTTGTAGAAAAAGCGTGACGATTCGCGCGGAATGCTTGAAGCATTTAATACGTTAAGTTTTGGAAATGCGTGCATAGGAATTTGTTAAATTGAGCTCTACACACACGCTCGGATTTATTTCAAATTAAAAGTAATATACACGGAATAAGAAATTACCAAACGTGAAGATTTTGTTTGGTTGGACTCCCGACTACATGACCCGCCTTATACATTAATTTATATAATCGTCAAAGCGTTTTACAAATTGCCATTGCTTTACAAAACTCAATATTTGCAAACACAATATTGTTATTCCGTTATAAGGGCTTGCAAAATATTTGTGCATTACAGATATAATAAAAACCATTTGGCTGTAGATTTGTAGCCACAGTCAAAAACAAAATGAATAAATATACCTTTAAACTTTTTTCCTATTCACTTCTTTGCCTCGCTCTTGGAGCTCAAAACTCTGCATCAATCTCTTTGGATAATTCAAGGCACTTAAAGAGCCGTATTACTATTTCCTGTTTGCATTGGATTGCGATAATCGTCCATGGTATCACATCTAGCGAGTAAATATTTGCAAGGTTAATCCTTTTAAGTCATCTCAAGCGAATGCCGTTGTATTCGCGACATAAATATTTAAAAAATCAAAAACAAGTTGCGGAAGGTGATATTTCAAGAAATCTTTTGGATTAGGTATTGCGCGAAACCAGATGACGCCGGAACGATAGTTTCCATGTTGGAAATCCTAAAATCAAAATTTTTATTTATTTTCAAGGATTTTTTTATTTAATAAACAAAATGAGTGATCATGTCACTCAAGTCTCTTGAAAAAAGCAGAAGCCAATCAAAATGCCATACGTCACTTGTTCACAAATCCCGTGGCCAGTGTTTGCATGTTGTAGCTTAAATTTAAAATACATGAATATCAAAATATTGGTTTTATTAAAAAATAATTTTTAGGCATATTAGGTCCTTATGGATTGTTTTAATGGCTACCAAAAGTAATGCTATTCAGATTAATTCTTGACGTTAAGCAGGAGTATCGACGCGCATATTCTCCTAATTACAATCAATAAAGTTTATTATCGATATTTTGAAAGCACTATCTGTTAGGAGGGACGAAGGACGAAGTCTTGAGTACATACGTGCTATTTTCTCGATCCATAATTAAAGTATGCCTTTTTCTCGCTCCGAAGCAATCAAATTCATTAAACTGTGCCGATCTAGGTACTGTTTACTGTTCTAGAATAGTGCACTCGTTCGTTATGGGGTTAAAAAATATATATAATATCAGATGACGAAAGACCGTGACAAATTTATAAAACGTCATGATTTTATATTCTTAAATGGCAATTAGCTATAACTATTATGCCAGTGTCAAGTAAAATATAATAATATCAAGCATCTTCGAATGTACTATTGTAGTTAGCTTGTTACGTTACGTCTTGATAAAATGGTGGCTAATTTACCAAAGCCTTATATGGACTTTTTCAATCAACTTTAAAAGTTACGATACTCGCATTTATTACACTACTATATATTGTATATTATACCACTACAATGTTTTTATTAAACAATATAACTGATAATAATATAAGATTTTGAAAATGAAATTAAAACACAACATCACTGATGTAAATTGGCGGGAAAAGTCCGTCGCGATTTTATTAAAAATTACATGATTTATTTTACTTGACACTGGCATTATGTTTTTATGCCAGTATTAAATAAAACGCCTGAATTCGTAATAACCATCAATAAAAAAAACAAAACTAGTAAAATAAGTTGCGTTAGTAATATCTTTAACTCGCTAGACGTGAAATCATGTTTAGCCATAAGTTTTGTTGTTAAATTAGCCATGTTTAAAAGTAGTGATTGACTTATACCAGATGTGTAGAATTTAAGTGTAAGTCATACATAGAGATATACGTATTTGAAAAATTATACAAAATTTATTAAATAAGTGATAGATCAATATTTGTAGTATTTTATAAAACGATTGAGGATGCAGTCGATTATGTTTTGTGAGGAGATAACGCTGATCTGTTACTTTTTTTTTAGATAGAGGCAAACGAGCAAGCAGGTCAATTGATGATAATCATTGCCGCCTATGGGCATCTGTCAAAATAAGGGCACTGCAGATGCATTGTCGTTCCTTAGTGTAAGAATGTGAACAAAAAGAGAGAGTGGAAGATTTAATAGGAGAAAGAAGGAATTTATGGGAGAGGAGAACGAAGGAAATTGGCGGAAAATGGCCTCTGGTTGTTTATACTCACTGGATCCGAAGACTAAATACCTCTGAGGGCAAAGGTCCTTCCTCTCCCATTATTCACGTCATAACCCCAAGGTAGGAAATACATCTGCAATTCCCTTGGCATTGCGGATGCGTTACTTACCTTAGGGTTGTTTAACTACCTTGGTTTTGTCCATAGGCAGCGGTGATTGCTTACCATCAGTTTACCTGCTTGCATGTTTGCCTATCATTCAATAAAAATACAGTAATAAACGATCACAGTACATTTTCGGTTGCATCTTCAATCAACATTTTGTATCCTACATGCAGCCTCTGGACTTTCTTCATATCTGTATTAAGAACGTGTCACATCTTGTGAAATTGCGAAATAAAGCATACGAGTTATTTATTACTTTTGTATTATTTACCTTCATCTTTAATAGCTCGTGACCGTCGTCTTCTTCATCCTTGGCTACACCCATTCAGTTTCTGCCATCCGCCCTGCGCAGATCGTCGCACCATCTAGCCGGGGGACGTTCCACACTACGTTTACCGAGACGCGATCTCCACTCCAGCACTCGTCTGCTCCAACGATCGTCGGATCTCCGACAGACGTGACCAGCCCATTGCCACTTAAGTTTGCTAATTCGAAAGGCTATGTCGGTGACTTTAGTTCTCTGGCGGATTTGTTCATTCCGAAACATATCTACCAGAGAAACTCCGAGCATAGCTCTCTCCATAGCTCTCTGAGCGACTCTGAGCTTATGAAGCAGACGGACTGTCAGCGTCCACGTTTCGGCGCCGTAGGAGAGTACGGGTAGGACACACTGGTCGAAGACTTTCGTCTTCAGGCTCTGAGGTATGGGCGACGAGAAGACCGGACGGAATTTCCTAAACGCTGCCCAGCCTAACTGAATCCTTCTATCGGCTTCTTTCTCGAAGTTGTCTCCACCCAATTGCAAGACTTGTCCGAGGTAGATATACTCCTGGACAACTTCGAGAGTTTTACCACTGACGACGGTCGGTTGTGGATCCAGATGATCATTGACCATGACTTTAGTTTTATCAAAGTTCATGGTCAAACCGACTCGTCGAGAGGATTCATTTAGGCTGTTCAGCATCCCCTGCAGTTCCTCTAGCGATTCTGCCACGATCACGATATCATCGGCAAAACGCAGGTGTGAGATGTACTTACCGTTTACGTTTATGCCTCGTCTTTTCCAGTCTAGCGTCTTGAAAACGTCTTCCAGTGCATTAGTGAACAGTTTCGGGGATATGACATCCCCCTGTCTCACCCCGCGATACAACTGGATTTGTTTTGTTTGACTGCCCTGTACTCGAACGGACATCGTGGCGGCATTGTAAAGACATCTCAATACCTCGATGTATCGATGATCTACCTGGCACCGCTGCAAGGCTTCCATGACAGCCCAGGTCTCAATGGAGCCAAAGGCCTTCTCATAATCCACAAACGCTAAGCACAGGGGCTGATTATACTCGTTTGTTTTCTGTATAATTTGCCGCACTGTGTGAATGTGGTCTATGGTGCCAAATCCTCCTCGAAACCCAGCCTGCTCTGGGGGTTGAAACTCGTCAAGTCTTTGTGCGAGTCGATTGGTGATGACCCTCGAAAACAACTTATAGACAAACAACATCGTCGAGATATGGCCGAACCTATTCCTACGTTGGGTAGCTACGCTCCCTCGCGGGGACACCACGCGACGACAGGAGGATTTCTCATGGGAACGGACGTCCCATCTGTATTCGTTGATGCACATGTTTAACAACAGTGCTATAGATATATTGTGTTAGACCATATTTAACAATTTAAATATATTTATTAGGTGTACAAATAAGTTTCCGCAGTTTTTTATAAAAAATTAGGAATTTATTGTAAAGGAAAAGTACATTACGTTTTATTCAAAGTATTTTCCATCATTTGCCACTACTTTTCCCCATCTTTCTGGCAACATTCGGATACCCCGTCGAAAAAACTCTTCATCTTTTGACGCTATCCACAAATCTACCCAATTTTTGGTGTCTTCATATGATGTGAAGCGCTGCTCAGACAGACCATGTGCCATCGACCGGAACAGGTGATAATCAGAAGGGGCTAAGTCTGGTGAATACGGCGGGTGGGGTAAAACTTCCCAGTTGAGTGTTTCCAAGTATGTTTTTACCGGCGCCGCAACATGTGGACGAGCATTATCGTGTAAAAGAATAATTTTGTCGTGTCTGGAGTAGTAATGGGCGCGTTTTTCCTTAAGTGCCCGACTCAATCTCATCAATTGTGTTCGGTAGAGAGCTCCAGTAATGGTTTCGCTTGGTTTCAGCAATTCATAATACACGACACCAAGCTGATCCCACCAAATACACAGCATGAGTTTTTTTCCATGAATATTCGGCTTAGCTGTCGATGTTGATGGTTCGCCGGGCTTAACCCATGACTTTCTCTTCTTTAGATTATCGTAGTGAATCCATTTTTCGTCACCAGTGACTATACGATGCAAAAAACTCTTTTTTTATTCCTGGCAAGCAGCATTTCACTCATGCATAATCGGCGTTCAACGTCTCTCGGCTTTAGTTCATATGGAACCCAATTTCCTTGTTTTTGAATCATTCCTAACGATTTTAAACGATGTGAAATTGCTTGTTGAGTCACTTGTAGAGTAAGTGCAAGTTCTTTTTGCGTTTGGGACGAATCTTCCTCCAATAGTACTTCTAATTCCATGTCTTCGTACACTATCGGCCTTCCACTGCGTTCTTTGTCTTTAACGTCAAACTCACCGTTCTTAAACTTTTGAAACCATTCCTGACAACTTCTCTCACTTAAAGCAGCTTCACCATATGCTTCTAGAAGCAATCGATGCGCCTCAGCTGCAGATTTTTTCACATTAAAGAAGTAAATCAAAAGTTCCCGCAAATGATGCTTATTCGGAATAAAACTTGACATTTTTGCACGAAAAAAATTACGTGATGCTGATACGGAATCACTAGTACTTTAAGGTTATGGTGTTGCCAGATGACTAAACTTGGGATATTACGTTTTACATCTGACAATTTCTCCATAACCTTCTGGTGGGGCCATCTTTTGACAAACCGCGGAAACTTATTTGTACACCTAATATAAAATGTGATGTAATATACTGATAAAATATTGTTTATGCAATGCCTTATACATAATTCATTGATTATCTACTAGTAGTGGAGATATTCCGAATACGTCAAGAGATCAAAGTTCATTCCCGTCAATTAAAATAAGCAGTAGAGATAATTTTGCGATCGATTCATTCTGTTGGAAAAATAGAAATAGTACTCTATTGCCGAGTCCCTTATTCCGGGAACTATGGTAGACTAAAAAATATTTTATTTGACTTTCACGTATGTAAAGAGGATCACTTGATCCTGTTTAATTAATATCTTTGAACTTATTAACTAATTTATTTCATTTTTACAATAAATAATTTTATTTAGATTGACATATATTTGTCTTCAACCAGTGCGTCCTGTCCGTACTCTCTTACGGTGCCGAAACGTGGACACTGACGACACTGACGGTTCTTCTCCTTGACAAGATCGTCGCTCAGAGGGCTATGCTCGGACTTTCTGTGGTAGATAGAATTCGAAATGAAGAAATTCGCCGGAGGACCATAGTACCGACATAGCTCTTCAAGATAGCAGACTGAAGTGGCAATGGGATGGACACGTTTGTCGGAGAACTGACAATCGTTGGAGTAGACGAGTGCTGTGTGACGAGTGGAGACCGCGACTCGGCAAACGTAGTGTGGGACGGCCCCCTGCTAGATGGAGCAACGATCTGCGCAAGGCGGCTGGCAGAGACTGGATGCGTGTAGCCGAAGATCGGGCTAGGTGGTGCGCCTTGAATGAGGCCTATGTCCAGCAGTGGGCTGCCGCGGGCTGATATTAATATGTGTTTAAAAATTTGCGGTGGCAACTTCTTTTACTAAACCGATTACTTATTTAATTTTGTTTATTTATTTTTTTATATATATTTACGCCTATCCCCCGCAGGGGTTGGCAGAGACCACAGAGCTCCATCCGCTGCAGCGAAACGGCTCGTCATCGGTCGCTTTTCGCCCTATAGAGAGGAAAGGAAAGAGCAGAAAAGGAAATGCGGATTGGGGGGGTTACCAGACTCGGAATAAACATTTATAAATCCATATAAATATTTTTTCCGATTCGGGAATCGAACCCGCGACCATTGACTCCGCGGGCGGAAGGCCCCGCCACTAAGCCAATCGGTCGTTTTATTTATTAATTTATTTTATGACATTTAAGAGGTAAGATTGAATGGAGTATAATATAGGTCTCACTAGGCAGGCCCGTGCCGAGACATATCGGTCATTTCTCGTATTTGGCTATACATGTATATAAAATACATAAATAAATATATACATATTCATACCAAACATGATACCATACACACTATACATAAAATGATATAAGTGCCAGCAAAAGATGCTTATTACCCTGTAAAAAGCATGTGGTTTTGCTTCCTACTTAGAATTTTTACCAGTTTTCCTACTTTTTTTTCTACCTGTTTTGCCCAAAGATGACCTCGGGAACTCATTTTATATATTTGGTTAGTAATGTTAAAAAAAAACGGCTACATAATGCTGTTTGTTTACTTAGTTTTAGCTTACTTAGTTACAGCTTACTTAGTTTGTTTCAGCTTACTTAGTTTGTTTCAGCTTACTTAGTTTGTTTCAGCTTACTTAGTTTGTTTCAGCTTACCTAGTTTGTTTCAGCTTAGTTTTACCTTGTACTTGTTGTACCTTGCTGCCCTAGTAACAACATTACACAATGTACAGTTCGGAATGTACGTGATTGTACATGACCAAACGGTGAGGGAAACGCGTACGAACAGTCATTATTCCTATCTCTTGTACTCCTGTCTTGAGAGTCCTTAAGAGAGGGTTTCGAGAAATTTGTGTCGATGTACGGTCGGAGGTCCAACCCCCTCCCCCAGACCCCCTTCTCCCCTCCCCATCCCCGTCCCATAATGACACTTTCCTTAAAGGTCGGCAATGCTTCTACACTACCTATGGCGCTGCGGATGTCTATGGGCGAGGTTGATTGCTTTCCATCAGGTGACATGCCTGCTCATTGCCCTTCCTATCCCATAAAATAAATGAAAATATATATAAAAGCAGATAAAATCTAAAATCTGTGTCACGACTGTGTAATTAGTTCAGATTGTTATGCACCCCACGTTTTTATTTTAATATGTTATTATAATAAAACATTTTAATTTAGAAGTTGCATTACCTATTTTTATTTCTTTTATAAATAAAAAAAATCAAGTTGAGACATTTCTTTTTATACTGGAATGAAAGTATGGTTTAAAATAATACTTTTAAAAATAATATGACATTTTTCCTTTGTTTTTATTATTTTAAAAATATTGAGGATACGAACTTTAAAATTAAGTTACATATTTTTAATGCCATTATCATTGATTCATAATATTGCGAACCGGTATTTGTACTGGTTATTACTACCGGTTTTCTCCACAGAGCTAAGTAGCGAAGAAGTGACGTTAATTAATTTGTAATTTCATCAATTAATTTATTAAATTTCGGTTTCCGGGAAAGCACATTTTGAAACTTTTATTTTTACGGTATTTCCGAACCAACACGACCTTCACGGGGCCTTAAAAAAAACAAAGCCTATCTTAAAGGCCGACAATGCTTCTGCGATGTCTATCGTGTTACTAGACTACGGGCGGATTTATTTCCATAAGACGACACGTTTTGCTCATTTCCACCCAATCCCATTAAAAAATCATCGCAATTTCTTGCATCTCAAATATTAATACTTTATTGTACACAAAACACGACATACAAGAATTAAAAGGAAAGAAGATGTACAAGGGCGAGCTTAACTCAAAATTGAGTTTTCTGCCAGCAAACCCAGGAGTGAAAGAGAGATAATACTTTAAGTTTAAATACTACTTTAATTTTAAATATTACTTTAATTTTAAATACTAATTTTTAAAATAGTACATCATACAGTAGAATTGGTATAGATAAAAAATTGTAAATAATTTACTGACGTTTTTTAATAATAATACTAATAAGAAATAAATTCGTTTCTTATTGGATACAAGTTTGGACGCACATTTGTCAAAATTATGTTCAGGTAAATGTATTGAAACTTGTCAAAAAGCAGCCATATTATGTACTTGTTGTTTTTGTTTGATGGCAATTAGTCATAACTATTATGCCAGTGTCAAGTAAAATACAATAATATCAAATATCTTGAAATGTAACTAGTCTGCTTTTCACTTTACGTCTTGGTAAATTGGTGGCTATTCTACCAAAACCTTGCATGGACTCTTTCAGTCCACTTAAAAAGTCACGATGCACGCATTTATTTCATATCACTTATACACCTTAATCGAACTATATTGCATAATACGCCACCACAATTAAACAATATAACTCTTAATAATACAAGATTGTAGAAATGAAATAAAAACAACGTCACTCATGTAAGTTGGCGGGAAAAGTTCTATTACGTACTTCTACGATGGCGAATAATTTATTTTTTTCTTTCCTTTGGTAGCAATTTGCTAACTATTATGCAAGTGTCAAGTAAACTATTATAATATCCTACCTGCCTGTGTAAATTAAAACGTACTAGTCAGATTGTTACGTTACGTCTTGATAAAATGGTGGGTGTTCTACCAAAACCGATGGACTTTTGGCGTTAACTTAAAAAATAACAATATACGCATTTATTTCATATATAACGTCACCACAATTTAAAATTATAACTGATCATAATATAGGATTATGAAAATGAAATAAAAACTCAACTTCACCGGTATAAATTGGCGGGAAAAGAAATTTCCTTTGCTTGGATTCTTCTACGAAGGATGGAGGAAGTTTAATTAATAATATCGTTTTATAGTTTTTGTTTCCATATTAATAATATTGTCATCTTGACAAAATTATGAGAATAAATAATAATTTCATTTATTTCAGACTACTTTAAGCTCATACATTTGAAAATTAAGTCTTGCGTAATTGACACTTCTATGATATACTATATATTTTTCTGTCTCAGATGCGCTGACGTTAAAATCAAACATAACTGATGGTTTGGTCAGTCTGATTTCTGACGTTTACGGCCGAGGACGGTCGTCATGGCGTGCAAATCTGTGATTTTAATTTTATTGGCTCTTGCCATCAGCTGTTATGCTCAAGGGAGGGTTGGGCAGTACATGGTGCCCCCAGCGAAGTTGGAAGCCATATGGCCTCGAGGATTGAGAGTGTCTGTACCAGGTAAATGAAAAACATATCTTTTTTTTTAAGTCTTGAGGATAAAGACATTTTTATGTGTTCGTTCTATAGTGTTTCCATTTAGCGAAGTTGTGTATGTTTGTGCAGAACAAATAAACGTCAAATTGTTGATAATTTTACCTTATGAAGTATGCTTAGGTTTTAAATATTGACAATAGTAGTAAAAATAATAATTTGTTTATTCAAATAACATTTTTTTCAAAATAATCTATATACAGTCCTTGACTATAAATAAAATTGTGCCTAATTAATTACAAATTGACATAATTATAGGTATTTGTTTCTTAGATAATCTAATCTATTAAGAACAATTAAATAAACAATCTAAAAATTAATTTAATATGTAAATGTTAAGAGTATGTGTATATGTGTATGAGTGTATCAATGTCACTGCTCAGCTGCGTTTCGTGGTAGCTTTAAATACACCGCAACTAAGTGTTGGAACGACTTGCCACCAGCTCCTCGTGACTTGCATACTACAAATATGTTTAAAAAAAATACAAAAATCTAATTTTAAGTATGCAAACAGGAACTTGTTCTTTTGGTTGCGGTGAATTTTTTACATCACTTAGTTGTTTTTAATTTTATTGTATTGTATGTGTATTTATATTTATGTGTATATGAGTATAAATGGTAGTATATATATGAATGTATGTGTATGTGTGTCAGTATGAATGTCGTCACTGTGGTTGTGTGGACCACGTTGGTTCTTGCTGAAAACCAGCGCCAGGTGCTCCAATAGATCGCCCGGCATATGCTGAGCAACAATCATTTTTTGATTCAATTAAATTTGATTATAATTATTTTCCATTTTGTTCTGTTTTTTTGTATATTGTAATATTAAGGTTATAAGCAAAAATTAATTACTGACAAAATAAAAGGTGTCATAAATAAAGTTTGTCTATTTCTAACGTTAAATAAAGATACTCAGTTTCTTATTAGTTGAATTTGTCTAACAATGTCTTATTTATAACAATGAAATTTATTTTATAGGTTAGAAAGCAAACGAGCAAGCGTGTACCCTGAGGAAAAGCAATCAATGCCGCCCACACTCATTCATAAAACGCATTGCATATACGAATTGCGGAAATATTGTATGTATATGTATGCAGCTTTTTTAAAGGTTCCATTGACGTAACGCTCGTTACACGCAAAGGGTGTGTGTGTGTGACAAATTAATATAATATCTTTATCTCATTAAATACAACACAGATTAAATTAAGTTTTATTATTATTGTATATAGCACTTGATGTTACTTTAAAATAGTCACGTCACAACGATCAAATACTTGACAGGTAGGAATAGTTTCTAAGGGAAAACGAAATTGTTGCTTTTACTATATTCCTAATATTTTTATCATATTTACTCACCTTTTGAACCTTCCCTGGACTTCCAAAAATAATTCAAAAACAAAATTAGCCAAATCGGTCCAGCCTTCCTCGAGTTTTAGCGAGACTAACGAACAGTAATTGATTTTTATATATATAGATATGTATTGATATCTTCATCACAACTGGTCATTGACTTGTTAAGGAGTTGTTTTTTGGCCATCTCGGATTCATTACACTAAGATTTAACCGCACGCAGCCAATGAACCTCGCCGCGTCTACCCATCTTGATGGCAAACAAACTGACGTGTCGTTCCTCGTGACTATTAATTAAAAACTAGTTTTGTATAATAATGATTTCAAATCCTGTTGTGATTTAAGAACGGGTTATAAAACAGACGCTTCTATCCTGTCAACAACTTTATTTACGTAATATATATATGTGTGTGTATGTACCCACAGTATATATATATATATATATATATATATATATATATATATATATATATATATATATATATATATATATATATATATATATATATATATATATATATATATATATACACACACACACACACGTCATACATACGTCACGCCTGTGTCCCTATAGGGTTAGGCAGAGACCACAGATCTCTATCCGCTACGATCCCGACACACCTTCCTTTCTTCTCACCTCTCATTTCTTACACTCATCCATCTTTTCATCCATTCTTCCTTTCACATTCACCCTAACGAAACGACTCTCCGTTCTTCGCTTTTCGCCCTCGTGGGAATCAGGACGTGACGGGTGGCGAACCACGTCATTTTTACCGAGTTAGGTATATTAAGATTCGTCATAGTGAAGCCTACGAGCCGCAAGGGAGGATGGAGGTCAAACAGCCGCGCATGCTGAGGTAAGGCATTATGGTACCCGGGGGAGACCGAACCCCGGGACGGCCGGCACGCTTGCGCCTAAGCTCGCCCCTAGCCACATATCCTTTGGCACGGCAGACCGTGGATTGGCGGAGAGCAAGGGAAAAGAATAGAGAAGAAAGGAAAAGGCAGGGGAAAAAAGATGGATTTAGACAGGATGATAGGGATATGATACTACCGCAACGGAATACGAGGAGTGATATATTATATACCAATTATATACTTTAGTTAGCATATCTTATAAAACTTCAACTAATTTATAAATTTCAGATGACGGATTTTCCCTTTTCGCTTTTCACGGTAACCTCAATGAAGAGATGGATGGCTTGGAAGCCGGGCAATGGTCAAGAGACATTACAAAGGCCAAGAATGGAAGGTGGACATTCAGGGATAAGAATGCTGAACTGAAACTGGGGGATAAAATTTACTACTGGACTTACGTCATCAAAAATGGATTAGGGTATAGAGAGGACAATGGAGAGTGGACTGTGACAGGTTGGTATAATGTGTTTTAAGTATTTTTAACGACGGACGACCGATTGGCTCAGTGGCGGGGCCCTCCGCCCGCGGAGTCAATGGGCGCGGGTTCGATTCCCGCATCGGAATAAATATTTATATGGATTTTTAAATGTTTATTCCGAGTCTGGTAACCCCCCCAATCCACATTTCCTTTCCTGCCCCTTCCTTTCTTCTCTATCCTTTCCCTTCCTATCCGCCAATCCACGGTCTGCCGTGCCAATGGATGCGTGGCTAGGGGCGAGCCTAGTCGTAAGCGTGCCGATCGTCCCGGGGTCGGGCTCCCCGGGGACTATGGTGCCTTACCTCAGCATGCAGGGCTCTGCTGGGGCTGACCTCCATCCTCCCTTGCGGCTCGTGGGATTCACTAAAAAAGACGAATTTAATATACCTAATTTGTCGAAAATGACGGCGACGTGGTTCGCCACCCGTCACGTCCTGATTCTCACGAGGGCGAAAAGCGACCAATGACGAGCCGTTTCGCTGCGATGAATGGCAGCGGATGGAGCTCTGTGGTCTCTGCCAACCCCTGCGGGGGAGAGGCGTGAATATATATAAAAAAAAAAAAGTATTTTTAATAATTAAAAAAACCTATCTTCTCATTTATAACTGAGTACGATGACATGGACTAACAAATATAGAATAATATTTGCAGACCATACATATATTTCTTCTGACAATGAAACAATAATTTTACCTTGGTTATTATTGCTCTGACAACGAATTGGCTCAGTGGCGGAGCCCTATACCCGCGGAGTCAATGGGCGCGGGTTCAACCTCTGCCATCGGAATAAATATGTGAATGGGTTATAGATATTCATTTCGAGTCTGGTAACCCCGCCAATACTTGGACAAGCGTGATGGATTAACTTCTGTTCCTCCAGAAATGGAGAGGCCCATGCTCAGCAGTGGGACATATATGGGCTTTAAAAAAAATATTGCTCTGAGGAATTGTTTGGAATAATTCCTGCCGCTGGATTCCATTACTGCACAATTCGCCATAAAGAAATGTTTTATTCCACCATTTGCATTAATGGCTATCGAGTCATCATCAGCAGCCTGCGGCAGTCCACTGCTGGACATAGGCCTCCCCCATGGAGCGCCACCTAGCCCGATCTTCGGCTACACGCATCCAGTTTCTGCCAGCCGCCCTGCGCAGATCGTCGCACCATCTAGCCGGGGGGCATGGCCCTGGAATGGCTATCGAGTATGACTCCTTTATTTGCTTAACTATTTTCTATGCACACTACTCTATGGAAACTATGCTACTCATAATGGTTTAAGTCGCAAATTAACTATGGTGTTTCTGAACAAATACGACATACATATTGTCAAGCCTGTTTCCCCCAGCGGTAGGCACCACAGATCTCCATCTGCTACGATCTCGGCATACTTTCCTTGCTTCCTCCATACTCATAATTCTCCTCATGCAAGCCGGTCGGTTAAGGGTCCTCTTGACCTGGCCTTTCCTAAAAACTTCGGCAATTTCTTCCCCTACCGACCCTTCCATCCACATCCGCAACGTTAATTCATTTTACCAGTCGTCTTTTATTCATCCTCTCTATGTGCCCAAACCATCTAAGTATCCCTTTCTCAACTTTACAAAATTAAATCAAATACGACATTGGATAATGTTCCATATTTTTTTGATTTTATATTGGATAATCCAAGAGACTAGCGTAAACGTTCACAAAATGTCGGCAACGCATCTGAGACACCACCTGCGTTACAGATGTCTACGGGCGGCTGCGATCAGATACCGACATGACCCGCATGCTCGTTTGCCCGCTCTGGTATAAAAAAACTTATCATCATATATATATATATATATATATTATATATATATATATATATATATATATATATATATATATATATATATATATATATATTTATATATAGTGGCAGAGTCACGCATGTTGCTCTACCACTAATAGATAAAGTGCACCAATGGCATATTATTTGTCTGTAGCATGAATGGGTTGGCTCGCCCGGGGAAGTATCACACTCCCGCAGAAAACAGGCGTGTGAGTAAGCGGCCTGAGTTCCGGAGGCCCAACAATCTCGGAATGGTAATTTATATGGGATACGTTCCTAGGTGACAAAATAAAAAAATACATATAAACAAAGAAGTTGTAATAAGATCTATTTTACATTTTTTATTAGTCCATTTGACGGAATTTACAAAGGATATTGGATTGGATACCGATTGAAATCCTTTTATTATTATGTATGTACTTATTAGATCCGCGAATAAAGAAACTTTTAGCCGCAAATATAGGAATTGGGTCGTATTTTTTTAATCCGCGAATAGTGAAAACGCGAATGAAGGAAGCGCGAATAAGGAGCTTTTACTGTATATGTTTTATATTTTGTCCCGAATTAAACCTGCGACCAATGGTTCCGAAAGCAATATCACTAAAGCAATTCGTTCTTTTATGAAAATATAAAGGAATAATCCTCTCGTTCCAGAATACGTTAATGAAGATGGGACACCAGCGAATACAAACGAAATACCAACAATGGCACCACGGCCTGTTTCTACCGGACAGAACGTACCTGTGTCCATACCAACCAAGGCACCAGTCACGTGCCAGGGCTCACGAACTTCTGTCCTAGGTTACACCAAAATATGCAAGGGTGATCTAATCTTTAGTGAGGAGTTCGACAAGAACAGTATCAGTGACCTGATGCTGTGGAAAACAGAAATACGATTTCCTCAAGAGCCCGTTAGTGATTTCAATTAATTTATCCTTTAACTTCTACTTTAATTCTATTTTTGTGGTTCTTCTGCTTTTCTTTGATGGCGACCATTTACAACTATTATGCCAGTGTCAATTAAAATATGTTAACATTAAATACCTTGAAATAAAACTAGTTAACTTATCACGTTATGTCTTGATAAAATGGTGGCCATTTTACCAAAAACTTCTATGGACTTTTTCAGTCAACTTAAAAAGTCACGATACACGCATTTATTTCATATCAATTTACTTATACGCCTTAATCGAACTATATTATATAATACGCCACCACAGTTAAACAATATAACCGATAATAATTTAAGCTTATGAAAATGAAAACACAACGGCACTAATGTAGGTTGACAGGAAAAGTCCTTTTTTGAGGTTTTATTTGACTCTCTTGTCTGAATTGACTCTGACAGAGTTCCCTGATAGTTGCCACAACGGAATAATTGAGTCGAAGTGAAGTTCTTTTTTCCTTTCCGATTAGAGGAGATTGACAGTAAATTTATCACAATTATCTGCGTCTTTAGTGTGGCGAAGCAATTCGGCAGCATTGGCTATCCCTATCCGCTCGCTTATGTGTCGCAGCCAAGATATCCTTCTCCGACCAACCTGTCTTTTGTCTGTGACTATTCCCATTATGATTAGTCGCAAAGTATTGTATCTGTAAGCAAATGAGACGGTTCTCTGACAAGTCAATATATAAAATGTGAATTTTTGCACACCGCCAGAAGTAGAAAGTTGTTTATCTGGCCCAAATTAATCTTAAACATTAATTCTAAAAGAAACTATTAATAATTGCATTCAGAAATCCCTTACAACTTTTTTTTATAGGATAGGAGGACAAACGAGCAAGCGTGTCGCCTTATGGAAAGCAATCAACACCGCCCATAGACAACCGCGACACCGCAGGAGTCACGGAAGCGTTGCCGGCCTTTTAGATATGTGTAGACTTGTTTTTTGAAGGTGCTAATGTCGTATCGGTTCGAAAAAACCGCCAAAGGTAGCTGGTTGCACAGAGTAGTAGTGCGTGGAAAGAAGTTTCGAGAGAAGCGCACCATACTGAATCGCCACTCATGCAGATGGTGGGGATGAAACTTTTCTTTACGGCGAGTTGTACGGTTGTGGAATTCGGCGGCTGAAATGAAAAATGATGCTTATAATTAACAAGCAGTTTGGGGATGATCATGACCAGTAATAACCCAAGTAGAATCCTTGATGTACATAAATGTTGACATATATCCAGTATCTCAGGTCGACAAAGACATGACGATTTATAGAATTAATTTATTTTTATCTTTGCAAGGATTATCCCTTCAACTTGTATATCAATGATGGGACACTTAGCGTAAGGGATGGCGTACTCACCATCACACCCATTTTACTGGAATCTAAGCATCATGAAGGCTTTCTCAATGAGATGTTGGATTTGACGAACATGTAAGTTGTGAAAAATATGAAAAAAGTTGTATGTATGATCAAAAAGATTTTAATATCCTACGCATGTATGTACATAAAAAGAATATTTTTTTTATATATATAAAAATTTGTGTTGTAAGCTAGAATATAAAATTTGTATGTTGTATGCATGGACACAAAGTTTTATTTTAAAATGTTACGTAAGAATAAATTAAGAATATTATCGCATTACGGTAAATAAATAAATAAATTAATAATAAATAATGTATGTCTATACATAACATTTTAGCGATTTAAGCATGAATTTAAAATTTTTATGTTGTACGCATAGATATTCTTCATTTTGCATTGCTTCATGTGATGTTCGTAATAATTTTTTATACATATATTAAAAATATTATAGTTTCGACTTTAAAATTATCATATTTCACCCGATGACGTATTCCAAAAGTCTAAAAAATATAAATTTCTAAATGTGAATTAGAGGCGTATGCTTCTACGATGCTTGTTCCTACATGGAATATGCAATTGAAAACCTTGACAGCCCAGGCGTGAGGTACGCAAATGTTTCATGGTAGCTATATATTTAACCTTTTTGTGACAGATGCACAGGAATGACTGGCACCATTGAATGCAGCCAAACAGCCTCCGGAGCACAGATCCTACCACCCATTGCTACTGGGAAGATTACTACAAGAAACAAGTTTAATTTTAAATTTGGCAGAATTGAGATAAGGGCCAAACTACCAAGTGGCAACTGGCTCATACCAGGTAAGATTTGACAGCAATAAGCAAATGAACGCTAGTGCAAACATAAAAAAAAAGCATTTGAGGAGATTCAAAATTGTCAGAAAATCTAAGTTATGTGGACAGTCAAAAGTTTCACTTAGCTAAGATCCGCGACAAGCAAACAATAACAGGAAATTAATAATGTGTGTTTTCCCGATGGATGAAGTGACTTTTCGGTTGTCTTCCGTAGAGTCTACTATACCTGAAGATGCCTCGTAATGGGGCGAAACATGTGTCGATTACAAGGTGGAAAAGTGGTAGTGTGTGTTTGGGGTTGTATGTAGTGGTTGGTGGGTGGAGAGTTGCTGGGCGTTTTTCGGTAAGTTTTTGGTTTGACTTCCAAATAAATCCACTTCATCCAGCGGGAAAACACACATTATTAATTTTCTGTTATTGTTTGCTTGTCGCGGATCTTAGCTAAGTGAAACTTTTGACTGTCCACATAGTGATGGATTTCCGCAAAGTAACGTCAGACTCCATTAATAAATCTAAGCTGTAAAAACAATTGGGTCTTCGGAACTCAACCGCTCACCGTACGAAACGCGGTAGCTAAGCTACCACTCAGACTCCGGTTTTCTGCGGGAGGGAATTGTTAAAATAATCCATTACTCGCTCATAACAAATGTGACATATAAATCATTCACCTAATTTTTTTTATAGGATAAGAAGGCAAACGAGCAGGCGTGTAACCCGATGGAAAGCAATCAACGCCACCCATAAACATCCGCAGTGCCATAGGCAGTGCAGAAACGTTCCCGGCCTTTATGGAAAGTGTCCTTATGGGAGTGCGTTGGGCCTCCGGAACTGGACCGCTCAGCGGACGAAGGCGCGGTAGCTAAGCTATCACTCAGACGCTGGTTTTCTGCGGGAATGTAGTACTTCCCCGGGCGAGCCGGCCCATGCATGCTACAGACAAATAATATGGTATTTTTGACAAAGTATTTCTTTGCAGCGTGACTCAACCACTTCTAAAATATCCAATACATTTTCCGATAGCACATGATATTGTCATCTCTTTTTCACATCAGCTATCACTGCCGCCGTCATGCGCCCTCCAAAACTACACATTAAACAAGTAACAATTTATTTATTTACAGAAATAAATTTGGAGCCGCGAGACAACGTATACGGAAACCGCAACTACGAATCTGGACTTATAAGGGTTGCTTTTGCCAAGGGGAACCCAATTTATGCGAAGAAGTTGTACGGAGGGCCAGTTCTGTCTGATGCGGAGCCGTACCGCTCCTTCCTGTTGAGGGAGAAAATTGGCATCGACAATTGGAACCGGGAATTCCACAACTATACTCTAGTTTGGAAACCAGGTATAAATGTTTATGTACCATATATATTTAATAAATACATGTAATATTGGAACACATTATATTATATAATACTATTAACAACATTTTTAACAATATTCTTTGTATCCTATCCTATCTTACTATCCTAATTAATATAATAAATGCGAAAGTTTGTGAGTATGGATGTATGTTTGTTACTCTTTCACGAAAAAACTACTGGACGGATTTGGATGAAACTTTACAGTAATATAGATTATACATCAGAATAACATATAGGCTATAGCCTTAAAACACACTACCCACAATATACATAGAATTTGAGCACACGCACCCACTATACATACATCCACACCTCATCACGACGGTATACGGAAAACTTATGTAAAAGAAAATAATCATATAATGTATAATAAATATAAAACAAATGACAATATTGTTAATGACTCTGTATAAAACGTCGAATTTGTGCTCAAAATATATGAGCACACTAATTATTTGTCACACCATCACGCCTGTTCCCCGTAGGGGTAGACAGAGATCACAGACCTCCATCTGCTACAATCTCGGCACACTTTTTTTGTTTCATTCATATTCATCATACAAGCTTACGAGCATCATAGTACAATGGCTATTTAATATTAGAATTGTATAAATACATCATAAAAATATGTGGACAGTCAGAACTTTTACTAAGCTAAGATCAGTGACAACTTAAACTAAATGTTACCGGAAAAACAGTCGTCAGCAACTCTCCACCTCCCAACCATTATCAACAACACCAATCACACACCACCACTTTTCCACATTGCACACGACACGTGTTTCGGTTCAACACGAGGCGTCATCAGGTATAGTAGACTCTACGGAAAACAACCGTAAAACTTAACGGTTATTATTATATTATTTTTCTCTTTTTGTTTGTTTGTCGCGGATCTTAGCTAAGTAAAAGTTCTGACTTTCCATATAGTAAAGGATTTCCGTAAAGTAACGCCTGACTCCATTAATCATTATATAAATAAAAAAAATTAAACATCCCTATTGAGTCATTTGCTTCTTGCTATATATCATGATGCTCTCGAATATCTAGTAAACGAAGACAAATCTGCTTCCATATCTGAAGGTCCTCAGCCTGATCTATCATTACATTAGAGATTTTCATGTCTATTTTTGACACCTGATCTATCAGCGGTTACGCTTCCTTGGTTTCTTTGCCGATATCAATGAGCTGCTTCGATTATGGGAGGGATTTCGTACAATGCAGCCGAAGAACTGTAGCGCACAGTGAAGACAAATGTTCGATACTTTCACAGTAATTAAAATGAAAATAAAAAAGATCCTATACGTATATGGTATTCTCGATAGACTCATCGACGTCGACTCTACACCAAACGAATTCATTTTCCTCAGTCTCAGGTCTCAAATGTGACTTGCAATTGAAGAAAAAAAAATATTTTTTTATAATTTTCTTTGCAACATCTTTTTATAGATGGTATGCAGCTGTTTGTTGATGGTGAACAATATGGTACAGTTGAACCTGGTGAAGGATTTTTCGCTAGCGCCAGGCAGCAAGCAGTCCCTCACGCTATGCATTGGGTTAGAGGAACAGTCATGGCACCTTTGGATGAAATGGTAGGATGAATATTAAAAAATAAAGAACTAAAAGTCTATTTATAGGTTTTACGTGTAACAAAAATTACTATCATATAATTTCTCCCAGAAGCAATAACATTTGTTTTACAATTTAACTTTTTATCGTATCTTTTATTTTTTCATACAACTATAATTATTGTTCCATAAAATTACAAACGTGTGGACAATCTGTCAATGTCAACGTGAATGCGTATCAATGGATGACGTCATCGCGTCAGTTGTTCGTTGGGCTTATGGTGACACACTTTTATTTAAGGATTAATTTTTAATTTGAAATAATTTAAAAAATCTTTTTAAAATAAAAAGTAGTAGAAAAAACATTGTTTTGTTTATGAGAAAATTTACATCCGGTATAAACCACAATAATGGGATATATGAAATAGTATAGCTATCATAATGGGATAATATACGTGGGTATAAACCACAATAATGGTATGGTATCATTTTACTGATTTACTTATAAACAATATATAACAAATACATATATGCTCTAACACACACACACACACACACGCACGCACATACACACATATTATGCAATAATAACATTTGTGTGTATAAATAAAAAATAAGTAAATATTTTTAACTATTTTTCTAACAAAATATATGTAAATATTTTTTGTGATGTTGTCTCAGTGTTGTGGATTATTTTAAAAAAAATAAAATAATATTTTACTCATTTTATGAAAATTAACTCTTGATTTTTTTTTATCAATAATTAATATTCAAATAATATATAAAATTGTGCTACAAGATATTTAACTAATGAAATGCCTTCACTTAATTAATGTTTAAACCTTTTACAGTTTTATGTGTCTCTCGGTCTTCGAGTTGGAGGCATCCATGACTTTGCTGACAGTCCAGAGAAACCCTGGAAAAACAAAAGCCCGAAAGCGAAGATCAATTTCTGGAACGACAAAGATAATTGGATCTCAACTTGGTACGACCCTGACATGAAAATTGATTACGTTAGGATATATGCATTATAAATTTATTTGTAATGAATACAAAACGAAACATGTGAGATTTGTTTATTTTTAAGAGTTTGGAGGTGAAACATGAATAAAAAATTAATTTAATTTCACTATATACCTTATTTTTATACATTTATAATAAAATGGATAAGAAAGTTATTAATTGTAAAGCTATATATGATGGATTTTTATATGAGAGACCATCCATAAATTACGTCACACGTTAAGGGGGAAAGAAGGGGCCAACAAAGTGTGACATAGTGTGACCAGACAGGGCCAGAGCAGGCATAAGCTACTTGTCGTCACATGTACAAACCTAAGGTGTTAATATTCCAAACTTCTATTCCAAATGGAAACTAAAAGCTTACCAATTAAAAATATATGTATGTGACGTCACACCAGGCTTACACAAATGTGATCACGTGGTGACATGGACGTACAAAAATCATAAAATTCGTGTCATGTAATTTATGGAGGGTTCCTAAGTGCCTAATGATTCAAATAATTTATGGAGGGTTCCTAAGTGCCTAATGATTCAAATAATTTTTTCTTTCCGAATATTTTATCGATATAAGTTACACTAACCAACGTTACTGAAACGGATTTAACAATACTTGAAACAGATTTATACGTAGACTCGCACGTTTTAAGAATAGGCGTTAGGATTTTTTTTTTGCAAGAATAGTATTATACTTCTACAAAACCTGGACTACGCACTTGGATAATACCATAAAAACGACACTGAGAATGATTTAATACATTCAGTGCAATTTTTTCTTTCTTAGTTATATATTTTGAAATTATTGAAAAACTGAAAAAAATTAAAAATTATATAATATAATATATCCGCCAATCCACGGTCTGCCGTGCCAATGGATGCGTGGCTAGGGGCGAGCCTAGTCGTAAGCGTGCCGATCGTCCCGGGGTCGGGCTCCCCCGGGGACTATGGTGCCTTACCTCAGCATGCAGAGCTCTGCTGGGGCTGACCTCCATCCTCCCTTGCGGCTCGTAAGATTCACTAAAGACGAATTTAATATACCTAATTTGTCGAAAATGACGGCGACGTGGTTCGCCACCCGTCACGTCCTGATTCTCACGAGGGCGAAAAGCGACCAATGACGAGCCGTTTCGCTGCGATGAATGGCAGCGGATGGAGCTCTGTGGTCTCTGCCAACCCCTGCGGGGGATAGGCGTGAATATATAAAAAAATAAAAAATAAAATAAAATATAATATATTGTAAAATAGGGATATTAATAAAAACTTATATAAAATTATTAATGGATGTACAAAACGCTTATTATTATAAAATATTGTAACAATTGTGTCACATTATATATTATAATATTGTAACAACAGTATCACCTATATCATCGGCTTAGTTTTCAGAAATCGTTTTTTTACTTCTCACTTTTGATACCATCTAACGGATAACCTTAAAGCCTTATATCTCTCTATATTTTTTTAAACTTAAAGTAAGAACGACTATAGGACTTTTCCCGACAACTTACATGAGTGATTGACTGAAAAAGTCCATAGAAGATTTTGGTAAAATAGCCACCATTTTATCAAGACGTAACTTGATAAGCAAACTAGTACATTCCAAGATATTTGATAGTATTATATTTTACTTGACACTGGCATAATAGTTATAACTAATTGCCATCAAATAATACAAAGAACGATTTGGTAAGAAATTCTCAAACTGAAATAAAAGCAGTCTTTTTTTATTTTGGTAAAAGTTTTTTTTTTAGTAAAGAAAAGCAGTTTTCTTTTAATTTAATTAAATATATGTATGTATGTATGTGTTAATCGTTAGAACATACATAGTTTAAATTATAATAAGAGTTGTAAGGAAGAATATATTAGCATAAAGCCGATTACCGAATATTCATTATTCGATTTATCGCGACTATCGATATATTGTTATCTGATTAGGTCGCACTAATTTATACAACCAATTTATTACATTTTTTTTTATTACATACATTAAATCCGCATAAATTCTTGTATTAAAAGAGTAAATTATTACATTATGAAATATATTGTTTAGCAAAAAAATTCGATAGTCGGCTAAACAGTATTTTGGTAAGCGTTTTTAGGCCGAATAGGTACATAGCATTAATGAAACAATAAAGAAATACTAGCCTGAAAGCACCGAATACCGAATATTGGCCAAATATTCGTTGCAATTCTAACAGCATAGAATGCAATACCCGTCATACAATATTATTATTTGTAACAAATAATGTAAGCGGTTGTGATATATTAAATATACATATGTAATAAGTATAATTAAACACTACTTTACCGAATAACATTTCGTTTCTTTTTTCCTTATCCTCATTCATTCATTCATTTGAATTATTAGCTTTCAATAGTGGCAAAATACCACGGACGATTTCGCCAATGTCACGTAGAGGGGAGAAGGCACGAGGGAGATTAATCAGTGCAGTTGAGATAAAGAAGAAATAGAACGCATAGGACACGTAGGAGAATGTACGGTGCGGTCGGTGTAACAATGAAATAGAATGGAGAGGACACGCAGGAGATTAATCGGTACGATCGGAGATTACAACCTCAATAGAATTTTGAAGGGAGTAGGTAATAGGTATTAAGGATACATTAAAAACTTCGCTTCTGTGGCGCGTCCTATCACAGGACGTTCCATAGACACGGTTTTTGGGCATATTTTACCGTTCATATATATCTTACTCCTTCGCACACATGAAAAACTATTTAAGATTGAAATCGTTCTGCCTCTCGCGTGTAATCTAGCATGTCTATGATAAATATCTGTGGAATATAGTACTCTAGTGATATATTCATAAATGTATCACTAATGCGTTAAAACCTTTTATAATATATTACTTTTTTTATATTCGTAATATTCAAATTTAAAATGAAAAAGAAATAAATTGTCGACGACGTTTTGATGAAGAATTGATGACGTCTTTTGGATAGACATGTCACCCGTCCGGCACAAAACATTGAAGAAATAATATATATATATATATATATATATATATATATATATATATATATATATATATATATATATATATATATATATATATATATATATATATATATATATATATATATATATATATATATATATATCTATATTGAGATATAAAATGTAATGTGTTAATAAAGTATGATATTATGTAAATGTACAATGAAACGCAAGAATAATTTAATTACGTTGAAGAATTTAATTTGAAAAAGCTCACTAAAGATCCCGTGTGTCGCCGTAAGCAGAAGGGCGGGCACGCCACACTACATATGTAGGTATATGTACATATTTCCCATATCTGTGGAAAGTCCTGTAATGAAATCCACAAATATCTAAAAATTGACATTTCGATACCTAACAGATTAAAGGCTTTTGTCACGATATCTAAAATCGGAAAGATTGTATCGGTATTAATATAATACATATTTGTTAGATGAAAAATCACAGTTATCGATTATACGACAAACGTGACCAGTCCATTGCCAATACAGTTTGCTAGCTTCGAGTCCAATACCAATTATTTTTTTTTTTATGGTATAGGAGGGCAAACGAGCAAGCGTGTCGCCTGATGGAAAGCAATCAACGCCGCCCATAGACAACCGCGACACCGCAGGAGTCGCGGAAGCGTTACCGGCCTTTTAGGTATGTATAGGCTTGTTTTTTGAAGGTTCCAATAAATTGATTTCCCGGATTTCTTCATTTTAAATTAATCGAACAGAGAAACTCCAATCATAGCTCTATATTTGGAATTCTGAGCTACATTTAGCTTGTGTTACAATCAGAATGTCAATGTCCGAGTTTCGGCATCCTAGGAGAGTACATATGAAAACGAAGGAAGAAACAGTATTCATTGATATTCCTTTTCATAACAGCCCATATAGATATATTTCAACTCACTGTATTTGTGGAGATTTGGACATCACCTCAAAACGTTTTTCATTGGCGGGATATCCATATTTTAGACTTTAGACAGAATTAATAACCGTACATACTTTAGTGGTAGAGCAACGCTGCAAACGAATACTTTGTCAAGAATGGCGTATTATTTGTCTGTAGCATGAATGGGCCGGCTCGCCCGGGGAAGTACCACACTCCCGCAGAAAACCGGCGTCTGAGTGGTAGCTTAGCTACTGCGCTTCGCACGGTAAGCGGCCTGAGTTCCGGAGGCCAAACTACCTCCCCCTCCCACTTCCCACTCCAATTCCCATAATGTCACTTTCCTATAAAGGTCGGCAACGCTTCCGCACTACCTATGGCGTTGCGGATGTCTATGGGCGGCGTTGATTGCTTTTTATCAGGTGACACGCCTGCTCGTTTGCCTTCTTATACCATAAAAAATATGTATGTATATATTTACCACGACACGGGACGCGAATTCTTGACCTGATTTCGAAAGCATTGTTTGGTAGTAAGTAATTGAGGTATTTTCTTGTCTATGAAGGTAACTAACTCTTCGATGGAACAATACAATGGAAATATAGATTTAATTCTCATTAACGTTAATGGATTCAACCGGTTCGTTTAGGTAATTGTTTACTATGATAGGTTATTTACTGTGACACGTTTCGCCTATTGTGTTTAAGTGGATATGTTTATAATGTGTTATTTTATAAAAATTGTGATATTTACGTATTTGTTCGCTTTACCAGCATTTTGTATTAATACTATCAATTCACATACAGGACTACGAAACAAGCGACAGACATCAAGTAAAGTATATTATAATTATGTATACTTTTTTCTTCTCTAAATTATAAATCTTGACCTACTTTACAAATCTCTTTTATGTATTTCGCTGTCTCTGGGGTATTTTAACCAAGATGATATATTATTGAATACAATAATACTCTAAAGATGTTTTTCCATACAAAACCCATATAAGTCATTATTTTTTCGAAATATTTAATTATTTATTAACATTAAGGAATTTTTTTTAACATCAAGATTAAAACTAAGAAACTACCACCGCATCGGACGCATCATTTTGTTTCCGCTTTGAAAAAGAAGAAAACGTGCAAGACAGTCTCTCATTCTTTTTTGTGGGTTTTTAAATGTTTTAGTATTATTATATATTTAATGCCGGGCCGATTTAACAGTATTATTTATATATTTAATAAAGTATTAAACAACTTTTTACGCAACGATGGTTGGTTACCTAAATGTCACATTCAAATACCGATATCTGTTTTTTTTTCATTTGCCCTTATATAGGCTGATATTATCAAATACTCATATTCCTCTTTTTTTTAATTTCAGGCACTGTAAATCGCTTTGTAGTGCCAGCATCGTGGGTTCCGAGGCCAACAAATAAAATACCTGGTAATGGTATATATTTTTATTTATTATAACTAGCTGTCCTCTAGTATATGAAATAAAATAATAATAATAAATTAATATATATTTTTTATTTTTTATTTTCACTTCTCTGTATGAACTGTAAGTGTGCCTTCTTCAACTTTTTATTTATACTATGTTGCTGTAAAGAGAATTGTTTATCTATAATAATAATTATAATATTATATTTGTGTTGCGCATGACGAGAATCTCATTCAAGCGGAAAAAGAGAAACAAATAAAATACATAGACGCGCGACATGAACACGCGTGAGCCATGAGATTTCTGCCATGTGACACGTCGATTCAATCTGTCATTGTACCCATAGTGGTCTCTATGAATGGACTTATCGGTAAAAATGTGGACGCCCATCTGTCCAAGTTAGGTTTAGGTAAGTGGGTTAAAAAAATCCAAAAAGGTACCATATTGTGCACGGATAGGATCATGAGAAGGTTCCTTTCCTTGGATGCATAATCCTTCGTGTGCTTGGTTTATCGCGCCACGAGGGATTAATAACACTAATAATAATATTATTTTTAAAGAGATTTTTTATATTAATAATATTGTTATTAAGTGAGAAATATGATAAAAATAATATGGGACATCGTCTTTTCCTGCCAACTTACATTAGTGACCTTGTTATTTTATTTCATTTTCATAATCTTATGTTAGTCAGATATATTGTCAGTTATATTGTATATTGTCAGTTATATTGTATAATTGTGGTGGCGTATTATACAATATTGTTCGATTAAAGGTGATGTTCTGATATGCAACATCTTATCGTGAGGTATCAGAGTGAAATCGTGGACTGAGACGTCGTCTCAATTCAGGCTACGCTTCCCTTGACTCGACTCTATACAGGATCACTTACGTGACCGTGAGCATATGGTAGAGACCGAGCCATCGTCAATGTTTCACATCCACCAAGCGTCCTATGATACTATGAAGTCACTGATTCTATCAACGAAAAAAGTATATAAATTTCATCCCCACCATCTGGATGAGGGGCGATCTACTACGGTGCGTTTCTCTGTAACTTCTTTCCACGCACCACCAGTTTGTGGAACCAGCTACCCTCGGCGGTCTTTCCGAACCGATACGACATTGGAACCTTCAAAAAACAAGCCTATACATACCTAAAAGGCCGGCAACGCTTCCGCGACTCCTGCGGTATCGCGTTTGTCTATGGGCGGCGTTGATTGCTTTCCATCAGGCGACACGCTTGCTTGTTTGCCCTCCTATCCCATAAAAAAGATGATAATATGGTAAGAAAACAGTGCAGTCCACCTTCGGCGCTGTATGTCAGACGTGATGATTTCACGGAGTACCCGCTGCATCCCGCGGTCGCCACGCCACCACCACGCCGGGTTTACCAACATAACAATTACATAAAATTGTATATTTTTAGGAGTGTATCGCCCAGGTCGTGTTCCAGGTACTACAGTACTTGTGCCATTGAAAAATATATCGTCCACCAATGTTCCATGCAAATTATCCGTGACTAAAACATCATTACCCGGAATCGTTTGTGAGGGACAGATATTGTTCGACGACAATTTCGATGGTGATTTGAGGAAAAGTGATATTTGGACCGCAGAGGTCATGTTTCCTGGAAATCCTGTGAGTAAAATTTTATTTTTATAGCCTATATATGTATATCCTTCTGGAGGGGGGTTGGGGGTCTCTCCATTTTTGGAAGAATGGACCAATTATCCACTACGCTTGACCAAGGCGGTTTGGTAGGCCACCAAAAATATAATAGTACAATATTTGTAGGTCATACGTATATTTCTGATGCGGGTATCGAATTCATAACTATTGTTTACGAAAACAGTAAGTTCACCAATGAGCCATTGTCATCCTCTCCATCATCCTAGTATATTCTCTTTGAATTTTTTAAAGAATAAAAGACAGTAGCTAATTACGACGTTCTACGACGAGTCAAGCAAAAATGTGAAATTTAGCAGACTGTCAGATGTAGACATATAATAGTTGCTTACCTGAGGCACATCATGAGACATAAAAACGAGGAGAATTGTCCTGAATTGGCTGACAACCTTCGCTAGTCGGAGAGGCACTCTAAGAAGTAGAAAAGTAATGATAAAATAATAAAATGTATTTTCAAAATAGTGAAAAGCGAATAAACAAACGCATTAGCAAATTAAACAACATTAAAAAAAATCAGAAGCAGTCATGAGGACTGCCGACAGAAGTGAAACCTTAAAACTGTATTTTGAAATTTCAAACTAATTGTAATATTAAAGTTTCATAAATTTTGAATTAAAATTATTAACATTAATCTAATTTTCAGATCTATCGGCACGCCAAGTAACAAGTATAAATATATATGGTTTATTTATTAGTTAAAACACATTATGGTTTCATAAACACAGTACAAAATATAAAAACAAATTCATGAAAATAACAAAAAAAAAAAAAAATATATATATATATATATATATATATATATATATATATATATATATATATATATATATATATATATATATATATATATATATATATATATATATATATATATATATATATATATATACTATATATATATATATATATATATAAGTATGTCTATAGCTATACTTATAGCTATAGATATACCTTGAGCGTTAAGATGTTGCTGACGCGAACCCATTGATTTTTCTCTACTGACTCGTGTAACGCGGTTATAGAAGTTTTCACATCAAAGCAAATCATAAAATATATAATAAATAATATTCCTGTGTAGTAGTGTGAGGCTATAAAAAGGCTCACTATAATATGCCGTGACGATATATGTATATAGATCTTCAGGCGGTGATTTTCAATGAGGCCATAGACTCATATGGGGAAGCTATACTATAATGTGTATGATTAAATCTAGACGATATCAGTTTAATTTTACAAAAACATATTATGAAAAATATTTTTATATGTAAATGTTACAATACGTTAATACTTTTAGGATTTTACTTTCAACATTTACGATGACAAAGCCCGCGTGGAGGACGGAAAACTTTTTATTCGTCCTGTTACTCTCGAATCTGAATATGGACTGAACTTCGTAAGGAAATCTCTGGATCTGAAGGACAGGTATTTGAATATTGAGATTTTTTGAAAGACTCGACCGTATAATGCTGGTTGTTCCTCGCCACTGCTCAGCTGCGTTTCGTGGTAGCTTTAAATACGCCGCAACCAAATGTTGGAACAACTTGCCACCACCTCTTCGTGACTTGCATACAATAAATATATTTAAAAAAAAATACAAAAATCTAATTTTAAGTATGCAGTCAGGAACTTGTTCTTTTGGACGCGGTGAATTTAGTACATGACTTTGTGTTTTTTAATTCCATTGTACTGTACGTGTATTTATGTGTATGTGTATATGAGTATGAGTAGTTATATATATGGATGTATTTGTATGTACGAGTGTGTCAGTATGAATGTCGTCACTGTGGTCCGCAATCTGACCACGTTGGTTCTTGCTGAAAACCAGCGCCGGGTGCTCCAATAGTGCGCCCAGCATATGCTGAGCAAGAACCATTTTATGACACTCGTTAGATTAAAATTATTTTCTTTTTGTTTTGTGTTTTTATTTGTATATATAATATTATTAAGGATTTAATTTTGGTAATTGTAAAAAAAATGGTACTCAGACGCTGTTTTTCTGCGGGAGTGTAGTACTTCCCCGGATGAGCTGGCCCATTCATGCTACAGATAAATATTATGCCATTCTTGACAAAGTATTCGTCATAAGTCGAAGTACATAAATAGGAATGCGTGAACACATTTCTCATAAAATATCTTTAATAAACGTTTCGCTTTATGTCAACAGTGTAAGTATAAAAAGCATTAATAAGTGACTGGATTCTCTTGGTTTTTACAGTTTATATAGTAGGTCGCACAAGAGGCATTCCTGGAGAAATGTACATTAACCCACCATGCTTGTCTAGGACGAATTGACGGAATACCCAGGCTAAAAATGCCCATAGACCATACATATATATACTTAACCAAATGAGGGCATCGAATTCACGACTGTGGACTTAGAAAGCAATAGCTTCGTCATTTGATCAACTTTTAATTTGAACAGTGAAAACAATGAATAAATTATTAAATAAATATTAATATTTTTTTAACCTTTATTTACATATTTCTCTGTTAATAACAATATTATTAATATAAACAAAATCTATAAAACACAATATTATTACTAGGGTTGTAAATCCTTCGTGGTGGGATATACCAAGCACACGAGGCTTGAGGCATCCAGGGAAAGGAACCTTATTTATATTGTTATTGACTTTTATTTCCCAGGTGCACAGGATTCACGTATAATAGGGATTGCTATCGGCAGGCGTTTGGACCACAAATTCTACCACCCATCATCACGGCTAAGGTTAATACGAAAAACAAGTTCAATTTCAAATATGGCAGGATTGAAGTTAGAGCACGAATGCCTTTGGGTGATTGGCTTATACCTAGTAAGTAAAATTTACTACGAATATGTTTCTGTTTTCCTGGTATTTCAACGAAGTTTTCCTATCATGATCCTGATGGCAATTTTTTTTAATATTTTTTTATCACCCGGTGGCTGGTTTCACCACAAAGTCGGAGGCATCGCAAATTCATTACCGGCATATTCACTTGGGAACACCGCAGGTGGTAAATTGTTCTATATTTGCAACACTAGCAAACTGCGACTAGATCGCATGGGGGGGGGGGAGTATTAAATAACTCTTCACAACATCTTAAATTCTACATAGTATGCAGAACGATGATACATCTCTACGTACAGATAATAAATCGAGCCCCTATTGGAAACCCTGCGGTTGTCGTAGATTCAGGATTCTCTACGTTGGATTTATTAGCATCATCACAACCATCTATCAAGGGTGACCTAGTTGATTCAGTGGAAAGGCCACCACCTTGTTCGTCAATGATCACATGTTAAATTATGTGGACAGTCAAAAGTTTTACTTAGCTAAGATCCGCGACAAGCAAACAATAACCGAAAATTAATAATGTGTGTTTTCCTGCTGGATGAAGTGGATTTATTTGGAACTTAAACCAAAAAACTTACCGAAAAACGGCCGTCAGAAACTCTCCACCCACTAATCACTATACACAACACTAAACACATACGACCACTTTTCCACTTGGTATACGACACATGTTTCACCTCAACACGAGGCATCTTCAGGTATAGTAGACTCTACGGAAGACAACTAAGTTAATAAGTTTTCGCACTTTTCGGTTCCAGCAGCACATCTAGCAGGAAAACACACATTATTAATTTTCGGTTATTGTATGCTTGTCGCGGATCTTAGCTAAGTAAAACTTTTGACTGTCCACATAGTGATGGATTTCCGCAAAGTAACGCCTGACTCCATTAATCGCATGTTAAATTCCCATATCGGGATAAATATCTCGATACGGGAATCTTATCAATGAATAACCAGATCTAAAGCTATTCAAATATACATATAAATAATTCACATTCTGGGTGCCCGTCAATTTGCTTTACAAAAGCGTGGTAGAATGTCCTTTTCTCCAGAAATGGGAAAGCCCATTCCCAACAGTAAGAGACGTATATGATATAACAGAACCCCATAACAACGTGATGTAATTATATTTTTAATTCGCAGTAATTCATCTGGAACCTAAGGATAACGTTTACGGGACTACAAACTACGAATCTGGCTTGATACGCATTGCCTGCGTCAAGGGTAACATAGAATACTCTAAGGCCCTTCAAGGTGGCGCCATCCTGAGTGAATCCGAACCTCATAGGTATGAATATTATTTTCACTAGAAATGTTTTGCGCTCGCATCTTACATCGATTTGCAATAAGTAATGATAAAGATCAACTCTTGATGAAATGTAAAAATCTCGCTTATAAGCTAAGAAAGATTATTCAAATCATATTTGTTTATTTGTGATAATTATTTGATCATTTTCCAATTTTGATCAATTTCAATTTTTTATCATGATTGTTTCTCAGAAGCAAACATTAATGCCAGTCAATTCTTTCTAATAAATTAAATAAATACTTCTTAAAATAAATAGACATAGTATCAGCTAGTATAAATAGCTAGTATTATTTAATATGTATGTAAGTATGTCTTTAAATACATTCAAATATTCAAATAATAACAAACTTTACTAATTCATAAAATGTCATAAAATATTCTAATAACACAATAAATAATCACAAGACAATATAAGTATGTATATTATCTTGTCATTATTAATAATACACAAACATACTCACATGTTTAATTTAAATGAATTTTTTTTTATATATTTTTGATATTTATGTTATAAAACATAAATATATTATAAATATATATATGTTTTATTTATGAAGGGAAGAGCCTAGTTTCCCACAACACAGAGAATCCTAGTGTGGGATCTAGTGTCCTGTAATATATGTAAACATTTTGAAAATAAAGATATTTTATTATTATTATACTAAATATAATATAAACTATTAATTTACAATATATTATTACAACACGACTATACTACAGAAGAAAACTTGTGACTTCATAACGAATTATCCTTAAATATTTATCTTATATATGTATGAATCAAACAAGTTTATATTTTTCCTTTCAGAAGTGCTTATTTGAGACAAGTGGGTGGAGAATCTCAATGGAGCCAAATGTTTCATAATTACTCATTAGTGTGGAGTCCAAGTATGTTTCAGTTTTGATTTATATGCAACCATATTTTAAATTAATTTATACAATTATCAATAATCATTTTCATGTGTATACGCATCTAAAACAATATACCTCATGAATTAAAACAATTGAACTCCAGATTATTTTAAAAAAGACTACATTAATGGCTAAACGATGGCAATATTTATAATACTAAGGACTTTTTTACTTTAAAAGATCGATCGAATGTATGTAATAGATAAATAAATTTAATTATAATTTTAATGACACTATAATAGTTTACTTATGTATTTTGATCTTTAATAATTGGTTTTCGTTGTTGTTAATAGTATGTAATAATTAAAGAAATTTGTACGCCTCCATCACATTGCCATTTGTAAATGGCAATGTGATGGAGCTTTTATACATCTTTTTTCATATTATTACACCTCACATTATGCAAATAAAGAATTATTATCATTATTAATGAAGTAATGAAACTTATATGTATTTAGTTATATGCTTACAAAAAAGTTAACTTTAGATTGTTCCATTTAAATAATATAAAGCTTATTCATTGCGTATTGCAGATGGCATAACCCTATTTGTTGATGGACAACAATATGGAAAAATCGAGCCTGGTTTTACAGATAAAGCGAACAAATACAATATTACACTATCATCGAAGTTATACAAAGGTACCAATATGGCTCCATTTGATGAATTGGTGAGTAGATATATATGAAAAGACAAAAAGGATCAATAATTGAACCCTGTAGGACACCCTTTTCAAATTCAGGGTCTAATTACAAAACATCATTGATGATTACTATCACGTTTGTCGAAGAACTGACAATCGTTGGAGGAGACGAGTGCTGGAGTGGAGACCGCGACTCGGCAAACGTAATGTGAGACGCCCTCCTGCTAGATGGAGCGACGATCTTCGCAAGGCGGCTGGCAGAGACTGGATGCGTGTAGCCGAAGATCGGGCTAGGTGGCGCGCCTTGAGTGAGGCCTAGTCCAGCAGTGGACTGCCGCGGGCTGATATTGATATTGATTGATGATTAGTTTTTGTGATATGTTGGATATGATGATATAAGATCTAAAACAGTATTTCGTATCCCATTAAATTTATCAGAATTCGTGACTTCAAAACAACATTTTTTTGTCACTTCTCACTTTGATGTCTTTTTATACCTAAAGTAAGAATGATTATATAAATTTTGCTTAAATTATTCAATTATTTTTTTGTTTGTGCTTACAAATTTTGATATTTTTTTTAACAGACCCATGTGAGGACTTTTTAATGTCTCACTGCTGAGGACGGGCCTCTCCATTTCTGGAGGAACGGACGTTAACCCACCACGCTTGTCCAATGCGGATTGGCGGAGTTGCCAGACTCAGAATATTTGTAATCCATACATATATTTACTGCGATGCGGGGATCGAACCCGCGATCGTCGACCCCGCGGGTTGAGGGCCCCATCATTAAGCAAATTGATCGTCACTTTGATATTTGGGCTGACTATATTACATTTTTGTACAATTTTTCCTAGTTCTACATATCGCTTGGACTAGACGTCGGTGGAATTCACGAGTTTCCTGATTCGCAAAAAAAACCATGGAGCAATTTGTCCAACAAGGCTATGCTTGAGTTTTGGAACGCTCGTGATAAGTGGTATCCGACCTGGAATAAAGAGACTAGTGCCTTAATCGTAGATTATGTACGCGTGTATGCACTTTAAACGAATGGTACAAAATAAGTTCTGGTGTAAGCCTTAATTAAAGTTCGTAAAGAGATTTTCTGTTTGTAACCTTCATTTATAAAACTTTAATACTCTGTTGAAATAAAGAATAATATGGAATGTATCAATTTCTTTTTTAATCCTTTACATTATTTTTATAGTGATAGAGCTACGCTGCAATTGAATACTTTGTCAAGAATGGCATAATATTTGTCTGTAACATGAATGGACCGGCTCGCCCGGGGAAGTACCACACTCCCGCAGAAAACCAAAAGAAGTGGTAGCTTAGCTACCACGCTTCGTATGGTGAGCGGCCTAGTTTCGGAGACCCAAAACCCTCCCCCCACCCACTATCCCTCCCCCTCCCTCTACCGCCCATTATATTATATGACTTTATCGTCAATTTACTTAAGTGAGGTTATATTTATTATATTTTTCATTTTCATGGTATTATCAGTCGGACTTTTCCCGCCAACTTATATCAGTGACGTTCTGTTTTTATTTCATTTTCATAATCTTTTATTATTATCAGTTATATTGTTTAATTGTGGTGGTGTATTTTACAATATAGTTACACAGTTTTGGTAAAGTAGCCACCATTTTATCAAGACGTAATGCGACAAACTGACTAGTTACATTTCAAAAGATTTGATATTATTGTATTTTATTTGACACTGACATAATATTTATAAGTAATTGCCATCAAAGAAATTAAAAGTATTAGTGAAGTGAAATAAAATAAATACTTGTATTGTGTGTTGATTTTAGTAGAAGATCCACCATTTTATGAAGGCATAATAACGGGACAATTTCAAGATCCTTATCATTATTAATTACATTTTACTTGCCACTGGTACAGTAAGTATAACTTATTGCCATCAAGCAAGAAGATCGTGTCGAATGCCTATGATTATAAATCACTCAGTAATCACAGATTATATAAAAACCTTTAACTGTACAGGTTTGTAAGTTACTTAGGGTTGCATCGGTTTCAATATATTTTGTCTGTGATTACCTTTAAAATTTATCGAGTTGAGTTTATGGGTTCCTTGTACAATCCATCCACATCTTGGTATCGGGATCTCCCTAAAACTGATGGAATGAATATAAACCCAACAACACACTTGCCCAAAGTCGATTGATGAGAAACCTAGAGTTTGTATAAATACCATTAGACAAATTTGCGTGTTGACAACAATAATATAAATTGATATATACATATCTTTAAGGAACTGTTAAAATATTTATTTAATTATTTATATATTCACGCCTATCCCCCGCAGGGGTTGGCAGAGACCACAGAGCTCCATCCGATATCATTCATTGCAGCGAAACGGCTCTCTATTGGTCGCTTCTCGCCCTCGTGAGAATAAGGATGTTAAAATACAATTATGCAAAATGGATATTTAATGCTACTAAATACGTTTGAGAAATGTTAGTTACATTTATTTTATGGAGGTTAGGTTTTTTTTAACTTTGATAAACTTTGTTTTGTTCCATGTATGAATTCAAAATATATTATATATCTCGCTCCCATTATGTTGTCACTCTTAACTTAGTAATTACATGCATCTATAACTTAAGTAGGTAGGTACTAATCCCTTATCGATATAAGATTTTCCATTTTCTTTTATTCAATTCTAGCTTCTTTAATTTCCTATTATTCACGTTTGCTCTTCGTAATTGACTATTAAGTGGATTTTCTTAATAGTCACTTATACAATAAAGGCGACGATTGGCTCAGTGGCAGGGCCCTCCACCACGGAGTCAATGGTCGCGGGTTCGATTCCCGCATCGGAATAAATATTTATATGGATTTATAAATGTTTATTCCGAGTCTGGTAACCCCCCCCCCATTTCCTTTCCTGCTCCTTCCTTTCTTCTCTATCCTTTCCCTTCCTCTCCGCCAATCCACGGTGTGCCGTGCCAATGGATGCGTGGCTAGGGGCGAGCCTAGTCGTAAGCGTGCCGATCGTCCCGGGATCGGACTCCCCCGGGTACTATGGTGCCTTACCTCGCATGCAGGGCTCTGCTGGGGCTGACCTCCATCCTCCCTTGCGGCTCGTGGGATTCACTAAGACGAATTTAATATACCTAATTTGTCGAAAATGACGACGACGTGGTTTGCCACCCGTCACGTCCTGATTCTCACGAGGGCGAAAAGCGACCAATGGCGAGCCGTTTCGCTGCGATGAATGGTAGCGGATTGAGCTCTATGGTCTCTTACAACCCCTGCGGCGGATAGGTGTGAATATATAAAAAAAAATAACAATAAAGAATTATTCAATGATGCCCTAAATATATTTATATATATATATATATATATATATATATATATATATATATATATATATATATATATATATATATATATATATATATATATATATATATATATATATATATATATATATTTATATATCTCCATAATCATAACGTCTTCGTTTAGCTTTTTCCCTTCAGCTCCTCACACCGATTGCCTTTAAGTCGTCCTCGACTCCATCTAGCGCTCTGAGCTTAGGCCTTCCACGGCTTCTACGACCATTTGGTTTGCCGTCGAGTAGGCGTTTGGGTACTCCATCCATACCACGTGCCCAGCCCAACGAAGGCGTCCAATCTTAATGGTTTTTATGACGTTCGGCTCATTGTACAGCTCATATAGCTTGTGGTTGTAAAGTGTACGTCATCGTTCAATTTCCAACAGTAAAGATAAAACCTACATTAATGTAAAATGTAAAAAAAGAGAGGAATAGGGATTAAACGGAAAGGAAAAGGGGAAATAAACTTAGGGGGAGACAGTTGGGCCTCCAGCTCTAGGCTACAAAATACTACTGAGAATGTGGAATTTCCCCAATCGATCCAACTCATTCATATTGCAAATAAAAATGTTGACAAAAAGATATTAGAAGATTCTGATTTTTTTCGTCAATAATTTGTCTTGTAATAAACGATAATAATTGATAAAAAAATCATGCGACGCCTGGGCCCAACCAAAAGTGATGATGGCAGTTGACGAAATCGAGCATCTGGTGGCCCAACCCAATGTAATAGGAGAAACTAAAGCTCACCGACTTCGTTGGCTGGGCCACGTTGAGAGGATGGGGGAGTATCGTGCAGTCAAGAGAGCGTATATGGGTCGCCCAACTGGACGAAGTCCTGTGGTACCGCTGGAGAGACATGGTGGAGGATGACTTGCATAACTTTCAAATCTGCAACTGGCAGGAGGTGGCGCAGTACAGGGCACGGTGGCGTAAGATTTGTTTGGAAGCCAAGATCCATTTTGGGTCGCTACGCCAACAAATGTTTTTTGATTATTAATGGAGTCTTGATTACTAATGACTTTTCGATTGTCTTCCGTAGAATCTACTATACCTGAAGATGCCTCGTGTTGGGGCAAAACACGTGTCGTTTAAAAGGTGGAAAAGTGGTAGTGTGTGTTTGGTGTTGTGTGTTGGTGGGTGAAAAATTGATGGCCGATTTTCGGTAAGTTTTTGGTTTAAGTTCCAAATAAATCCACTTCATCCAGCAGGAAAACACACATTATTAATTTTCTCTTATTGTTTTGCTTGTCGCGGATCTTAGCTAAGTAAAACCTTTGACTGTCCACATTTTTTTGGTTAGTTGGCAAAATAACGTTTAAAAAATAAAATGTATTTTCTTATATCGCAAAAAAAAATTAAATTCGAATATAAACGTATAATAAAGATTGTAGACAACCCTAACGATCTAACATAATTACACCCAAGGTTTTTTCGGTAACACAACTACGTACGGACATGTTAAGATCCGCAAATACTAACTGGTTTAGTCAGTCATCAAATAACACGAAGCGAACAACTTGGTTCGCGGTCGGTTGTTTATCGCTAGAGTGACCACAAAGCTTACATTATTAATGTGATGTTGTTTGGAATTTAACGATGGCTTTATTAACATCTGTATATTTCTTTGTTCTCTTTATAAATAAACTAATATGCTGTTACGAAGTGCCACTAGCCAAATTAGAAGCCCTCCATCCAAAAGGATTGAGAGTGTCCATTCCAGGTAATAATTATTTCAAAATCAATTTATATTATATGGTTAAACAATAAATTTTGCTTTTTCCTTAAGTAAGATAACTTCTAAAATCATTGTTTAATGTTCGTTCAATTGAAAAGAAACTTCTAGTATACGCAGAGCTAAGATTGTTTTTTTTTATTGTAATTTGTGTGTACATTACAATAAATTAAATTTTATTGTAAAAGTGAGATTTTTTTAATGTATCACGATCTTAGCTCTTCGTATACAAGAAGTTTTTTTTTTAAGTTGAATAAACATTAAACAATTATTTTTAGAAGTTATCTTGCTTAAGGAAAAATCAAAATTAATTTTTCAACAATGTGAAAACCTTTGAGAATAATATTTATGTTACATCTGACCTCTTACCTTTTTTTAGACGGATGCGAACAATATAAACATTTTCAATAGGTTCTTTAACTTGCTTTTTTTTCTCTTTAATGGTTATTTGTTATTTGTCTAAGAATGTACGGTGTTTAAAATTTATACCTTTCTGTTTTCAATCTTGTACACACATACATATCTACACAATAACATAAAAGCTAGGTAAACCGCAAAATGAAATCTTACCACTAGTGCCAAAAAAGAGTTTTAAGATTCTTGCCAAAATTTGTATCTGATCACTCAAAAACAGTCAGTTTCACGGCTGTACAAAATTTTCTGTTAGTAGTAGAGCTATGACACTGAGACCATTCACCTCAGTATTTTTGCTAATCCGAACAAGCACTAAAAATGTTTTGACATCTGTGTAATTTAAAGCGTTCGCCTTTTTACGTCGATATCTCCACCATCTGGATAAGTGGCGATCTTCTAAACCTCTCTTGAAACTTCTTACTACGCACCACTACTCTGTGGAACCAGCTACCTTCGGTGGTCCGAACTGATACGACATTGGTACCTTCAGAAAACAAGCCTACACATACCGAAAGGCTAGCAACGAAATCTTCCATGACTCTTGCGGTGTCGCGGTTGTCTATGGGCGGCATTGATTGCTTTCCATCAGGCAGCACGCTTACTCGTTTGCCCTCCTATCCCATAAAAAAAGATATGTTTGTACATATGTATTGTATATCCAATTCTAAGATTTCTTTGGTGCAAAATGCATTTTTTTTCCAGCCCATAATTGGGTAAGGGGAGAGGACCCCTGACTATTGAATTAATATACATTATTATTTTCCAAGGTTCAGATTTGTTTTTTTATGGCATAGGAAGGCAAACGAGCAGGCGTGTCACCTAATGGAAAGCAACCAACGCCGCCCATAGACAACCGCAACGCCACAGGCAGTGCGGAAGCGTTGCCGACCTTAAAGGAAAGTGAAATTATGGGAGTGGGAGTGGGAATCGGTGGGGGAGTGGGAGGGGGATTGGGAGTGGGTATCAGAGGGGGAGTGGGTATCAGAGGGGGAGTGGAAATGGGAAGGGGAGGTTTGGGCCTTCGGAACTTAGACCGCTCACCGGACGTAGCGCGGTAGGTAGCTACCACTCTGACGCCGGTTTTCTGCAGATTAAATACCTATAGCCACACATGTATATTTATACCAATGCGAGAATGGAACAAATGAGCAGGCAGCGTTACCCTCCTTACTGAGCCTTTAAGCACATGCAAAATATCATTGTTTTAATTAAATAAAACAGACATTAATGCAAAAGTATAAAGTACGAAATTGTATGTTATAATTATCTTACAGTACATTTTATTGGAAAATAAAATATAATCCAATTTTGTTATAATGAAATATTAAAAAGTTGGAGTACACGTAGAGGTCATATAATCTAAGTAAGTTGATCCAATACATCAAGGTTCAATACCACAGTTTGATAAGCGATTATTTATAATTTATATGTTTGACCGCATTCATTCTCTGATATCTTTATTCGTTCTTTCCACGTGGCCGAGCCACGAAGCTGAGCCGGAAGTTACTGCAAAAGAAAATAGATTTATCTATCTATATATAATTTATATTAATATGATATGATTTTATTTAAATAATTATTTTAATGTATTATATTCTGTATATTGTTTGTCTTTATGCATTATTACACCATTCGCCATGAGACTTTTGAAGTTGTTGAGTTCATTCCCGCGACGATTTCTCAAATAACTAATACATCTATCTCACGATAACTGAGGAGCATGTGTACACAAAGAAGAAAATGATGAAAATGACCAACTTTCAATAAAAATAACCTAGTAAATATTGAATTTTGTCATAATGAGTTTCCTTGCCTTTCAACAACGCGCTTTGGATAGACAAGTCAATTATAAAAGTATATTACAATTAATCAATCAATACAGTCTTTACATTTCACTGCTGGGCATTGATCTCCGTCAAAAACTTAGAGGGTAATGCCAAAATCTTGGAGTTTGGTGGGCAATTGGAACACATATACAAGTGTTCAATCCCATAGTCACTTCGTACGACACCGAAGACAATAAACGAGGTGGTTCTTTTCTAAGGCAGAAATTACACAGCAAGCTAACATAAAACCTGTGTGGTTTCCAGCATAAATAAATAGAATATATAGACTTTAATATAGTCAGGCATTACTATGCGAAAAACCGGTATTGTGAGGACAGTCATAATTTTTACTTGGCGAAGATTAACTTATCGCGGATCTTAGCCAAGTAAAAAAATCTGCCTGTCCACATAAATTGCACTTTGTTTTGCAGATGACGGCTTCAGCCTTTTCGCTTTCCACGGGAAACTAAATGAGGAAATGGAGGGCCTGGAAGCGGGGCAATGGTCCCGTGACATAACAAAAGCCAAAAACGGAAGGTGGACCTTCAGAGATAAAGAGGCGCAATTGAAAATAGGAGACAAGATATATTTCTGGACATACGTTATTAAAAATGGGCTCGGGTACAGGCAAGATAATGGAGAGTGGACAGTTACAGGTAAATTTATCGCACATTAACACCACCAACAGAATTCTGTAGCCCATTGCTCAGTATGGGCTTCCCTCAAGGCCAAATACGCATTGACGAACAACATTTCGCTGCGGGAATCAGGACGTGACGGGTGGCGAATCAAGTCGCCGTAATTTTTTAACAAATTAGGTTTAATACAATTTGTCATAGTAAATCTCACGAACCGCAAGGGAGGATGGAGGTCAGCCCCAGCAGCGCCCCGCATTCTGAGGTAAGGCACCATAGTACCCGGAGGAAACCGATCCCGGGACGGTCGGCATGACAGACCGTGAATTAGTGGAGAGAAAGGGAAAAGGATAGAGAAGAAAGAAACAGGCACGGGGAAGGAAAGATGGATTTAGACTGGATGAGAAGGATATGATAGTATGATATATGAAAATAAGAAGTCAATAAATTTCTAAGTACTATCTGTCACAGTGTTATTTTGTTTATGTTATTATTTTGTGAGTTAATATAGTTCTAGTCCATTTTTATTAAATCCAACATATTCCAGAATTTGTTGACCAAGAAGGCAACCCTGTTAACGTCGATGGAACATCCACTGATGTCACAACAGCCGCCAGCCCAGTCGTCACTGAATCAGTTCCGACTGTGACACAACCATCCACTGGCTATCCATGTGTGTTATCGGAGTCTAAAGTGTCTGTCCCCGGATTTGTTTGCCAAGGACAACTTCTATTTGAGGATAACTTTAACAGTGATATTGGAAAGGGGAAGGTGTGGAAACCAGAAATAAGATTTCCAGGAGAACCAGTACGTATTGTTGCTTTTTTGTGCTGAATTGTCTAATGGCTCCAAATCTATATTATTTACATCGAAAGAATTATCGAGCATAGACAACTACGTAGCCGTCCTAGTTGTCTATGTAGGAACCACGACTGCATGTGTCATGAATTGAGGATCCTCTTTCGTTATTAAAATATTGTCCAATTTTCGGTAAGTTTTTGGTTTAAGTTCCAAATAAATCCACTTCATCCAGCAGGAAAACCCACATTATTAATTTTCTGTTATTGTTTGCTTGTCGCGGATCTTAGCTAAGTAAAACTTTTGACTGTCCACATAAAGATTTAATGATTTACGATCAGATTTTGACTACTCCTCGACCACTCATTTTATTAAATTTAAAAGTATTTGTCTACAGGATTATCCATTCAACGTGTATATGTACGACACAAATGTAGGCGTAAGGGACGGACATTTGTTCATCCGTCCTGTAACATTGGAATCTAAATATGGCGAGTACTTCGTGAGGCAGTCGCTGGATCTTACGGCGAGGCAAGTTAATACATTGATAGATAAAGGCTGATATTCAACGCCGTTATACCGGCTTTAATCGAGTATCAGAGCTTTATTCACTTTATAGAATAATAAGACGCGGATTTTTTTTTTCACAGCCTATGCCCCGTAACTGAGTACGGACCTCCCCATTTCTAGAGGTATAGACGTTAACCCATCACGGTTGTCGAATACCGCTTGGCGGGGTTACCAGACTCGGTATACATATCTCTAGGCAATACATATATTTAATCCGATGTGGGGATCAAACCCGCGATCATTGACTCCGTGGGTTGGGGAAATTATTCAGTGTTTAATTTTTAGAAGGTGCTTAACACCAACTTCGATATCCACCACTTAGCCTATTGGTCGTCGAACTAAGCCAATAATAATTAATCCTGATTCAAAAAACGAATCCGCCACCATTAACTCGGTAACATCACAGAGCTAGTTTAGTTGTCTTTCTCTCTTTGAGTCCTAAGTCCCATGTTGGGGCATAGGGCAGACACGACGTTTCTCCATCTTGACCTGTCGGAGGTTGTACGCTTCACTTAACTCCAGGATAGGCCTATCTTCTGCATTTCGGCCGTCACAGTACGTCGCCAAGTTTGTTTTGGGCGCCCATATTTTCTTTTCTCCTGCGGATTTCATTCGAGGGCTTGTACTCTCCGGCCCCACGCTAGTCATATCTCCACATGACTAGCGAGGCGCCGGAGAGTATGCCCTATCTATCTCCGTTTTTATCGACGTCTCTTGACAATCTGTCTTTGATTTATTTGATTTTTTTAATGTCATAGGTGTACAGGAACAATCGGTACCAGCGACTGCTACCGTGAAGCGTCTGGACCGCTCATCTTGCCACCGATAATTACGGCGAAGATCACCACACAGGAAAGGTTTAATTTTAAATACGGAAGGATTGATGTGAGGGCCAAGATGCCGCTTGGAAATTGGCTTATACCTGGTAACTGTCCGATGTTTTGTAGGGTACATCCTAAATCCATTAATTCCACAGCTGGGTTCGCCCGGTGGATATTGAATATATCGACTCACAAAAGCGAACACATTGTATGCGACACCAGTGTCAAAAAAAAATGTATAGCATATTTGGATCAGAAAAAAATACTGCGTCCAATGGTCTAAATCTGAAAAAGCTATGAGACCTTTTCTACCAATAGAAAATTTTGTACAGCGTGGAAACTGACTGTTTTTGGGCGATTAGATACATTTGTTTCCGAAATGTAAAATGTATTTTGGCTCTGGTGGTAAGTTTTCTTTTGCGGTTTATTGCGTTTTCGCTTTTTTGGATCGATGTGTACTACATAGCAGGGGTAGCCAATCGGTGGATTTTGAATATATTTAAATAAACATATGAAATATCCTAGTAATATATGGCAACATAAATATTAGTTTAATAGCTTGTAAAATGTAAGTCAATCGATATATCACGTCTAATAGGCCAGTTGACCGTGAAAAGGCAAAGAAAAATATTATATAATATAATTTTAATATTCTAGTGGTAATCTTCAATTTAGTTATGGTTATCTTCAATTTAGTCAAGGTAGTCATGATCTGAGCTATTGTTATCGTCACCTACCTGTTTTGCCAAAAAAAAACCATTTTTGCGACCTTTGACCTTGTATAAAATTTTTAGCACACACGAAATCAATACGGGCTTTTCAGGATTTCATTAGATTGGTAACCCTTACGTGGCTGTAAATTTTCAACTTGTTGTGAATTAATGCAAGTGCTAATTTGACCGGGCTATATGCTGTATCCAAATTCACCTCATAACTGTTATCAATAAAATAAAATAAAATAAACAAATAAATAGAAGAGATTACCTGATGTTGGGGTCTGTTTGGTCGTTTAATGATCTATTTCACAAAAAAAACCTTTCTTAGAACTCATGACAACCACACCCACAAAATGCCACCAGGATTTATTCGGTTACAAAGGCAACTTGGTAATCGGGGTTATTGCTCTATGTTAGAATCTCGTTAAAACGAAGACGCATTGTGACATCGACGAAGGGGGCAGTAGTAAACCTTTGAGCCCAACACTTCAGCTTCAATCGTTGTATGTTGCGACCACAAACTTCTGTGAAACGAAACGGGGACATCCACACACCGCGCAGGGGTGTGGGATCGAGCCTCGGGGATGAACCCCACTGCTCGCGCAGCAACTCAATGGAGTGACCGCCCCACTGTCCTAGGTACCGCTGTTCCTAGCGGCTTTTAGGTCCTTACTTTAACGAGTTCGCATCGTCGAGATATGAACGAACCTATTCCTACGTTGGGTCCGTCGCTGGCCCTCCTCCATCGCGGGAGCCGTGCGTCGACAGGAGGATTTCGCGTGGGAGGAGACGTCCCTCAGGTGGACGAGCGTGGAGGTGAGCAAAATTTTGTAGGTGTGAGTGTGGTCCGTTGTAACTTATGTGGTTAGAATTGTATAATATTGTTTTCGATCTTCTCAGAGTGAATCTCTGATAAGCCAATTCAGCACAACTCTTATGTTTCGCGAGGCGCAGCAATTCAGTTCGATGGTATTATTTTACTATAGCTTTCCGAAGTTCAGTTTAAAAATGTATTTAAACTTTCAGAGATTCAATTGGAACCTCGTGACAATATGTATGGAAATAACAAGTACGCGTCGGGCTTACTGCGTGTCGCTTGCGTCAAAGGAAACATAGAATACGCCAAGAAACTATACGGTGGTCCCATCATGTGTGCGTCTGATCCTTTCAGGTAAGTACGGTGTGAAAAACTGTGTGAAATAAATTTCAGTCCATCCACGACACCAACACACACACACACACACACACACACACACACACACACACACACACACCGGCACCTGCCGAGCACGTAGAGTAAGTAACTCTCCTATACCGACCGCTTACATAGACTACTCTCACGTAGTCGATCAGTTCTCACTCCCTAGGTCTAGAGGACTAGTAGGGTCACTAGAACCTAGTTCCAATCCACGTTTAACGTAGCGTAAGGACGAGATTAAAATCGACACACACACACATTGTAGTATTCGATAAAGCTGTTAAAGCCAATAAGCTATTTGCATTACCTCATTGAATCTTCGAATTCAGAGAATAAATTTCAGAAAGGTGCATTTATAATAATAATAATAATAAATAAATCTTTGTTTCAGACAATTTTTATTTGGTCCATACATTTTACATTTTACATTTTAACATTTTTTATATTTTAATGCAAAGTTTATAATATATCTGACACAAATAGTGGTAGAGCCACGCTGCAGACGAATACACTTTGTCAACAATGGCATAATATTTGTCGCTAGCATGAATGGGCCGGCTCGCCTCGAATATTGTAAGTCTTTCTACACTTCACAAACATTGCAATAATTGAGATCAACAATATTATACTAAACTTGAAGCAACAACTAATGGAATTACGTATGATTGAGTGTAAGTTTCTTTGATAAAAGGACTTAATAGTTTAAATGCTCTTAATATTATTTTGTAAGGTTTTTTGACGTGAAATCTTCCATAGCCGCGTATCACGACTCTAGGTAGGGAAAACATATATGGTTTCACGTCAGCAACATGCTTAATGCGCGCGCAGCTGCCTACGTACCCGCATCACGGCATCACATTGTATATACCCGATTGTATGTGTGTGCATTGGACGCTCCATGGATGGATAAAGTTTTGTAAGCCGCGTCAGCAACATGCTGTAATAATAGCAGCATATCTGAAGCACTTTTTACGGCTTATACGTAAATATTTCTTTTCAGATCTGCTTACTTAAAAGAGAAAATTTCAGATGACAATTGGAACAAAGAATTCCACAATTATAGTGTTGTGTGGAAACCGAGTAAGTAATTTTAATTTAATATTCTAGTAGTATTCTTGAGATATTTAAATATACAACCATGTATCTAATTTACATTCATATAGGACTTAAAAAACCTCACAAAGTTTTGGGTTATATAAGTGGATCGAGTATAATTTGACTATATATTTTTACTTAAGATAAAATTGAAATTTTAGTGGCATTGCAGAAAAGTAGCCTAGTTTTAAAAAATATGTAGGATTGGTTTTCTTTTTAGTCAATATATTGGAACGTCACTCCATCCGATACATATGTATATTGGGTGGATTGACTGGCAGAAAATGCTTTTGCCCTTAAGTTCACCTTTGCACCAAAAATGTAGATTAAGAATAAATAAAAAGAAACACAGAAGATAGTTTATTTTATCAAACGGCAAAACGGTGAATGAAAATTATGTTTAAGTTATTTAATAGAAATAAAGAAAGAAAAGCTTTACTCCACAAAGCGGTACAGAAACCATAAATAAAGAATATACCTATAAAATAAAATAAAATATTTTTAAGATTGGCTACCATAATATGTATAAACGGAGAGAAAGAAATTAAAGACGAAAAAACAAATCATACATATATACATAATTTTGTACAGCGTTGAAACTGATTGTTTTTGAGTGTTAGATACAAATTTTGGCAGATATCTTAAAACTCTTTTTTGGCACTAGTGGTAAGATTTCATTTTGCGGTTTATCTATTTTTTGCGTTATTGTGTAGATATGTATGTATGCATGTACAAGATTGAAAACAGATACATATAAAGTGTATACATCGTACATTCTTAGACAAATACCAAGTAACCATTAAAGGAAAAAACAAGTTGGTCTGTTAAAAATGAATGAATGAATGAATGAATATAAAAAATGAATGAGGTAAGAAGAGGTCAGATGTAACACAAAGTTTATTTTCAAAGGATTTCACATGGATAAAATTAAATTTTTCTTTTACTTTAAGTAAAATAACTTCTAAAAGCATTGATTAATGTTCTTTCAATTGAAAATAAACTTCTAGTATACGAAGAGCTAAGGTACATGCTACATTAATGTAATATATGCAAATATTACTGTAATAAAATTATGCAGTGTCGAAAAATAAAGAAAAAACAGACCCGTTGCTGCCACGAAGCAATAAAGAAAACAAAAGTATAATTAAATCAATTAATATTTTGTATATGACAGGTGGTATTTCGATGTTCGTTGACGGAGAACAGTATGGGGAAGTCACACCGGGTGCAGGATTTTATGAGGAAGCGAAAAATCATAATGTTATGGCTGCGGCCCAGTGGTTGAAGGGTACTGCGTTGGCTCCTTTCGATGAAATGGTAATAATAGAACAAATGTCGTGAGAAAATTAACCTTGCAATTAATAACCACCAACTAGACTGCTGGACGAAGTTTGCGCCTAAATGTGGAAATGGCAATATGTTAGAATAATATTATAGTAGCGGGCAAGGGGTTCCAATACGTCGCCAATTGGACTATTTACGTAAATTATTTTGTCCTAAAACATTTATTATAAAAACGCCTTACACTCATCATCCTATAGAGGGAATCTTTCGCCGTGGATATTATTAAAAAAACACAAATAAAAACCACACCTAGTAAAATAAATAGCTGCATGTGATAAAAATGTTTATCTTGATGCAGGAATCGAACCCAGAGCGCTTTTGACACTTCATCACGCGTCACGCTATTTAGGTGAGCTCTTTGCTAACATAAGAATTCAGTCGGCTGCATTCAGTCGCATTTAGGTTCATTTTCTTTTTATTTTTAAATAAATATATTATATAATTATTATTAATATGATATATTAATAATAAATATCAATATTTTGAATATAAAAATTTAATTGAATTTAGAAAAATAGGTATATTATGCAGTGATTACATAAACTACTACGAATAAGATATCATTAATTGTACTGATCACATTTATACCGACGCAGAACTTGCAACTTGCAAATGGATCATCACAGTCACATGTCACGTGACATTGCGCTCGAGACAGGGACAGCAATATGTATTTAGGCGTTGACGGTGGTTCGAATTAGAATGAATGTCGTTCGGACTGAATTTTGTCTTTTATACACAAAATTGAGAAGGCAAACAGAGACAATAAACAACGAACACAGAATCTAACAAAAGATTTGCTTCAACATAGCAACAATGTCTTTTTAAACAAACAAATGAAATTACTGCAAAGCAATTCTTAAAATACAGCCCGATATTCAATATTTTATCAATTTTAGATGATTCTAAATAATTTATTTTACACAAATTACTAATATTGTAATCATTTTATATAAATCAACATTATTCTTACATAATCTGCCAACAGATGGCGCCACGCATAAAATTATGTCTTGCATAATATAAGTACATTTATTAATACGCCGATATCTACATTGCTTACAAAACAGTACAATTTTTTTGCTAATATACGGTATATCATTATATATAAAAATATTTATATTTTCAGTTTTATATATCGCTGGGTCTTAACGTTGGTGGTATACATGACTTTCCGGATTCACCAGAAAAGCCATGGCGGAACAGCGCCACGAAAGCAATGCTCAAGTTCTGGGAGGATCGGAGCCAGTGGTTGAGCACGTGGTACGATGACACCAGCGCACTCCTAGTCGATTACGTGCGGGTGTACGCGCTATGAAAGGTACACGACACTGGAATACGCGACATTTAAACACTGCGACATTTAAACAAGCCTCATTTGAACCCTGTGACATTTGGATACGCGACATTTGAACACTGCGACACTTAAACACGCATTTCATTCTCATATTAAATCAGTTGTTCATATAATAATATCGTTATAGTTTTGGCTGTTATATGTATATGTCTATATGTCTATTTTATTTTAACAGAAGCGAACTTTTGATTAATATGATTTCTAATATACATTGCAAGTCAGTATCTTGATCTTGTTTGAAAATAAAACTGAAACTGTGTTTGGCTCTAAGACTTTCAACATTTGAATTATATTATGTAATTTCTTTTATATGGAAGGGATAAAGGGATAAGCAACCCATGAACATCTGCAGTACTAAGGGTACTGCACATGCATTGCTTATTTAAGGTTGTGAATAAGAGGTATGAAAGGAATAAGTAATGAGAGGGTATAAGGAAGTTAAAGGAAGCAGAAAGTAATAGAGCAATATGTCAACTATGGACCTAGCAGCTATAGGAAAACTTATCCAACATATCTTTATAATATGTTGAGTAATTTATTGTCAATCAATCGGGGGACATCTAAACACTGTAGGGGTGTAGGAGCGAGCCTCGGGGTTGAACCCCACTACTCGAACCTATGCTCGGGAGGCGACCAAATACCGGTCTTTGCGCCGCCGTTGCCAGCGGCTTTTAGGCGTTGTGTATCTGGCCAACCCCCTCATCTTCAAACCCGATGAGCAAGGTAGGGCCAAATACGTTGTACATCGCCGTGTTAAAGTCAACACCGGACTCCATCACGGCGACGAGCTTATGGAGCAAACTGGTAAGCAAGCTGGCGGCCGCTCCATATTGTGCAATCCGCTCTGCTCCATACTGAGCGAGCGGGGTGGGGAGCGAGCAGGGTGGGGTAATTTATTGTCAATCAATCGGGGACGTCCACACCCCGCGCAGAGGTGTGGGATCGAGCCTCGGGGATGAACCCCACTGCTCGTGCAGCAACTCAATGGGGCAACCGCCCCCCGGTCTTAGGTGCCACTATTCCTAGCGGCTTTTGGGCGTCCTTTAACGACTTCGCGTCGTCGAGATATGGCTGAACCTATTCCTACGTTGGGTCCGTCGCTGGCCCTCTTCCCTCGCGGGAGCCAGGAGGCGACAGGAGGATTTCGCGTGGGAGTGGACGTCCCTCAGGTGGGCGAGCGTTAAGGGGAGCAAAATTATTAAGGTGTGGGTGTGGGTGTGGTCCGTTGTCGGCTCGGTCGAACATCTTCCGAGCCAACCGGACCACAAACTCATGGATGCTCTCCACCCTGAGGTCCCTCGCTATAACGTCGTTACGCACATATCGAGCCGCCCCCACGATGGCGCGCAGAGACAGATTCTGCTGGATCTGAACGCGTTTGCGCTGGGTTGCTGATATCAAAGACCACCAGGCCGGCGCAGCATAGGTCAGTCGGGAGCGAACGTAGGCCTTATAGACCAACAGCTTCGTCCGTACGGGTATGCGGGTTGATGTAATTTATTGTTCATTAAAAAATAATAAAGCGTTTTGAATAATACGCCATCTATTGGCGAAGGTTATAACTTACATGTTTTAAAGTTGTTGTTGTTGTTGAAGATTTGACGATCATGGGAAGTAAAAGATATTTATTGTCATTGAGTTAGCTGTTTAAAATATATTGTTGCTAAAATCTAAAATAAACGTTTTCTATTGTTTCAGACTATTATTTACGACTTCAAAGTGAACGAAGACATAAGTTTTGTAAGAAAATAACTAAATCGAATTATTTTTGTATATAAATATAAATATTTCTTTAAACTTATGTACTTTTTTATTTTACGTTTATAAGCAAGATAGCATAACATTAGGGTATGCTCAGTAAAGCGAGGCAATATTTCGCGCCAGTTCATAACCTCCCACTTTATAAGAATAATATTCATATTAGGTCGGAGCATATCAATATGCCTTCTTTTAACTGCAACTCTTCTTAATCCGCTTGGAATAAGGACTCTTCCACTCAGAATTGAATGTGATATGTGTAAGTTATGCAGTTAAGTATCAAGTAGCACATATAATTGAGTTTTGTTAACAGTGTAAGAGGTAGTATCTTAACTGTGAAGTGATGCAACAGGATGAGGTCTGGTTTAATACTCTTTTTCTTTACTATACCAAGTGCACCTATTATATATACAACTGATGAATGGCGGGAGAAAAGCGCGGGGTGCGGGAGACGCGGTTGTGCCTGCACGTGTGCAGCAACAAAGCGCGTTCCACGAATGCGGAGAATCAAAGTGCATTCCACGAATGCGGCGTAACAAAGCGCATTCCGCAAGTGCGTAGTAACAAAGCTTGTTCCGCGAATTTGTTCTTGAAGTTATATTCTGTAGCAGGTAGCTACAACAGAAACTTAATAGAAATGAAAAACAACCGTTTTCATTTTTCCGCAAGTAGATTACCATATTTTCTCCGTTTAAAAATATTCATCCTTTACACAAGTATTATCTGTTCATTTTAAATTTATGACTTCAATCAATAAACCTATTATTAAAGTTTATTTATGTGGCGTTGTAGAACTACTTCCGTAATGTTAATAACGCCAGGCAATCTAGACTAGTAGTGGCGTTTGTCTTTTCCATTTTTTTATGAATTCGAGGCGTAAACTGTAAGAGAAACTGATAAAAAGAGATAGTCGCTTTCAAAATGTGGTATTGGAGGCGGATGTTGAGGATGTCTCGGTCTGAATTCAGGACCAATCAGTCTATTCTATATTTTTGGTATTATATCATAAGTGTTTTTTTTTATTTTTTTTTTACTATGGGATAGAAAGGCAGGTGTGTCACCTGATGGAAAGCAATCAACGGCGCCCATAGACTTCCGCAGCTCTTAGGCAGTGAGGAAGCGTTGCCGACCTTTAAGGAAAGTTTCATTATGGGAGTGGGAATGGGAGGGGAAGGAGAAGAGGGAGGGGGAGGTGTTGGACCTCTGGAACTCGGCCGCTCACCGTACGAAGCGCGGTAGATAAGCTACCACTCAGACGCCGGATTTCTGCGGGAGTGTGGTACTTCCCCGAGCGAGCCGGCCCATTCATGCTACAGACAAATATTATGTCATTCTTGACAAAGTTTTTGATATTTGTGTCCTTACATTGTACTATTAACTAAGGGAAGACCTAGTTTTCCACAACGCAGGGAATCCTAGTGTGGAATCTAGAGTCCTGTAAAATATGTAAAATTTGTTAAAATAAAGGTATTATTATTTTAATTTATTTAGAACTTGGTATTAAGCAGCTTCCATCCTCTATCGTTCAAGCTCGTACCTGCACTGTTTTTGGGCATGTGTCGTGAATTCGTGATGCAGTGAAGCCTGTGTAGAATGCTTTATGGTGCAGGGTAAGTTTTAAGGGATTAGGCCGATCGAAAACAACATTACGTTGGATCGACCAAATAAAAGCTACACTTGATGATCCTTAAGTGCACGAGAAAGGCGACGGATTGGAGAAGAGATAAACACGACTACTCGGATTAGACTGGAAATGACGAAGAAGAACCTCGAGGGAACCTTAAATACTGCAGTAGGCTTTTTAACACTTTTTGTCACGTGTACCATTTATGGTACACGTTAAACTTGATTATCGTGTACCATCAGTGGTACACAATTATAAACATAATATTACTCTAAAAAAACCTATCACTTACGAATAGTTGATGTAATAAATATTGTGTGACATTTTAAGGATGTTGATGAATCAGTCGCTTATATTTGTCCGGTTCTTATAACCAGAAGTAGATGACAAAACGAATATAAATTCAAAGAAAAATATAAAATTATTCCCCTTACTACGTCACACTAATAATACGTATACTTATTCTGCGCGAAAGTAAGACCACTGGGGTTATCAACATCATTGGACTATTATCGAACTAGTTTATTTAAAATGCTGCCACTTTCGATTTGTTTTTATTTTTTTTATAGAACAGGACGGCAACTAAGAATGCAGTTCACTCTTACTTTTTTTACATTTATTTCTTACGTTACTCGACAATGTAAGTGTATCTGATGATGTAATTGTCTTTAGTGGGGAAACTTAGCTTGCTTAATCCACATCGCTTCCATTCACACTCACAATAAATATGTGTAACCCACACTTACGTTTATTCCGATTAGGGAATTGGACCCGCGACCATTGACTCCGAAGATGTTAACTTCGCTATATTTCTTTAAAATTTGAGAAGATTTTCTATAACTTATTTTTATTTTCTTATAAAAAACTATGTCTAAATTATGTACATTAATATATAATATATACGAGTTTTGGAACGTGCCGTTTTTTTTTTTTCACCAAGTTTTAAACAAAAAATTCAATTTTTTTAATAATAATATCACAATTTTATTTCCTTTTTAACCACTTGACATACACATAAAACAGAGTTAGATGCTTCCGAAAAAGTGAATAAATATATAATATATTCATAAAAAAATATTGTGAAAAAATACTTAATATGAACGAGTGAAATAATTCAATTATTTAAAAATATACTGCCCCGGGTCCTTTTGAAACTGTTTGGACGTCTCGAAAATGTCAAAGTATACAATTCATACGATCGACGTCTCCCAGACGTCATTGTATGGCAATGGGTTAAGAAAAGGTGGTTAAAACTTTTAAAAAGTTGGCAGAATGCCGTTTGACAAATTAAAAATTATTCATTTTCGGTACAATTTCTTACATATGTCGAAAAATAAATAATTTGAATATCTATATTTAACGAGAGAATATAATTTTTCCTTAAACCCCTAAAGGCGAGCGAAATGAAGTAGTCAATTAATACACGTATCATCGCAATTCGCATGTCAATTGCGGTCACTGCTGAGACAGGTTAGTCGCAAAATGGCCGTCGCGACTGTTGGATGTGTCTGGACTTTAGCGATATGTTTCGTACAGTTGTTAGTCTATACAAACGCACAGTTTCAAGTTCCAAAAGTGACAATTCAGGTTTTTAGACCGAAAGGATTTAGAGCGTTTATAGAGGGTGAGTATATTTTTATAATAATTCTAAGTACGTTTATATAATAATAATAAAATAAACAAAGAAAATTCAAAGTTTATGAAATAAAGATTTATGATAAAAGTAAGAAGGTTATCAAATGAACGTTTGAACTATATTTTACCGCGCTATTATAGTTTCAACTTAACTCCATTTATCGTGGATGTTCTGATGTTATCAGGCTTCAGAGTTCCACTGCTGAATAAAGGCCAATTCTAAGAACTTACAATTAGACATTATAGCTAATTAGGGACTACCCCTTTGACTCTTTCTGTCTCTGAGTCCTAAGTCCCCCTGGTGGAGCATAGGGCAGACACGATGTTTCTTCATCTCGACTTGTCGGAGGCCATACGCTTTACTTCGTTCCAGGATAGACCCATCTTCTGTACTTCAGCCGTCACAGTACGCCGCCAAGTTTGGTTTGAGCGCCCAAATTTTCTTTTCCGCTGCAGATTCCATTCGAGGGCTTGTTTGGGTATGTGGCTGGCGTGGCGCCGGAGAGTACGCTCTATCCATTTCCATGTTCGTCGTCGTATCTGGACATCTATTGGGTCCTCTTTGCTGATTCTCCACAGGTCTTCGTTGGAGACCATGTTAACCGGCCAATATACTTTTAAGATTTGGCGTAGGCAGCGGTTGACGAATACCTGGAGTTTGCGTACTAGTTTCTTTCGTACTTTTCCCCTTTGACTACAGCGAATCTATTGAGCAATCTCAGACGTATCAAGTTCATTGGCGTATGATTAAGCGTGTCTGTATTTTATTTTATACAATGTAACGATTTTTTTTCTATACTATTTGAAGAGAGTATGTACAAATTCACCAACATAATCTTCCGAATAAGCACACTGAGGTGGCAATGGGCTAGTCACGTTTGTCGGAGATGCGACAACCGCTGGAGTGGAGACGCTCTGCGCCGTGTGAAGCCGAAGATCAGGCTTGGTAGAGCTTCTTGTGGGAGGTCTATGTCTAGTTCTGCCGCAGGCTTTTGATTGATAGAAACAAGTACAAACAAATAATATCCAGAGACCCAAACACTATGCAGTGGACCCGCTGTAATCCAGACCCTGTCTAATCCGGCGCCCCTTGTAATCCGACACGCCTATCACTGTTGATTGTACATAAAAATTTCGGCAAATCTTCACTTATATAATATAATGCAAGATTGGACAAGTTCGGCGGGATTTTAACTTAAAACGCATTTTTTTTGTGTGGAATGGCGTTAGTGGCGACAGAAAACCAGCAAATGGAAGAGTTGTCACCTGATTGAACTCTTAGTTCAATGCCCCCCCATGAACATCCACAATGCTAGAGGCGTTACCATGCTGGCCTTTCGTGAAGAGACGAGCTCTCTTGCATCTCCCAATGTCATAAGTGGTCGGGATCATCGCAGATGATAGGTTCCTCAGTAGCGCCGTTCGAAGAAGAAAAATTACCACTGAATCGGACAGTAGAAGACTTCTACGCCAGTGTAATGGCAGCATCATTGGCCTCGATAAGATCTTGGAATGTGCGAGTGTTAGGGCACAGTGAGCATTCGAGCAGGTGCTCCACACTGCGGTGAGGTATAGCCCCATTTGCACATGTTATGTCTGCAACCGGCCCACCTGTGTACCGAGCCTGTTAAAGATGTCCTCGTAGGTTATTGCAGGTCGTAACCAGGCGGAAGCTTCTCTTACTGACATACGAAGTTGGAGGGGACAGGATGCTTCATTTGCTACTACACAACACTCTTCAGCTGGGCTTTTTTCTAAAGCCTTTGTGTACTGTACGAAGCTTTAGTAAACTACCAACCATAGTCAGATTTGTGTGATCTACGACCTATCTATAAAGGCCGGGGATCGAGTGGGCGATTTCTCTTGGGAGTGGCTGTCCCTCAGGAGAACGGGCGTGGAATGGGGTGAATTCATATAGATGGGTGTGTATCTTGCTCACTCGAAATGTTTCCGAAACAAAAGAGCCAGTATGACGTATGTAATAGTTACTGTTTCATGGTGTAGTTATAATTAGTTTTTCTATGTTGAGTCAGATGCTAGAAAAAACGTGTCACTGGCACGTCATGGTGTTAAGTGAGAGAGAACATTTGAATAATACCACAACCCAATGTTTTTGTGCCTTTTTCCTTACAGACTCTCCTAAGATAAGCCTGTTCGCATTTCAAGGAAAAGTTAACAAAGCTATAAACAATGATGACGTAGGCGAAATATCTGGCGAAGTGACTGAATCGACGAACGGCAAGTGGATTTTTGAGGATCCTTCGTCGGAATTGAAAATTGGTGATATCATTAACTACTACGTATTCGTCGTATACGACGGGAAAGGATATTTAAAAGACCAACTGACGTTTACCGTCAAAGGTAAGTTTGAAATTACTCACATCGAATTCTTGGGAATAGAAAGACTAATTATTTTTTTTTTATGCCGACCTTTAAGAAAAATGTCATTATGGCAATGGAAAAGGGAGGGGGAGGCGTAGAGGGAGGGGGGGAGGGTGTAGGGCCTCCGAAACTCGGCCGCTCACCGTACGAAGCGTGGTAGGTAAATTACCATTTAGTGTGTTAGTTCCCGGGGCGAGCCGGCCCGTTCATGCTACAGACAAATATTATGTCATTAATGACAAAGTATTCGTCTGCAGCGTGACTCTACCACTATTAAATAACTCAAATTAAAAAAACCTCTTGGAAATAAAATATTATGTTATATGTACATAGTTAAGTAAAGAATCACATACATTCACTTATGAAAAGTTTAATTGAAAGGCAAACTTTCGTTCACCGTCAAACGTAATTTTAGTTATTAATAAAATCCTGACTACTAAATGAATCCTTCTATCGGTTTCTTTCTCGAAGTTAAGAAAATAATTTGAAAAAAAAATAAAATAAAACCTTTACAGAATATAGCGAGCGTAGTGAAAAACCACCGGGGCCTTCTGAATGCAGACCCACTGTTACTCTGATCCGTGGCGGCACGGCGTGTGCTGAACAAATAATTTTCGAAGACAACTTCGACAGCCTTCGCGAAGACTTGTGGCAAATTGAGCAATATATACCAGATCAACCCGTAAGTAACATTTATTTTATGGAATACGGAGGCAAATGAGCGAGCGTATCACCTGATGGAAAGCAAAAAACACTGCCTTCGTGACACAATTGGTATTGCGGAAGCGTTTTCAATCTTTCAAGTATTCATAATATTAATTAGAACAGAATAAAATAGTGAGCCAGGGAGTATCTTTGCCTAGCTGCTAGTGCGATATTTAGGTATTGGTACACGGGTATGCGATCCCGGCTTAGCTCGGGAAGCCGGGATCGCTACTACCGTATCACTCCTCGTCTTTCTTTTTAGTATCATATCCTTATCATCCTGTCTAAATCCATAGTTTTTTCCCTGTCTTTTCCGTTCTTCTCTATCTTTTCCCCTTCCTCTCCGCAAATCCACGGTCTGCCGTGCCAATGGATGCGTGGCTAAGGGCAAGCTTAGTCGTAAGCGTGCCGACCGTCCCGGTATCGAGCTCCCCGGGTACTATAGTACCTTACCTCAGCATGCGGGGCTTTGCTGGAGCTGGCCTCCATCCCCCCTTGCGGCTCATGGGATTCACTTTGACGAATCTTAATATACCTAATTCGTTAAAAAAATGACGGCGACGTGGTTTGCCACCCGTCACGTCCTGATTTCCACGAGGGCGAGAAGCGACGAACGGAGAACCGTTCGCTACGATGAATGTGTGAGGAAGGATGGATGAAAAGATGGATGAGTGTGAAGGAAGCAGGGAAGGTGTGTCGGGATCGTAGCGGATGGAGATCTGTGACCTCTGTCTAACCCCACTGGGAGACAAGCGTGACTATTTGTATGTATGTGTAGAATAAAATAAAAACATTTATTAGTATTCCAACATATATAAGCACCTATAATATAAATAAAAACTTATAATCTCTAATGTGTCACAAAATGATTTTTATGCATAATAGATACTATTATTTCAAATCAGATTTTTTTTCAACAACAATTTTTATATATTTTGACTTGTTTTAGTTCAATAAAAGTATTTATACACTTGATCCTTTCATTGCGTTTAAACCATGTTCAGTTTTTAGAGCCCTGACACGATCATTTTTCAGCTTCACAATCCTTGTGATATAATTACAGTGTTTTTTATTTTTATAAATAAAATTCACGATTTCGTTAAGGATTGAGGTACCAATACATTGTCTACGGGTTCAAAGTCCTGGGAGGGATTTCAAAAAACCCCGGAACAGAATAAAAGGGTAATAACATTCGTATTTCAGGAGTTTCCATTCGTGTCGTATCAGAGGCCTCCCGACGCTCCAACGGTATCTATTACAAATGGAAACCTAAAGATAGAGCCGAAACTACAACAGCAGCTACCTGGATTCAACGAGGATTCAATTATTTCTGGCACATTGGACCTTATTAGTGGGTAATAACTTGATTTAAATAAACTGTCACTTCGATTAATTTTATATTAACTTTAAGTTAGAACTTTACTTAGCTAAGATCCGTGTCCGAAAGTGCTCACGCACCGTGGTGGTTAACGTGATTAGGCATTGAGTATAAGCAATGTATAAAATGCTTTTTTTATTTGTGTCATTTTTAAATGCCTCACAATGATTAATGGATTCAGGCGTTACTCTATTTCCATGTGGACAATCAGAATTTTTACATAGCTAAGATCCGCAACAAGCAAACAAAAATAGGATAATATTAATGTGCGTTTTTTTTTTACTGGAAGAAGTACTGAAGTTTTTTTACTGGAAGAATTTACGGGGAACTTAAATATGGTATGTTTTTGGTGTTTGTGTTATTGGTAGTCGTTGGGAAGTGGAGAGTTGCTGACGGCCGTTATTGTTGGTAAGATTTAGTTTAAGTTCCCCGTAAAGCCACTTCATGCAGCAGAAAAACAAAAATTTTTAATTTTCTATTTTTGTTTGCTTGTCGTGAATCTTAGCTAAATAAAGTTCTAACTATACACATTAACTTTATGATTTGCCTGTATTGCGTCACTACTCTATGTATTTGTGGTTTGTATTATATAAATACAAGAATACAAGCGGACTGTCCGTCTGCTTCATAAGCTCAGAGTCGCTCAGAGAGCTATGCTCGGAGTTTCTCTGGTAGATATGATTCGGAATGAACAAATCTGCCAGAGAACTAAAGTTACCGACATAGCCTTTCGAATTAGCAAAGTAAAGTGGCAATGGGCTGGTCACGTTTGTCGGAGGTCCGACAATCGTTGGAGCAATCGAGTGCTGGAGTGGAGACTGTCTCGGTAAACGTAGTGTGGGGCGCCCCCCGGCTAGATGGTGCGACGATCTGCGCAGGGCGGCTGGCAGAAACTGGATGCGTGTAGCGGAAGATCGGGCTAGGTAGCGCTCCATGGGGTAGACCTACGTCAAGCAGTGGATTGCCGCAGGCTGCTGATGATGATAATATAAATATATAAACCAATAGTAGATACTAGATTCTCACGACACAGGTTGTTCAAAATGTAAAACCCACCAAAGATCAATGTTTATTGGTTTCCATGAAAACAGGTTGATTCTATGGAATATTCTAAGAAAGTGTGTTGATCACACAGGTGTCGGTTTCTGCCAAGGACCAGCGCTGTTAACCCACTACACCATTAAAGCTTGTCTGCGGTAGTTTGGTACTTCTCCGGGCGAGCCGGCCCATTCATGGTACAGACAAATATTATGCCATTCTTGACAAAGTATTCATCTGCAGTGTGGCTCTATCACTATTAAAAAGCTTCCGAAATTTGTGTAGTACTTTTGATGCTGTTTGTATTGTGCCTTTAATAAGCAAGTTATCTATCTATCTAACTATTGGTCTCTCTTAAACAATGAATCTTTCAATTAATTTCTAGGTGCACTAGGACAGCAGACACTTGTAGGGTGACAGCATGGGGCGCTAGCATCCTCCCACCCATAGTGAGTGGACGGCTTACCAGTAAAATGTTCGCTTTCACCTACGGCACCGTGGAGATAAGAGCTAAAGTGCCACAGGGTGATTGGCTTTATCCAGGTATACTGTTTCAACTTTCTTTGTTTTGTTCATCTCAATACTCTTGCCCTATTTTCAATTATTAATGCACATTTTCCTGTTATTAATTCACAGTCTCCTTGTCTACATCTTTTAATTACTCCCCCATATATGTCCGACTGGTGAGAACGGGCCTCCCCGTTTCATGAGGAACGAACATTAACCCCCCAAACTTGTACAATGCGGATCGGCGGACCAGACTCGGAATAAATAGGTCATACATATATTTATTCCGATGCAGGGATCGTACCAACGACTATTGACTCCGTGGGCAAGGGGTCCCGTCACTGCGTCACTGCGCCAATTGGTTCTCATATATACATATTTATACATCATGTTCAAATTTTCAATTGTTAATAAAATACTTTTTATTCATCTACTCAAGTTCAAATACATTGAATAAACTTGCAGTGGATGACACTTGATGTTAATACAGTTTTAATTCAAATATTAAATTTAATTAATTTATTTTAGTTTTTAGGGAGAAAAGGAATTCTCTAATATAAGATATTTAGCAGGATATAAATACCGTCGTCAGTGGCGAAGCGTGTTAATAGCTGGAAAAAAAAATAGGAATTGGTTTTAAAAAAAAAATACTTTACTTGTTACGGGAGAGGTAAACGAACTGCTGGAAGCAGCATGAATGGACCTTCACATGGTATCGGCGTTGAGTGGTAGAATTTTCTGTAAAAATCATTTTGTTCGGTGAATGCAGAGATCTGGAGGCCTTTCCTACATTTAATTACCCATTCCTATATTTCCTTATCACCCTCCCCCCACATTTACCTTTACTAATATTCTCATGACTATTCTCCTTACCCTAATGTAGACATCACCGGCTTGAAGGTTTGCCTATTCCATAAAAAACTTCCTTAGAGACCTAACTATAAATTAGTTGGGTCTCTAAGGAGGTTTTTTTTCTTACCCCTCACTACTTTTTCCTTGTCTATGACAATATAATAGTTTAGTTATGTATTTAGATCTTTATGTATGTAATAATGAAATAATTAATGAAATTTGTACACCGTAAGTGGCAATATGATGGAGCTTCTATACGTCTTTTTTCATCTTGTTACGTATTATATTAATGTGAGGCACATAATGCAAATAAAGAATTATTATTATTATTATAATTTTACGAACTCTAAAAAATAGCGAACGCATCTACAGTGGTCTTAGTGTTGCAGATATCTACGAGCTTCGGTTATCTATAATTTTTCTTTTCTTTAATGGCAATTAGTTGTAACTTTATGCCAGTGTTAAGTAAAATACAATAATATCAAATCTTTTGAAAAGTAACTAGTCCGCTTATCGTGTCATATCTTGATAAAATGGTGGCTATTCTACCAAAAGCTTCTATGGACTTTTTCAGTCAACTTAAAACGTCACGATACACACATTTGTTTCATATCACTTCACTTATACACCTTAGTCGAACTATATTATATAATACGCCACCATAATTAAACGTACTTTACACCATAATTACTTATAATAATATAAGATTATAAAAATGAAATAAAAACACAACGTCATCGATGTAAGTTGGCGGGAAAAGTCCTGTTGTCACTTATTATCAGGTACCTGCTTTTACTCTTACCCATTAAAAAAACAATGAGGTCAACCGTTTGATTTTTACCCCCCTTTATGGCATCTACTATAAAAATATAATTTGCAGAAATTTTACTGGAGCCTCTATTGAAAAAGTATGGAACTCTGAACTACGCATCAGGCGTCATTAGGATAGCAAGTGCTCTGGGTAATCGGCAGCTCAGACTTGGAACCGAAGAGTTTGGAAATAAGGTATATTTTGGATATATGTACGAGTATGTATATTTAAATAAATATTTATATTTTCAACTCATTTATTATTCTCCTCTCTCTCCTCATTTTGATAGGAAGGCACACGAGCAGGCGTGTCACCTGACGGAAAGCAATCAACGCCGCCCATAGACATCCGCAGCGCCATAGGCAGTGCAGAAACGTTGCCGGCCTTTAAGGAAAGTGTCAATATGGGAGGAGGTGGGGGGAGGGGGTTGGGCCTCTGATACTCAACCGCTCACAGGAGGAAGCGCGGAAGCTAAGCTTTCAAAATACCACTAGAAAGAACAGTGTCTACCTCAAAATAAAAATAAAAAGTAAAGCAAGGTTGCAGTAATAAAAATCGATTTATTTATATTCCAGATACTTTACGGCGGGCCAATCATGGACGTGAAATGTAATATTTTAAGCAAAAGTAAGGTGTCGCCCACTGGTCGGTTGTGGGGCGACGACTTCCATGTTTTCACGCTACGATGGGAACCAGGTAATTAAATTTGGTTTTTAAAATACCTATACATAACTTTGACGACAGCTGGCGGGGAGACCGTGTCTCTGTAAACGTATTGTGGGCAAACCCTGCTAAATGTAGAAACGATCTGCGCACGGCAAAAACTGGATGCGTAATACCAAATCATTATACACATCCATACCAAATCATTATACACATCCATACCAAATCATTATACACATCCATACCAAATCATTATACACATCCATACTAAATCATTATACCATTATAGGTTCTAAAATTGTAAAAATAAAAAAATATTTTCGCCCCCATTTCATCTTAGGCGATAAAGAATATAGTTAGCAAAACATAAAACTCAGTTATTTCTTGCACACATTATTCCTTCTATAAGTTATTTAAAGTCGTAAATTTATTTTATACCACTAAAGCCACATTTAAGAAAAAAAAGTTTTAAAAATCGTCTCAGACAATAATTATTAGTAAATATACACTCTTGCCTCTCACGCATGCACACACACATATATGTATATAAATAAACAAATATTTTATATATTAACCGCCGTGACCAATGACTTTGTATATATGTTTACTGTAAGTTAAGATAATAAAATATAAATCCCTTCTTAGCTCCATCCGTCCCGGGATCAGGCACCCCCGGGGTCTATGGTGCCTTACCTCAGCATGCATGCTGGGGCTGACTTCCATCCTCCCTTGCGGCTCGTGGGATTCACTACGACGAATTTAATATACCTAATTTGTTGAAAATGACGGCGACGTGGTTCGCCACCCGTCACATCCTGATTCTCACGAGGGCAAAAAGTGACTAATGGAGAGCCGTTTCGCTGCGATGAATGGTAGCGGATGGAACTCTGTGGTCTCTGCCAACCCCTGCGGGGGATAGGCGTGAATATATATAAAGAAAAATATTAGCTCCATAACTGTTTATATAAGTTTTAGCAATAAAATATGCTGTGGATTATATTTTAAATAATTAAAATAAATTGCAAGGACGGGAACCTACGCATAGCGTAGAAAAGATGTAAGAAAGAATGATAAAGTATGAAACATAAAAGTACGAGCGGTGAAAATACAAGCGTGAATTGGTATGAAAGAGTTTGTACTCTTTCATCATATCATACCAATTCACACACACGATTTCTCTTTCATAGCAAACACACGATTCTTTATTATATTCGAGGTTTTTAAAGAAAATAAAATAAAATTAACCATATCAAGCTAGATGGCGCTGATACACAATTTTTATTTTATTTCTCCATATGCCAAGTAATGTGGCATGGTATGGCTATTGAATATCAGTATATGGGTGACATTCTCTACTTGAGAATAACAACCAATCTGGTATCCACCCACTCAACGACAACATTATGGTAACATCTCTTCTTTTCTTAACCCATGTGTGTCTCACTGCTGGGCAGAAGAAGTAGAAAATAACGTATTTTGGTTTATACACCATTTGATTTAGAGGAACAAAAAAACTGCGTCGAATGGTCTCGGTCGTTTATTATTTTTTTAAAAAAAATAAAAAAACGCGAAAAAAAGACCCCACACCTGACACCGTGTTGTGTTTGTAAGTTGGTTAAATGAAACACATACTTCTATAACAGTTAAGTATTAATTGATTTATTATATATGTGATATATAAAGATAGGAAAGCTTAGATAGGTAGGTAGAAATATTTGTTAATCTACCTACAACAGAGACCATTCGACGCAGTTTTGTTTCTGATTCAAATGGTGTATAAAACCAAAATACTTCATTGTCTACTTACAGAAAATACGTTTCCTGTCGTTTTATTTTAATTCTAAGTAATTTATTTGTCAATTCTCTCAATGTGCTATAAAGATACAATATTTTTCAGATAGAATAATCCTGAAGGTTGATGGTACTGAATGGTTAAATATTACGCCCCCACCAAATGCCGGGCTACAGGATCGCTTCAGTAGTACTTGCAAACTGCCAAGATCTTTGCTATCATTGGGCACACCGATGGCACCATTCGACGATTACGTAAGTGTTTATTAATGAACGAGCAGGTGTGTCACCTGATGTAAAACAATCAACGCCGCCCATAGACCTTCACAGCGCAGGGAGTGGAGAAGCGTTGCTGGCCTTTAAGAAAAGTGTCATTATGGGAAGGAGGAAGGGGAGGAGGAGGGGAAGGGAGATTGGGCCTCCGGAACTCAGCCGCTTACCGGACGAAGACGGTAGCTAAGCTACAACTTAGACGCCGATTTTCTGCGGGAGTCGGGTATTTCCCCGGGCAGGCCCATTCATAATACAAACAAATAATATCCCATTCTTGACAAAGTACACCTCTTCAGCGTGGCTCTACCACTATTAAAACGAGCAAGAATGTGAACCAAGAACGATAGATGTTTAGATCAGCCGAACGAATGCTCAGCGATTCGAATCGCTCGAACACAAGAACGCTTTGAAGAGATCGCTCCGGGGAGCGAGCGCGTCCGAACACGCAAGAACGCTCTAAGCATCTTTTCGCACGCTCTAGTACATCAAGCGAGCGAGAATAAGAATATTCCATAGACTCAAACTGTTGTCATGGCAACCAATAAACATTCTCATCTACCACTAATAAAAATTTTGTTTTGTTTATTACAAATTATATTGTAATAAACAAAACAAAATTATTGTGTTGTGTTTATTACAATTGTCTCTTGCCTCCTCATACCATAAAACATGTTTTTCTCCCTTCTATCATTTTTTTTATATTCACACATGATCCGCAAATTTTCTTCCCAACTTTTCGTTCAGGCTATTCAATATCATATATATATTTTATTACATTATCAATCCGTAAATAATTAGCTTATGATGTCTATGGGTGGAGATGATTGGTTTCCATCAGGTGACACGCCTGCTCGTTCGCCTTACTATCCCATAAAAAAAGGTATCATCATGTACCATTTATGGTACACGTGGCACGGATCGAGTTAACGTAAAATAACTCAAATTATTTTCTTACAGTTCTATTTAACTCTCGGTGTAGCAGCCGGAGGTATTACCGAGTTTCGGGACGACGCGATAACAAGTGGTGGTCGACAGAAACCTTGGAGCAACAGGGGACGGAAGGGGAGCTTAAACTTCTGGAGAGATAGAGACGCATGGTTGCCTACTTGGAGCCAGCCGGCACTTCTTATAGACTATATCAAAGTTACAGCTATATGAATTAAAATGTTCATACCAAATTGTTGCGTTTTAATTTGAAGAAGAACAAAAAATGAGGACTCTTAATTGAAAAAAAAAAATGGAGTAGAAATTGTGATTTCTATTTAACTACTTCAAATATGTATATATTTTTTCTCATCTGTTAGAGATCGGATAACTTAATGATTTTATACTAATTAATGTCGCATTCAAACATATTTTTGTTGATGGCTCAATTATGCTAGAATCTAATAGATGACGCTTTTCTCAACTTTTTTTAATATTTTCGTATTGTCAAGTTGATGATACTTTGTTATACTGGGTTGTTACAGATGTTATAATCAAATTTGCAAATATTTAGTGCAAAAACAAATAAATAAACAATTATTAGTATTTTTTGTTAATTACATGGTTCATAGTTTAGCAGAAATCCAATAGATGGCGTTGAAATCAATTAAATATATAGGATCAAGATGCCTCATATTTGTTATCCAATAGATTACGCAGTAATCAGGTTTTTTAAACAAATTCTATCCCCAGAGAAAAAGTGGGATACCCATTTTCTGCGGCGAGAATTGTTCAAAACAAATAACTCGACTGATAGTAATAATAATCTTAACGATACTATTGTAAGAGGTAGTATCTTAACTGTAAAGTGATGCAACAGGAGTCTGGTTTAATACTCTTTCTTCTATACCAAGTGGACCTATTATATATACAACTGATGAATGGCGGGAGAAGAGTGCGGGGTGCGGGAGACGCGGTTGTGCCTGCACGTGTGCAGCAACAAAGCGCGTTCCACGAATGCGGAGAATCAAAGCGCATTCCACGAATGCGGCGTAACAAAGCGCATTCTGCAAGTGCGTAGTAACAAAGCTTGTTCCGCGAATTTGTTCTTGAAGTTATATTCTGTAGCAGGTAGCTACAGTAATAATAATCCTTACGATACTATTTTCCTTTATTTACATATTTTTCTCTTAATAACAATATTATTAATAAAAAAAATCTCTATTAAAATAATATTATTAATCCTTATTAAAAACCAAGCACACGAAGGATTATGCATCCAAGGAAAGGAACCGTCTTACTATATATATATACACACTTACCTAAACCTAACTTGGACAGATGGGCGTCCAAATTTTTACCGATAAATCCATTCACAGAGACCACTATGGGTACAATGACAGTTGAATCGACGTGCCACATGGCGGAAATCTCATGCGCGAGGTCCTATGTATTTAATTTATCTTTTTCCGCTTTAATGAGATTCTCGTAACGCGGAACACTAATATCAACTATCATTGCCTTGCGTGTAGTTAAGGCTTTTATTTTATTGATCATTTAAAAAAAGTAAATTTACAATTTTGCTCTACTATACTATGGCTATACCATAGTTAATTATTTCGACCACTGAACCAAACACCGTGTGTTATACAATATAGTTTTGGTACGGAGTAGAGTTCTATTGTGCCTTTAGATGTATATTCATTGTATAATAAAAGTGATCTTCCCCTCAAGCATTATAATAAATTTAATGGAGTGGAAGGTCCTTCGCAAAGCTAAACTCTTGCTTGATTGATTTCAAAAGCCGTCTCGATTTCGTTCTTAGGTAATAATGCTTTTAGGGACTTCGTTCTACGAGTTAAAAGGAAATGCTTATAAATGTTACTTACTATAGCAATTTGTCCATATATATTTCTACTCGATTTCATCCGGTTTGAGGTAGCGAAAGTGAAAGTCTAATTAGGATGTGCTAGAACTTTCTTTGGATAATATGAAGTACAAATAATAACCAATATTTTTACTACTACGTCGGAAGAATTTTTTTGATGCATGCATACATACATATTGTCACGCCTGTTTCCCGTAGGGGCCGGCAAAGACCACAGATCTCCATTCGCCCGATCCCGGCACACCTTCCTTGCTTCCTCCACACTTATCCGTCTTTTCATCCATCCTTCCTCTCACATTCATCGTAGCAAAACGGCTCTCCGTTAGTCGCTTCTCGCCCTCGTGGGTGGCGGCCCACGTCATTTTTAACAAATTAGGTTTATTATAATTCGTCATCGTAAATCCCACGACCCATAAGGGAGGATAAAGGTCAGCCCCAGCAGAGCCCCGCATGCTGAGGTAAGGTACTATCATACCCGGGACGGTCGGCACGCTTGCGACTAAGCTCGCCTCTAGCCACGCACCCTTTGGCACGGTAGACCGTGGATTTGCGGAGAGGAAGGGAAAAGGATAGAGAAGACAGGAAAGGGCAGGGGAATGAAAAAATGGATTTAGACAGGATGTTAGGGATATGATACTATCGAAACGGAAGACGAGGAATGATATGGTAGAAGGTTAGGAGGCCGGAGTCGCGTACCCGTGTACCAATACCATAAAAACTGGACAAGGTGCTAGGCAAAGAGCTCAAAAAACTGATGAGAGGAAGGATGGATGACAAGATGGATGAGGAAGCAAGGAAAGTGTGTCGAGATCGTAGCGAATTAAACTATGTAGTCTACGCGAGACAGGCGTGACGATATGTATGTATGTATGTATCTGTGTCATTTATAGTGGTGTCGCATTTTTGTATCGATATAGATCGATATAAATTGTCTAACTCTCTATCGAATTAACATCTCGATAAAATGTTCTTGTATGTATTTATATATAATATAATAAATAATATAAATTAAAACCTTATTAGTCGCCATGTTCGTGGCCACATCAAATGTGATCTCTCGTATATTGCCTGTCAGTTTAAGTGAGATCATAATAGGTCAATACTCTTCAAGCCTGGCGTCCGACACGCGGTGACACAAACTGATAGAAAAGCGGCAATAATAAATTGGGTTCGTGGTAACGCTCAAAACCTAGAGTGGGTTCGATTTGAATTCAAATTATTTATTGTTAGACGTTAGAAATTTCATTTTATATGTATGTATGTATACTACAGCATAGTAAGTCACGAACCTTGCAAATGTGGAACGATTTACCACCTGCGGTATTCCCACGTGATTACGACATAGGGACATTCAAGAAAAGAGCGTATATTTTCGCCAAAGGCCGAAAACGCATCTACAAAGTCTTTGGTGTTGTGGATGTCTATGGGCGGCGGTGATAAATTACCATCAGGTGACCCGCATGCTCGTTTGCCTATTTTGCTATAAAAACAAAGCCCAGTGTTTAGTTTTTATAGTGGTAGAACCACGCCGCAGACGAATACTTTGTCAAGAATGGCATAATATTTGTCCGTAGCATGAATGGGCCGGCTCGCCCGGGGAAGCACCACACTCCCGCTGAAAACTGGCGTCTGAGTGGTAGCTTAGCTCCTAAGTTCCGGAGGCCCAACACCCTCTCTCGTTCCCTCTCCCATAATGAAAATTTTCTTTAAAGGACGGCAACACTTCCGCACTGCCTATGGCGCTGCGGATGTCTATGGGCGGCGTCGATTGATGATCTATCAGTTGACACGCCTGCTCGGTTGCCTTCCTATTCCATAAAAAATAGTTAAGTAGACTGAAAAAATAAACGAATATAATAATGTATATATGTATATGTATGTATGTGTATGTGTGTGTATATGTGTATGTTTGTATATACTTATATATTTGCTTATCTTTTTGTTCATTAATATTTTTTTTCTTCTCTATCATTATAACGGTAATATATCACCAACCTACATCGAATTATCTTTTTAATATTGTTTCCATTCTACGATTGTTTGGAAGAAATCGCTATTAGCGATAAGACCACCATTTGTATATAAATAATACAATCAATAATTGTATAACTTTGTTTTTGGTGTATAATAAAGAATATATTGTATCTATCTATCTAAATATTACAATAATTTTCTTCGAAATTTACTTGTAGCGCTACGCGTTTTTCGTAGCTGCAACTACACACGCTCGTCGTTACGACAAAGGACAACTCAATCGAGATAGTGTAGACACGTTGTACGGGAGTGTTGACATTCTCTATTCGATTTATCTACATAAATGTTGTTAGTATAGTAAGACTGCATATAAAAATATTACAGTTGTTGTAGAATGAATTGGCAAGACGATTAAATAGCTGGTATAAACTCGTTCGTAGATTTAGCGTCTTAGAGTCCTCTCAAATAGAGGATTAGATACAATGGGAGGCTCATCCTCCCTGTCTCTCCCTAGGCCCTATATACCCTTTTCGTTATCCTTTACCTACTGAAAAGGTAACGAAGTACCCTTGATGTTATAGAAAGTATCATGTACATTGCTGAAAATTAATTTTAGTTAAAATAGAGAGGTTGGTGAAGGCCCTACGCTTTTCGGTCACACTGGTGTATCACAGTTTTGTTTTATTACGCCGATATTTCATCCCACAGTCCCCGTATCTTATCTACGGCAAGAAGCAGTGTAGACAATGAAAACTTACTAAGATTATTAATGGAGCCAGGCGTTACGTTGTGGAAATCCATCACTATGTGGACAGTCAAAAGTTTTACTTAGCTAAGATCCGCGACAAGCAAAACAATAATAGAAAATTAATAATGTTTGTTTTTCTGCTGGATGAAGTAAGGTTTATTTGGAACTTAAACCAAAAACTTACCGAAAATCGGCCATCAATTCTCCACCCACCAACCACTATTCACAACACCAAACAAACATTACCACTTTTCCATCTAGTAAACTACACGTGTTTCGCCCCAACACGAGGCATCAGGTATAGTAGACTCTACGGAAGACAACCGAAAAGTGGAAAAAACACACATTATTAATTTTCTGTTATTGTTTTGCTTGTCGCGGATCTTAGCTAAGTAAAACTTTTGATTCTCCAAAACTTACTAAGGTTTTCGGGACTGTTCTTTCACCGTGATCACCGACCGTGATATCTTGTACAGCAGGGTTTCCCAAACTATCTTGGGCAAGATACCCCTCTTCTAAAATGAACTGATACCTAAAATGTTTTAAAAATCCTATCTCTAGTGTTTTTTCTATTAATAAAAAATACTTACAAATTTAAAAACTGCAGTTGGTGTTGATTTTCGACGCCAAGGATTCACTATCGAACCTTTTGGGAATGCCTGTTTTACAGTAAATAAAGAAAAATCGCAAAGCAACCTCTCATATTAATATAAAATCCCATGTTAATATAAAACGAAAATCATCATTTGTCAAAGCCACAAGTGAGTCATAAGGAAATACTTTTTATATTTATTCTTTTAATACTTTTTATATTTATTCTTTTAATACTTTTTATATTTATTCTTTTAATACATTTTATATTTATTCTTTTAATACTTTTTATATTTATTCTTTTAATACTTTTTATATTTATTCTTTTAATACTTTTTATATTATTCCCCCCCAAACATTCTTCGCAAACTCGATTTGATTCAATTCGTATTTTACTTTATATTGAATAGCTTTCGTGATATAAAGGGACGGCTGGATTAAGGGGTGAGGTGAATTCGTGATTGAGGTTTACAAATTGCATTTTTTGGGGAAATTCGGTGTCTCTTTATACATTCATACAAAAACGAAACAGAATCGTACATTCTACGGAGAAAGCCTTTTCGAATCCATATACATATTTTATCTATATTATTATCATATATATCAATACTTTGTTATCTACAATACATGACGACCAATTAGCTCAGTGGCGGGGCCCTCCGCCCGCGGAGTGAATGGTCGCGGGCTCGATCCCCGCATCGGAATAAATATATGTACGGATTATAAATATTTATTCCGAGTCTGGTAACCCCGCCAATCCACATTGGACAAGCGTGGTGGGTTAACGTCTGTTCCTCCATAAACGGAGAGACCCGTGCTCAGCAGTGGGACATGTATGGGTTGTTAAAAAAAATAAATGAGAATTCTTCTCATTATAATCATCATCATCACCAGTCTGCGGCAGTCCAGTGCTCTTTCAAGAAGCGCCACCTAGGCCGATCTTCGGCTTCACGCATGCAGTCTCTGCCAGCCGCCCTGCGCAGATCGTCGTATCATCTGAACAAAGGGCGTCCAACACTACGTTTGCCAACGTGGACTCAACTCCAGCACTCGTGTTCCTTACTCACAATCATATCCATTAGAGAAACGAGCATAGTTCTCTCCATAGCTCTCTGAGCGACTCTGAGCTTGTGAAGCAGACGGACTATCAGTGTACGTGTCAGTCAGTGTATATATATATATATATATATATATATATATATATATATATATATATATATATATAATAACAAGTGAAACGGCACCTAGCTTAGTGCGAACTGGTTTATTATGTCAATCAATACACCACAGATAATATTGAATACAAAGTTAATATATACACACATTACCAACACTATAGATATTATATCTCATTATCTTATCTATATTATATCTAATTATATAGAAAACCCAAATAGTACATTGAAAAAGTTTACTTTCTGAACCAAGGATCAGTACTGTAACTGATTATAACATAAGATTATGTAAATGATATAAAAACACAACATCACTGATGTAAGTTGGCGGGAAAAGTCCGCCATTTTTTTAAAAGTCAGAAAACACGCTTGTCGTACTTACCAGCTAGAAATATTGATTTGAATTCGGTGCCAATAAATATATATAATAAACCACTAACCTATATGTTAAGTACATTAAAACCTTAAATTTTATATATATTTTTTTTACATTCGTAATATTCAAATTTAAAAAGTTTGACTAACTTCTTTTGTATAGATAGATATGTCTTCCGTCCGGGACAAGACAAGAATATATATATATATATATATATATATATATATATATATATATATATATATATATATATATATATATATATATATTTATAAAGTGAAAAGTGTGTGAAGAAGCTCCCTAAAGATACCGATCCCGATCCCGAATGTCGCCGTAAGCGGAACGGCAGGCAAGCTATAGTACTAATGTGATGTTGAATTTTGAATAGAAATTAAATGATGAAAACATTATATTAGTAAATTTTATGGTGAAAGTATTTTTCAAAAGATGAAAAAGCTTGCAGGCGACCTAATTGCTTCCCTATTATATCTATTATGAAGTAAATTGATTTCCCAAGCGATAGAAGTCTGCGGTGTTTATTAAATTTATTTTTCGATAATTTTTCTTTATGGAATAATAAATTATAGTCTAGCGTGAAAGATCTAAGAATATGTATAGAACATAATTTATTTTGCTTCTATTCACTGTTAGGCTTTCGGCACTTTATAAATGTAGAACACAAATTTTAAATGGCAGTCTTGCAAAATTTTCAAAATGTAATTATACTACTTTTCCTCTGTCACATGAATCAGATTCCAATTAGTATTAAGTACATAGTTAGATATTAAGAAAACCAACATCTTAGCTAAATCAGTAGCTTTCGGCAGAATTAAGAGCCGACAGTCTAACTCTTTTCCTATTTCTTAACTTCTTTAACGCGCTTTATTTCTTTTTATTTTTCTTCACCTTCCGTTACTTTATGGTTGCTAAAGAATCTACTTTAACCTTGGTGTCAAAGTGATATTCTGCGGAAATCGTCATAGACTTAAAACCGATAATGTTATGATATTTATTTTATTTTTCTATTCATAAAAATGAAACGAAAGAAGCATCTAGAAATAAAATTAAAAATCGAAAGCCAATAATCAAAATTCCCAATAATACTTGCCCATTAAATTACCCGCAAAGCAGACGCTTATCACCAATTATCATTATTGTTCTATTAGGTTCTAAATGCTTTGTTGCTAAAATAGTAGGATCATTGTAGCAATAACTTCTAATTGTTGAAAGACTGTTCTAATTGCTCAACATCTTAATTTATTTTTTTATATTTATGGAACATAAGGAGAGAACATCTTCTGTTATCACTTCGAGTATCAACATCACTGTGTTGATGTTGATACTCGAAGTGCAGAGAAATCATGGCAAAGTGGGGTTTCTCAACCACAAACCTCTTGTGCGACTGTGGGAAAGCCACACAAATAATGACACACTTGACCCTGCTCTCTGTGCCATGTCACCTGCTGACCATAAGATCAATAGACCGCATCATCCGTGATCATAAAACCATGGATGATGTGGTGTCAGTGGCCAAGTTCTGGACCGACAGCGTCTGATGTTCGCTGACTCGATGAAGAAGAAGATTGGGTCTGTTGGAAGACGAGAAGTATGACACTTACAGAATATCGGCGTTGCGACCTTTTTGTATATTGCTAGATTTGTTATGATGAGTGCAGGGATAAGATTTCACATTTCACACATTCGAAATACCCTCGGTGTTTCAGATATTTATAGGCGGCAGTAATTACTAACCGTACCTTGACATGCTTGCTCGATTGCCTTTCATCATCATCAAAGCATTATTACAGCCGTGGGTGGGCGTAAGCCTGGTTCAGGAAATTTTTCCAGTCGTATCTTAATTTGGACAGTTCTCTCCAGCCCCCTGTCTCGATTGCCTTTCCAGTTCTATAAAAAATATTGAGAACTGAATATCCAGTCACAATCTTCTGCTTGATATTATACAGGAGGAAACTCCTGTATGATATCAAGCAGAAGATTGTTATTAGGAACACTAGCATTGTTTTTGATATTATTATAATATAATTCTTTTTATCCGTTCCAACTAAATTAATAATGCTGTGCTAGCAAATGGTTCACATCAATAGTCCAATGGAAGATACGAACTTACGATGTCGGATCAAAAGCCCAGGCCTTACCGACTGATGTTTGTACGTTCTCTTTCTAAAAGTTATATTAATAATACAATTTATTCAATATTTGAAGTAATGGGTATCCTAAAGGATCCTTTTTCTCTATCCTTTCCCTTCCTCTTCGCCAATCCACGGTCTGCCGTGCCAAAGGATGCGTGGCTAAGGGCGACCTTTGTCGCAAGCGTGCCGACCGTCCCGGGATCGGGCTCCCCGGTACTATGGTGCCTTACCTCAGCATGCAGGGCTCTGCTGGGGCTGACCTCCATCCGCCCTTGCGGCTTGTGGGATTCACTAAGACGAATTAATATACCTAATTTGTTCAAAAATGACGGCGACGCGAGAAGCGACCAATGGAGAGCCATTTCGCTGCGATGAATGGTAGCGGATGGAGCTCTGTGGTCTCTGCCAACCCCTGCGGGGGATAGGCGTGAATAAATAAAAAAAAATACATAGAGGAACGATAATTACTTGCATATTTGTTTGTGTATCACTTCCATAAAAAATATGCATATTTTTATCTTGAAAACATTAAATGTGCCCGCAATAAACCGAGATAACTTTTATATATCTACACTTTTGAACGTAGGCTTTATGCAAACAGACCGTAAAACGAATCATAAACCAAGAAACGTGTTGAGCTAACCATAAATATTTTTCCGTACTTACATGTATCTACAAAACTTATATTCATACCGCGGGTATTGTTCCGAAGAATTATTTGGAATAATTTCTGCCGCTGAATATTAAACCGCAAAACTTGTCACAAAGAATAGTGTTGTCGCTACCATCTTGGCGCGTTTCTCTCTAAACTTCACGCATCAATGATCCGTGGAAGCAGCTACCTTCAATGATATTTCTCCACCAATACCATAGGCATTAGAAGCTTCAAAGAATATATTTACACATTTGTGAAAGACCAGCAATCCCCTGTTGCATTGACTAAATCTACGGACGGTGTTGATTGCTTTCTATCAAACGACAGGCTTGCTTGTATTTGCCTGTATCCCTTATATTTTAAATCGTTTTAAAATCAGATGGTATGGTATGGTATTATACAATATATATATACATATATATATATATATATATATATATATATATATATATATATATATATATATATATATATATATATATATATATATATATATATATATATATATATATATATATAAAAAAAGGAATTGTTTGGAATAATTCCCGCCGCCGAATTCAACAACCGCACAACTCGCTAAAGGAAAATTTCTTCCCCACAATCTGGATGAGTGGCGCTCTACTATGGTGCGTTTCCCTCGTAACTTCTTTCCACGTACCACCAGTTTGTGGAACCAGCTACCCTCGGCGGTCTTTCCGAACCGATTCGATATTAGAACCTTCAAAAAATAAGCCTATACATACCCTAAAAGGCCGGCAACGCTTCCGCGGCTCCTGCAATGTCGCGGTTGTCTATGGGTGGCGTTGATTGCTTTCCATCAGGCGTCACGCTAGCTCGTTTGCCCTCCTCTCCCAAAAACAAACAAAACAAAAACAAACAATGAAAGCGCAGGAGAACCTTCACCAGTATTCATTCGGAGAATCGTGGGCGTGGCGATGGAAATCGAACTCAGTGATACACTCTTTAAAGACAATGGATTATAATTTCTTCAGTACATTTATTATTTTAGATATAAACACGTTAGACACAAATCATTTGTAAAATTAATTCGAACACTTAGAGATTCGTCGTAGACACGGTGCGCTGGCGGTGGCTCAATTCGAATTGTCCGAATGTCGCCTTGATTCGAAGATGTTAATGCTGGTAGCCTCTTTGGCTTTTACAGTGTTATCGAATACTGGACCCGCGGGCTCGGGGCCATACGGGCTATCCGAATATGGCCGCCTCGTATCCATATATACGACGCTCCGCTAGAGTGGCGAACAAAGATTTGTCTTTGTCAACGATAAAGAATGAATCATTTTAGTCAATGATAAAACGCACGTTGTCTGTGTCAAAAAAAAGAAAGAGTGGGTGGCACTCTTTCTTTTTTTTGTGACACAGACAACGCACGTTTTATCATTGACTAAAATGACTCATTCTTTGTCTTGACAAAGACAAATCGCTCTTGGCGCCGGTACTAGATATATATATATATATATATATATATATATATATATACATATATATGTATATTGGAAATCATAGAGGGAATTTTTATTACATACAAAACTTCATGGCTGGTTTAGTTGAGTTCTTACACCAATATCGATTCTTGTAACTTCGTATAACACGAACTGAGCAGTAGATCCCCAAACACAATTGTTAGGAAGTATTTGGTACGTGATCTGCTTTATAAGGAAGTTAGTGCGTGTTTTGCGGAAGTACAGCGTATGAATGTACATTGCCGTAGTTCTTAACAATCTTCTATCGTTTTCTTTATAATTGGTTTGGTTTGCGTTATATAATTGGTTTAGTTTGCGTTTAAGAACTAAGGTTTCGTTTAACCTACCATTGGAATATTGTCATAAATAGGTGTTGTGACAAAAGTTGAGAAAGGGATGCTTGAAATGGTTTGGACATATCGACAGGATGGATGAAAGACGACTGGCAAAAGAAATTTACGTTGCGAATGTGGATGGAAGGGTCAGTAGGTGAAGACCACGGAAAACATATCTTGACCAAATTGCTAAAGTTTTTAAGAAAGGCCAGGTCAAGAGCACCCTTAACCGACGGGGTTGCATGAGGAGAATAACGAGTGTGGAGGAAGCAAGGAAAGTATGCCGAGATCGTAACAGATGGAGATCTGTGGTCTCTGCCTATCCCTACGGGAGACAGGCGTGACGATCCTTGCTTCCTCCACACTCATCCATTTTTTTATCCATCCTTTCTCTCACATTTATTGTAGCGAAACGGTTCTCCGTTAGTCGCTTCTCGCCCTCGTGGTAATCAGGACGTGACGGGTGGCGAACCACATCGCTATCATTTTTTAACAAGGTTTATTAAAATTCGTCATAGTGAATCCCACGAGCCGCAAGGGAGAATGGAGGTCAGCCCCAGCAAAGCCCCGCATGCTTAGGTAAGGCTCTATAGTACAGGGGACCCTGATTCCGAGACGGTCGGCATACTTGCGACTAAGCTCTCCCTCACGCTTGTGACGGCAGACCGTAGATTGGCGGAGAGGAAGGGAAAAGGATAGAGAAGAAAGGAAAGGAAAGATGGACTTAGACAGGATGAAAGGGATATGATACTACCGCAACAAAAGACAAGGAGTGATACGGTGGTAGCCCGGGAGGCCGGGGTCGCGTACCCGTGTACCAATACCATAACTACTGGACAAGCGGCTAGGCATAGATACTCCCTGACCTTGTCAATTATATTTCATTTATTTTCTTTTTGTTCATTACATAGGTTACTTTTTTTATATCATGCTTAGATATTTTTCTTCTATTTAATATACTGAATTAATAATAGCAAAAAAAACTTGTCAGTTTCAACGTACGTACAATGTTGGCTTTCATTAAATATATAAATTTAAAAAGGAATGTTTAAAAGTGATTTATGGATCTGTACACGAATCATAAATTATTCGGAGTAACCTTTGAAGTATAAAACAAGAAGTACAATGACTGACGTCCCGAAGCCTCAATGAGGATAATGCCAACGTTAAAGGAATTACAAATGATCCAAAATGGCCGCTTACAAAATGCTTTGCGTACAAAGCCAGTGCTCTCTCTGATCAATGCTAAAAGTGATCTATTGTGTTGAACATGGAACTGTTTTATGTAGGTATAGTCTAGTCTAGGAATTTAAACTTTGATTCTGTAATAACTACCTACGCATGGGAAATTATTTAGAGATTTCCACTTTGAACTTATGGAGCACGGAATATCACTGATATACCATGCCCTATAAGTTCACGATTAAAAAATGACGGCGACGTGGTTTGCCACCCGTTACGTCCTGATTCCCACGAGGGAGAGAAGCGACTAACGTAGAGCTGTTTCGATATGACAAAAAGAGAAAGGGTCGATGAGTGTGGAGGAAAAGGTGTGTAGGGATCGTAGCGGGTGGAGATCTGTGGTCACTGCCTACCGCTGCGAAAAACAGGCGTGATGATATGTATGTATGTATGTACGCTTACATACCATAAATAAATGCGAGTAAAATATGTTTATCATGCTGCGAGAGTTAAACTCGTGACTGTTGACTTCGAAAGTGGTTACTTCGTGACTGATCCATTTAGTCGTAGGTCGTCACTTTTAATTTTATTACAGACATATAATTTAAGCATGCAATATACAGGATGTCAGTTAATGGAATTAGGTTTTCAAAAAAACTGCATGGGTTATAAATAAAATTCAATAACTTTAACGAAGAAGAGAAGTGCGAGATTTATTTTTTTAACCCTTAATTTCGCAAAAATCTTTTTTATTTTTAATATTGTGAATATTATGTGTTTTAGGATATTTAAGGGCCTTGTAAAAAAATTATGTTCTTCCCCTTTTTGAGGTAATACATGTCCTCTGTGGTGGACATTTGACATAAATAAATTACAAATTTGAATGACTTGGATTTTTTTAAAGTTTGTGTTCGGTAAAGCGGACAATATCAAATTAAGGGTTAAAATGTAGATGTCGGGCACACTCTTAAAATTGAGCTACAGCATTCTGTGCCACTCGCTGAAGTAGTGACGCTGGGATGTCTTTAAGGATATTTTTTTTATGGCAAAGGAAGGCAAACGAGCAGGCGTGTCACCTGATGGAAAGCAAACAACGCCGCCCATAGACATCCGCAACGCGATAGGCAGTGCGGAAGCGTTGCCGACCTTAAAGTAAAGTGAAATTATGGGAGTGGGAGTGGGAAGGGGAGTGGGAGGGGGAATCGGAGGGGGAGTGGGAATCGGTGGGAGAGTGGGAATGGGATGGTGTTGGGCCTCCGGAACTCAGAACGCTCACCGTACGAAGCGCGGTAGCTAAGTTTCTGCCAGCCAGACGCCGGTTTTCTGCGGGAGTGTGGTACTTCCCCGGGGGAGCCGGCCCATTCATGCTACAGACAAATAATATGCCATTTTTGACAACGTATTCGTCTGCAGCGTGGCTCTACCACTACACAAAGTTATTTATAAACGATATTTTCTTTTAGTGCTGAGATGGTCATCGTGTTTGTTTAATAAACTTTAGTTTTGTGGTGCCCGCGCTGAAAAAAGCCTATAGACGTGAGATCCAGTGACCTGGGTGGCCAGGAGATATCACCGAAACGGCGTATTTATTTTCTAGGGAAGAAATCACGTTGATGCTCCATGATTTCTCTAGCAGTGTGAGGCGTGGCGATATCTTGTTAAATCCATCTGCGTAAATTAAAGGCAGGATGTTGATGGGGACAAAAATCAGCAAGAATACGTTTACTGATTATTCGACATATATTATAGGTTATCAAATTCTGTTACCGGTCACTCTATACAAGTACAAGAAACACAGGCAGATTTCTCTACAGAATCATTACTGCTCAGACACTCCAATCCTCTTTTATACCCCTTGATCAGTACAATTACATTTACTACTGCGGAATGGTATCAAACAACGTCTAGACGCCAAAGCGTCAGTTAAATGACCTCTTTGTAAACGTACCGACCACTGAAATGACTGTCTATATAATGTGATACTTTATAATATATTTAACAGGTTGCGTACCGCGTCACTCGTACTTGGGTGACGGGCATGCTTCCGTGGCGCCCGCGTCACCCAAATACGGGTGACGCTTTTCTTGTTGAAGTTAACAAGATTTTCAGTTGAATTTTGAAAAAAAATTTAATGGAACAAGTTCTGAAATATAAATATGGAATATACAGCGTGAAATATAAAAAAATACATAAATTACACTCTACTTTTTATAAATTTATATAGGATAACATATTATACTATGTCGCATGAAATTACTGGTGTATTTCTGAAAAAGTATGCTTCTCAACTGAATAATCTATGACACCTGCAGTGAGATCCCTTGCAGATCTCCAACCGAAACGCTTATCGCTTTCCCTGGAAAGTTTCAAACGAAACTTCAAAATCCAAAATAAGCTACTTACCAATAACATTATTTCGGGAAAAAACAGTGTATGAATTACATAGGTCGATGGCACTGTAAATGTAGATAATCGACAATGCACTCGAGTTACATCGTTGGTATTCCCGCATATCTCTCCGCTATCGTTCTAGTGCGCCGAGAGAAAAACTTGGGCCGGCAGGAAACTCAACGTAATCACGCTTGGTACGTAAAGTGTTAATATAGTCAGGGGCCCGATTCCTGCACTGTGATAAATATATGTATGGTCTGGTTCCGGAGGTCCGAGTCCCTCCCCCTCCCACTCCCCCTCCGATTCCCACTCCCCATCCCCTCCCACTCCCGCTCCCATAATTTCACTTTCCTTTAAGGTCGGCAACGCACTGCCTATGGCGTTGCGGATGTCTGTGGGCGGCGTTGGTTGCTTTCCATCAGGTGACACGCCTGCTCGTTTGCCTTCCTATGCCATAAAAAGAAAGCTCATGTTAAAATCTCATCTAAAAGTCTAAAAAAATACTCAAGAACTTTAAACTTCAAAGTTAAAAGTACTTTAAAGTTTCATCCCCACCATCTGAATGAATGGCGATCCAGTACGGTACGGTTTTTACCGAAACTTCTTTCCACGCACCATCGACCCTGTGAACTAGCTATCACCAGCGGTCTTTCGTGACCGTCGTCACATTGGCACCTTCAAGAGACAAGCCTACACGTTTCTTAAAGACTGGCATCTCTTCTACGTATGGCACTGGGCCACCCAGCGGTGTTTCCGAACCGTTACGATATTGGCACCTTCAAGATAATAGACCACACTCTCACCTACAAAGCCTCGCTTCCCTCCACGCTCGTCCACCTGAGGGCGCCCGCTCCCACGTCCTCAAATCCCTGTCGCCGCCTGACTCTCGCGATGAAGGGCCAGTGACAGAACCAACGTAGGAATAGGTTTAGCCACTTCTCGATGACGCGAAGTCAAAAACCGCTGGGGACCGCATCTAGAACTGGAGGTCGGTCACCCCTTTGAGTTGCTACGCGAGTAGTGGGGTTCATCCCCGAGGCTCAATCCGACGGCGCACACGCCGTATATATGTATGTATTAGCCACAAAGTCTCTTTTTTCCTGAAACTATTTATTAAGAATTAACAGCTAATTTCCTTAAAAAATTTCATGGTGAAAATCATTGGCCATCTGTCATATCTTTGCTCCACCCATCATATAAATTGCATTTGTGAGAGTTTAATTATACACGAAGATAAAAACCCCCTAAAGATCCCGTGTGTCACAGTATCAGTACGGCTGGCACGTCTGCAGTACATACGATCGGGATTTTTATTTCCAATGAGTAAGTAGGTTAAGAGCGGTAAATCTTTGTGACGCGTGACATTTACCGCCACAAGAGCTCCTGTGATTGGTGCGCGAGTCATGAAAGTGAAGAGTGTGTAAATTGGGATCGGTTAAATTGAAATATAAAACGGGTAGAATCCAATATAGTTTTGGCCACGTTGAAAATAGTCCATCTTCAACGTTGACAGCCGCTCAGCGTCTGAAAAACAATATGATGATAATAATGAGCCTTTATTACCTTATAGCCAGCTCAAATTAGCCCAAAAAACAAAGGTATCCTTGCATTAATTCACAATAAGCTGAAAATTTACAGGCAAAGTAATTAATACAAGAATTCAATGTCAATTCTAAACGGGCTATTAAGCTATTTTAAATAAATTTGAAAAATTATAACCTACTAATATTACTTGATGCTTAAGTGTTAAATGACACAAATAAAATCAAATAAATAAATAAAAAAACAATTGATGCTTTTTTGGTTAAGGCCCCTCTTCGGGTATAGGCCTTCTCTAGAACTATCCAAACATCTTTGTTTTACGCCTGCCTCATCCAGTGCTCTCCAGCTAGGCTAATAAACACTTATAGAAGATAGTTCTAGCGAACCTGTCTTCTTCTTCTTTATGTGCCATCTCCATTCTGAAGGTCAGCGACCGTTTTTCTATATTTATGTCTATCCTCAGTCATACAAATCAACTTTTCTGAGTTTTTCGTGTTCAACGAGTCTTTTATATTTTTAGTTAATGAAATTCCTTTCTACCTGTAACTGTAGACCAAAGAAAATTGCATTTTCCTGAAAACAAAGTTTATACTAAATGAAGTCCTGCATTTTATTGTCTCGAACAGAAAACTTGGGAAACGGGAAAAAGAAATTAAAAGACTAGAAACTCGATTGCTAGATCCAACGCGCAAACACGAGCACAAAGCCTTCCTTAACGGAATTCCGCTTCCATTTCCTGCGTTTCTGTTCATTTTTATTTATCTTTGATATAATTTACCTAACTAACAAGACGATTTGTGTAATATTTTGGATAAATAAATAAATTGAAAAAGTTTTTTTATTACTTTATTGTACACAAAGCACGACATACAAAAATTAAAAGGAAAGAAGGTGTACAAGGGCAAGCTTAGTTCTAAATTGAGTTTTCTTTCAGCAAACACAGGAGTGAAAGAGAGATAAGATAAGCTGTGAGGATAGAAATAAGTGTACAACAACAAAATATAATAATAATATACATAACAATACATACTATATAAAACCATACATATATAAACATATATAGTAAATACTAACAATATATAATATAATACTATATAAATAAGAGGATAGATATATATAATATACACATAAATATATACATATATAAATATTTTATACTAAAAGGAAATGTTCTTTAATTCTTCTCTTAAATACATCCAGTGAGAGGCTATCGCGTATAGTATGTGGGAGAGAGTTCCACAAGCGCACTGCGTGTACAGTGAATGAGCCACCGTTGAATTGAAGACATAAACTTTAAAGTGTCAAAGAGCGATATATCGATTGCTGTTAAATATTTTTAAAGTTGGAAATATGGGTCGTCCGATAGCAAAATATGGAACATATAATATATACATACATACATAAATCATAAACAAATTATATTCCAGGTCACAAAAAATTATTTTTTTGGAATTTTTGGCCAAACGATTAGTTTTACCATAAAAATAGTTCATACTATAATTGTAGATCAGGTAATCATCTGATAAAATTGCCCTTATACTTTTTTCTCCAAGATTCACCATTTCAACTCCAGGTAACTTTCGAACCGACCTTTCAACTTTCTTTCGTTAAGTGTCAACGATCGATTGGCTCTGTGGCGGGGCCCTCCACCCGCGGAGTCAATGGGCGCGGTTGGCACGCTTGCGACTAAGCTCGCCTTTAGCCATGCATCCTTTGGCACGGCAGACCGTGGATTGGCGGAGAGGAAGGGAAAGGATAGAGAAGAAAGGAAAGGGCAGGAACAGAAATGTGGATTGGGGGTGTTACCAGACTCGGAATAAATATTTATAAATCCATATATATATATATATATATTTATTCCGATGCGGGTATCGTACCCGCGACTCCGCAGGCGGCGGGCCCCGCCACTGAGCCAATTGGTCGTCAACCACTTTTACATGTTACATATTCTAGCGAACAAATGTTAATATAAATATATATTACATTCTAAATAGAATGAAAAAACAAACAGTGCTAGCACTCAATAAGTTTGTCGTTCAATCAAATTAATACGAGAATCAAATATGAAATGTGCCCGGAACAATAATCCTGAAGGACAAAAGCTTCTGCGGGTGATGTTGACACGGGTCAGTATTAAACTCGAAGTCGATTTTATATATATATATATACATATGTGTACATAGATATACGCAGGCAGTACCATATCTAGCGTATGTATATAAATGGAAAGCTATTTTAGAATAGAAAATTTTTATTTATGACACCTTTTTTACAATAACTAAAATTAAATCCTTAATAATATTATATATACAGATAAATACACTAAAAAAGAAAATTATTTTAATCTAACGAGTGTCATAAAATGGTTCTTGTTCAGCATATGCCGGGCGCACTATGGAGCACCCGGCGCTGGTTTTCAGCAAGAACCAACGTGGTCAGATCGCGGACCACAGTGACGACATTCATACTGACACACTCGTACATATACATACATATAACTACTCATACTCATATATACATACAGAATTAATGAACAACTGAGTCATGTACTAAATTCACCGCATCCAAAAGAACAAGTTTCTTTTGTTAGTCTCGCTAAATCTCAAACACGACTCGACCGATTTGAATATTTTTTTTATTTTGTTCGCTCTAAAACAGGGTTTATGAATAAAAAAGATTGGGGAAACAAAAGAACAGCTTGAAAAATTAAAAATTCTTTTTTTTCCTTAATAGCTGGTTTTCGTGACAGACTTATCGTCTGCCGCGGGCTTTCAGCCCCGCGGGCTTTCAGCCCGCGGGCCCTGAATACGATAAAGCTGTTAAAGCCAATAGGCTACCAGCATTAACATCTTCGAATCAATCACTTATCGTCTAACGGACGTATACTAAACTGTCGAATGCGTGTACTTGTGTACGATTTTAAAAAGTATTGCATATACCTAAGTACTAAAATACCAGGAGAAGATAAATTGTAGGTGAAACAAAGTTGACCGGGCCATCTAGTCTACATATATAATTTGATGACGAGTCAATCTAACATTGTTAAGATCCGCGATAAAAATCTATCTATCTATCTATCAAATAATATTGTATGTATAAGCTGACAATTTTTTTTTAACTCATAACGAGACGCCCATACTTTATATTAATAGTATAATTGTGAAAGTATGTCAGTTACGTTTTCACTGCAACACTAATTTTGATGGAATTTGGCATGGAGATAGTTGAAGATCCGAGGCCAAATATTTCCCGCATGAAATTGAAGATATTTGAAGTTTAATAAAAGAGATATCCAAAAGAGAATATCCCCAATAGAACGGTAACAATTTTGGTTTTATTCGCAGCACGCAGCAAGGACGTCTTTATCAAATTACTCCATCTCTTCTGCACATTTTTTTGGTATTCGCCTCGTGGCTAAAATCCCCCGACGCAATAAAGTTTGCTGTCTAGATTGTAGTTACGAACCAAGTCCCGACACGTTCAGGTAATGAAGTACAAGGGGTCGACATTCGAACATATAAACTGTATTCAGAAACAAGCTTAGGTGGTTAATTAAAAAATACAAATACAAAATTTGTTGCACACACAAAATAAAAATATCAATACAACAATTTATTGTTTTATTATTATATATTAATCATAATATTATATAAAATTATTATCAGAAGATAAAACAAAAACCATATACTACTTTTGTATTTTTTTGTATTTTGTTCGATCTAATACAGGTAAGCTTTATGAATAAAAAATATAAGTTAAACCTAAAAGAACAGCTGAAGAAACGAAAAATTTAAAATTGACGGTTTTGAACTTCCAACTGCTGTCAATAAGTGGCATAGGAGTAATTGAGGCTTTATCGTCTAACTGACATGTTATATACAGCTGTCATTTCTTTTGAGATTTAGAAACGTTTATTGCGTTTTAAATTGGTTTTTTGGAATAAAGGTTTTTTTAAGAAAAGACTTAATTAAATTGAATTCAGCTTAATTTTTATTATTATTAGTAGTAAGGATGCCGGATCCATGGATCGGTCGACGAATCGATCAACGGATCAGTCGTAGGAAATAACTATTATATATACATACATTATATATATAAATATATATATACATTATACCGTTTGCCTCTCGATCCATCCACCGATCCATCGACCATTCCATTGACCTATCTACCGACCAATCCGTCCACCGATCTGTCGACCGATCCGTCTACCGATCCTGTGGCCGATTCAGCGATCGATCCATTGTCCAATCCGACGATACCATACATTATTAATATACATAAAATAATATAATATAGGTGTTATAAATATTCGTTCGTAGAATGAAAGTACTATACTTTTGAAAAATAGTTATCTTGACTTCTAATTTTTACTTCAATCGTCGGTCAACTTCCTTATCTGATTGTTAAGGTTCCTTACTTATCTGATAGTGTAAAGTTAGAATAAAATTATGATAGTTTGCCACATTTTTATACACTTTGCGAAATCATCATCATCATCAAGGCTTTACAGCCGCGGGTGGGCCATAGCCTACTTCAGTAAATTTTTCCAGTCACATCTTCGTTTAGCTTTTTCCCTCCAGCCCCTCACATCGATTGCCTTTAAGTCGTCCTCGACTCCATTTAGCCATCTGAGCTTAGGCCTTCCGCGGTTTCTGCGACCATCTGGTTTGCCGTCGAGTAGGCGTTTGGGTAGTCTAGCCTCGTCCATCCGTACCATGTGCCCAGCCCAACGAAGGCGTCCAATGTTAAACTTTGCGATATACGTCTCTTTATTGTAGGATGTGGGTAATTTTAATCTTTCTTATTTCAATAAACAAGTTATCAAACTATAAGAGTTTTAGCGAATTCAATAAAGATTTTTAATTTAAAATAGGTTTGTGTAAAGGAAGTAGATTGAGTTAATAATATCGTTTATGTATGAATTGAAATACAACTGCGAGACATTAGGAGAGTAGTTCCTCGGGGACAAACATTGATCAAGTTACACATACCCCCTGTAGGGACAACTGAAGGGCACAGTGAAGGATGTTCGTAACTTGATCAATGTCTACTAATGTGAAATGGATAGTATAATTTATATACGTTTTGTAATAGTAGATGACGCGGTGAACTTCGTTTCACATACAATTTATGTGCTATTATTATTATACATGCATGCTTATATTATACATACAATTTATGTGCTTTTATTATTATTTATACATGCTTTTATTATACATACAATTTATGTGCTTTTATTATTATTTATACATGCTTTTATTATACATACAATTTATGTGATTTTATTATTATTTATACATGCTTTTATTATACATACAATTTATGTGCTTTTATTATTATTTATACATGCTTTTATTTTACATACAATTTATGTGCTATACAATTTATGTTTCTCACGTACCCGGTCGGTTCTCACCCCCTAGACCTTAGGGCCTATGGGACTTTACTTACTTAAGTCCAATCCTCTCCTACATGTTTAATCATGACGCATTTAAAATCAGTGCACATATGTGTACCTCTAACACGGCGTTGAGTCGATGGAGTCTGCGATTTACGCAGATTCCCAATTATATTTTACTTGAATGAATGCCCTGAATTCGATAAAGCTGTTTAAGCCAATAGGCTACCAGTATTAACATCTTCGAATCAAACAAACAATTTATGTGCTTTTATTATTATATATACATGCTTTTATTATACATACAATTTATGTGCTATACACTTTATGTACTTTTGATCAGCGATTATCAACTAGAAGTGGTACAGCCACGTTGTAGACTAATACTTTGTCAAGAATGGCATATCATTTGTCTGTAGCATGAATGGGCTGGGTCGTCCGGGGAAGTACCACACTCCCGAAAACCAGCCAGAAAACTAGCGTCTGAGTAGTGGTTTAGCTGTCACGCTTCGTCCGGTGAGCGGTTGAATTCCGAAGACGCAACACCCACAATCCATCCCCCTCCCATAGTTACTCTTTCCATAATGGCCGGCAACGCTCTTGCACTGCCCGTAGCGCTGCGGATGTCTATATGCGGCGTTGATTGCTTTCCATCAGGTGACACGCCTACTCGTTTGCCTTCCTATCCCATAAAAAAATATAATCAATCTTCTATTTTCAATTCATCGATATCAATAGTACTCGCTGCATCGTGTATGGGTAAAAATTTAGACTTTAGATGAAATTTTATTGTAATTCAAATGAATAATGTTTTATTCATTTATTCGAATTTACATGAAAGATACAGGTATTTACATGAAAGATACAACTATTTAGATGAAAGATACATCTATTTACATGAAAGATACAGCTGTTTACATGAAAGATAAATGTGTAAACAATTTTAATGTAATTTGAATAATTCTGACAAACTACGTTCTTTTTGTTTTCCGGTGCGTGAATATGCAGCAATGCTGGCTTTTAAAAACGCGAACATTTTACATATATTTATCCAAGCGCGAAACATCTCCAAGTTATTTTCGCAGTCATTTATTCGCCATTCCAATACTAATTTACTCCAACGGTTTTCCAAAAATGTAACTAGTCCATTGCATGGCTTACTATGTTAAAGTATATAGAATCAGAGAAAATCGATCGACGAAACCAACCGGCGATTTTAACGTAAAGAAAAACTAAATTCAAATATCTGCCAATAAACTTTTTTAATTAGAAATCCTATCACGAACCCAACAAAAATCCTTGATGAATTTTAAGTTCGGATCTCACCTTTAGGGTCTTTTCTCATCACGTACGAACATCGGAGTTCTTGCGTCGTGTTAACTTTATTAACTTTGAGCTTTTGAAAGACGAAAATAATTCTGCTTGCTATAGTTTTTTTATAAGATAGAAAGGTGAACTAGCATGCATTTTTCTTGATGGAAAGCAATCAACGCCGCCAACGACAATTCAATTCGATTATCACACCGGAATAAGTATGCAATATGACTTACAGGTATATTTATTCCGAGTTTGGATTTCCTGCCAATCCGCCTTATATAAATGTGGTAGATACGCTAATCTATCTACTTACGATACGGTACGATAGTCTATTCTTCTAAAGATCTAGAAATTCGTGCTGAGCAGTAGCATATTTAATAAAACTAATAATAATACTATGGCGAGTGCTGAGCAAATTACAATTACATGAAAGACATGACGTTTAATAGTAGTTCAGGCACTAGCCCGCCACATAATAATTATTCCTATATTGGAAATTAAACAAGCTGTAACTTGTGGCGTCGAAATAAATTATTATAAATACATAATTATTTATTTATAAACACTTATAAATACATAATTATTTATTTATAAATACTTATAAATATGTATTATAATTATTTATTTATTAAGCGTATTGATAAAGCACCCAAACGCGAAATAAATACCTATAGGCCATACATGCATATGTTTTTGCCGATTTAGGAATCGGACCCGCGACCATAGATTCCGAGGGCGGTATCTTCGCCTCTGAGCCAATTAGGTTATTTACTTTTGTATATAGGCCTCCTAAATCTCATTAACTGAACTAGTTCATTTTCTGTGCTCTTCCAACATGGAAGAAATGAATCATCTATTCATTCATTCGTTCATTCATTAAAGTATAAATTATTTTACAAGAGAGTAAAAAGGAGAGTTAATAGAAAAATCAAAAATATACAGTAATCAAATTTATTGTCAATCATTATATTTACAATAAATAAACATCGATTATAACTACAGATTATAAAGTAATGATATAATGCTGAACTTTAGACGATATTATGAAAGCCGCGCAATACTGTAATAATATTTTTATATATATTATATTTGTAATAATATTTTAAAGTAAAAAAAAATGTTTTAAAAAGTCATATAACTAAGTAATTTCAATAAAAGTTTTGTTCAAGTAAAGTTTTTATAAAATAGCGGCCGATCTTCAAAATTAATACCTTTCTTAGTCACTTTTAAAAAGTTAGATACACAAATTTATTTCAATAAAAAATCACTAAAATATAACTGATAATAAAAAAAATTAAATATCTTAAAAAATTAAATATAAATAATATAAACACCACGTTACAGTTATTTTGTGTCAAACGCCTAATAAAATATATTTGGCAATGTATCTATTTTTTTATACATTACATAATATGACGGCTTTGGACGCAAGTCCTTTAAGTCAAATTTACTGGTTTCATCATACGAGTATATTATAATCTATTTTCTTATATTGCAAGCTCGCATATTGAAATACACAAACTTTAATGTACACTAATAATTATAATGAAATTTTACCAATATTTTATTTTTAATAAAAAATAAAAATTCTACCTTAGCTTAACATCTATAAGTATATAGAAATTAAGGTAATAATATAATATTATTAGGATATGATAAGCTTGATATAAAAGTGTTTTTTTTTTAATATTACATTGATTTTATATAATTACATGATGAATATAAATTTATTATAAAATTAACAGAATATTTGTTTGCTTTGTCGTATAAACTATACGTTTTTAGGAGCAGAATCAAATATTTTGTATGTCCTATATACATGTTTACCCTCCTTTTATAAATGATATTATTAAGAATTTGTATTGGCTCTATCTAAACTTTCAGACCGATGTCACAGAGAAATTAGTCATCATCTCCAATAATATATAAACGAGTATACCAAAAGCATAGCTGCCATACTTACCAGCTATTGTAACAATTAATTATAATTATGTTAAATATTTAATTTATCTAGCGAATAAGTAGTTTTAAATTTTATACACAAAACATATTATGACAGTAAAGATATTAATTCTACATCTAATTGTATACAATTATATAATTGTATATAAAATTCTAATTGTATACAATTTCATAACTGATATTTTTTTGTCAGAATTAAGTATCAATTTATTATTTACGGTGTTCTAACGTCAATATTGGTAAAATAAAAACAATTGTGTATTTGTGTAAAAGTGAAAGTTTATTCCATCACATATAATGAATCAAGTATGAATCTTCACGCACACATTTTTACACACGCAATTATCTTTACACAAATTACCTTTAAGTGACTTAAAGATCCTCAAGTAAGGGTAGGTTAGGTTAGTTAATTTAACTTATACTTTTAACAATAAAAGGCACTGTTTCGACTAATAATCCAAAAATGTATTTAAATAAATGACGAAGTAATGTGAAAACGTAGTATCTGATTTTTTAATGGTTAAATATATATATTTCGAGCTATGAAATCAATCCATTCAAAACAAATAATTCTGTTTTAGGAACGAAACCGCATCTCTTTCCGTTTTTCCTGCCATCATTAAAATAGAAGTTGATTAGAAACAAAACAAAATTTCAATACGATATGATGATGAAACAATTACTATGACCTATATATAATATGTACGTTAGGTGTGTAGCTAAGAAGATTAGTTACTTCTCTGTGTTCTTTCCTGAACGTTTTCTCAGAATACGAATGAATAAAAAACAAAATGGCGGATAGTAAAGTACTGAATTTTGTCCACCATGGGGCCAATGTCCTTTTTTGACAATTTGGTCTGCCACGTATTATATTACAATTCAAAATTTAAATGATATGTTTTTATTTTAACTTGATGTCTTAATCTGATATAAAAGGTAACATAAATAAATGTTTTATACAATAGAGTGACAACATTTGGAAATTTATTTCGAAAAATCTTTTGATGATATTGGTGAAATTGTTATACAAATTAATAAACGAACAATCTCAAAATTAAAAAGAGGCGAGAATATTGTATATTTGTCATTTTATAAACGAGTATTTTTGGTATGATAACTGATACACAAGAAATCTGTAATATGAAATAAACGTATTTTTCAACGAAAAAGTAATTTAAAGTCAGTTATTTAAAGTACGTGTATTAATTAATTTTATTGCGGAAATGATAAATACATTTCTTAAACTGTAATATCACGATCTACTCATATTTGTAATAATTTTAATATTTTATTAAACCATCAAATCCTTAAGTGCATGCACATTTTGTTATGTACAATTGATAATACTTTAAACATTTAAGTGTATTATTATATTCGTATAAAATGGGGGAATTAAATACTATTACAATAATTAAAATTACAGTTACAACTACCACTTTGTTTTATTTCTTGGGTAGTCTCCACACACTAGTGTTTAAAAATTATTTAAAAAAAAGTGCCTAAAAATTTTAAAGGAAATCTTAATGATTTGACATCAATATTTTGTGACATTTATTATTATAGATATATTTTATTTTAATATAACCAAATTTTACCAACACTACATATTCTAGCAATATTAAAATTTTTATAAGGTATTGTGTTTGGTGGAAGGATTTTAATGGACCCTGACTTACAATTTAAAAAAAAATATGTTGTTTATTGGTATAGGTTAATAATTTTATACTTTTTAAATAAAAATGTTTAAGACGTATTAAAGACAATATATTTAATATATGTTTTATTATGATAATAATTTATTTGAAGATATCAAATAGATTTGTAAAATATATGTTAATAATTACAATTGTTTAAATATGATGTAATTTTACATGTAAGATATTACATTAAATTACGACATTTATGTATATTAGTGGTCCAGTAATTTAATTTCAGATTTATTTTTACAGTAATTATTACAATTAATAAATTGGACTTATATTATTGCTAATATATTGTTTTAAGATAATTATACGAACGAGGAATACATTAAATTTATCATTTTATAACCTAAAAATAAATATGATCTAGTATAAATATATTTAAATTCTCTCGAAAATTGGCACATATCGCTAACAACAATAAATACAAATAAAACATCATCTTTGGCATTAAAAATACACATACATATTGTAAGACGCCTCTGATACACTTTTAACCTCTTTTTTGTATTGTATAGCCTTTAAAACGTTATCAGAAGTATTTATTATAGGAGTTTAAATGTGTCGATTTCTCAGTCTCAGTTTGGACCAGTATTGGAGAATGAGTCGAATAGTACGGTCTAATATACAACCTTATTTTTAATTACAAAAAACATGTGCTGTGCAGAGAGGATGAAATATAAAAAATGTATGTTCAGAATCTTTTTTTTATTTCTGGATATTTTTTTTTATAATTAGCTGTAACTGGTATGCGAGTGTCAAGTAAAACAATATTAAGTAACTTGAAATGTATATTCAGCTTTTCATGATATATCTTGATAAAATGGTGGCTGTATTCCCAACCAAAATGTTGGTGGTCAAGTTAAAAATACACCATACATGCATTCTTTTCATTGCACTTCACTTCTACGCCTTAAGCAAACTGTATTGAGTAATACGCCACGAGAATTAAACAATTATAGTCATTGCATGTCACATCAATGACTATTTATATAATATATGTAAATAGTCATTGATGTAACATGGCGGGTAGTCTGTTGAATGTTGAAGTTATTAACACGCTAAAGGAGTGTTGGTTAGCGTGTTAATAACTTCAACATTAGAAACGGAATTATTTTCATTCTTTAGCGTACTTTGGTGTACAGCGTTATTTTACAAGACATGCTAATATTATTTTATTATATTTATAATAATACATGTATATATGATTAATGGAGTCAGGCGTTACTTTGCGGAAATCCATTACTATGTGGACAGTTAGAACTTTTACTTAGCTAAGATCCGCGACAAGCAAACCAAAAATAATAGAAAAATAATAATAATAATGTGTGTTTTTATGGAAGACAACGGTTAAGTGAAGTCACTGAGACTTCCTTTTTTGACTTACACAATGCATGCTAATAAACAAATACTATGTAAGTACCGTTGACCAATGAAAGTAATTATGCGCGAAAGGGTGACAATGTATGTAATGTGTATTTAAAATTGAATGGACATTGAGGACATAATAAAATGGAGGCGCCTACCAATCTTATATTACACCTTAATAATATAAATAAAGAAGATCAAATTTCAAATAAACACTTATTATATATCTTATAGGAAAACACTGAAATAACGTATTTTTTTTTTTTTAAAACACCCGCATTCGAATGAATTCAGTTTCAGCGTTTCTAAATCGCACTTCACACGAACACAGGCCCTTCATTCTCTACTCACAGCACGTGTAAGTTCTCACAGTTTTTGAACTTGGAGTCCTCCTTGCCGAAGATCCATGTAAGCATCTGTCTCGCCTTCATACTCGCCCTAACCACACCTCTAGATTTGTACCAATGCGCTGGTGAAGACTCCCGGCCACCTTCCATCGAGTACTGCTGCTTCTTGAGGCGGATCTGGTTGAGGATCCCCACCAGCAGCTCGTCCACGTTGTGGTTTATCCCCACCGACACCTCAATGAACTTCGCTTTGTATGTGCACGCGAGGCATTTGCCGTCTGTAACATAAAGGACCAATGCATCATTCAGTAAAAAGAGTCATCAAAGGCTGAAGACCAGTCTTCAACCAGTGCGTCCTGCCCGTACTCGCTTACGGTGCCGAAACGTGGACACTAACGGTCCGTCTCCTTCACAAGCTCAAAGTCGCTCAGAGGGCTATGCTCGGAGTTTCCCTGGTGGATAGAATTCAATATGAGGAAATTCACCGGAGAACCAGAGTCACCGACATAGTTCTTCAAGTTAGCAGACTGAAATGGCAATGGGCTGGACACGTTTGTCGGAGAACCGACAATCGTTAGAGGAAGCAAGTGCTGCGAACTGATATTGATATTGATCTTTTAGTAAAAATGGAAAATGGACGGGCCCTCAAAGAAAATCAATGTTAACAAATTGACTGCAAGAAAAAGTTTCTTTAAACTGGTGTGGTGGGTTTTTTTTATAGGATCGAAAGACAAACAAGCAAGCGTGTCACTTGATGGAAAACAATCAACGCCGCCCATTGACATCCGCAGAGTCATAGCATTGCAGAATCGTTGCCGGCCTTGAAGAAATGTGATGCTTGTTTTTTGAAGATTCCAATGTATATTGATTGGGAAACACAATTAGAGATAACTGGTTCCACAGGATAGTGGTTGTTGAAAGGAGGTTCTAGTTAGGTCTGCTGCCCAGGCCTATCTAGAAACGTGGCTTTGAAGTGGTAAAGCCACGCTGCAGATAAATAATTTGTTAAGAATTGCACATTATTTGTCTGTAAAATGAATGGGCTGGTTTGCCCGCGGAAACCACACTCCTGCAGAAAACTGGCGTCTGAGTGGTAGCTTAGCTACCGCGCTTCGTCCGGTGAGCGGTTGAGTGTCGGAAGCCCATCCATCCCCCCCCCCTTCCCTCCCATAATGACACTTATCTTAAAAACCGGCTACGCTTCTGCGCTGCCTATGACATTGCGGATTATTATGAGCGGTGTTGATTGTTTTCCTTCAGGTGACACGCCTGCTCGTTTGCCTTCCTATACCATAAAAAAACCTAAATGATTTCACTTGTATATGTAAATAAATTATATTCGTATTTCATAATTCATTCGGTTTTCAATTACGGATCGAAAACAACCGAGTAATAATAGACGTTTAAATAAAGAGAACTGGGCCTTTTGGGAATCAAACAAAGTGGTTCACTGGCTCGAATTTATTACGGAAAATATTCAAGTAATAATTTAAGTGGGAATCGCAGACTTGTCGTGTCCCGAGAAATTAATTTATGGCCATAAGCGGGATAATGCAAGAAATAAATTAGGACTCCTTAAATGTGGTTTGTTTTTTATTTGTTTGTTATTTGAGTTTCTTTGGTACGTTTGAGTGATAGCAAATTTAAACAAATTATAAAGGAGAAAATACGATTTTATATTTTAGTAAAATTAATCGAGCCCTGATAAATTGATGTTACATACATACATACACATACATATCGTCACGCATGTCTCCCGTAGGGGTCGGCATACTTCCCTTGCTTCATCCAGACTCATTATTCTCCTCATGCAAGCTCGCCTGTTAAGGGTACTCTTGACCTGGCCTTTACGAAACTTCAGCGATTTGGTCAAGGTATGTTTTCCGTGGTCTTCCCCTACCGACCTTTCCATCCACATTCGCAACGTAAATTTATTTTGCCAGTCGTCTTTCATCCATCCTCTCTATATGCCCAAACCATCTAATCATCCCTTTCTCAACTTCTTTCACAACACCTTGTACTCCACATCGCTCTCTTATATCATCATTTCTTATTCTATCATTCAAAGTAACACCACATATACTTCTTAATGCTCTCATTTCCACCGCATTCAGTCTGCTTTCATGTCTCTTCTACCAAACCCAACTTTCACTACCGCATATTAGAGTCGGAATTGATCTTACATACATATTAATGGCAAACAATACCAAAAAAATAGCAATTATAATATATCTTTAATAATGTATTATATATCTTACTTAATCTATTTTTTATTATCCATAGTGTTTAATTTTTTTTTCTTTTTATTCTATTTTTATATTTGTTTTATAACCACTTATGTATTATTTACGAAGGGAAGAGCCTAGTTTCCCACAACACGGGGAATCCTAGTGTGGGATCTAGTGTTCTGTAACATATGTAAACATTTTAAAAATAAAGATATTATTATTATTATAAATTAAACTATGACCCTCCCCTCATTGGAGCAAGACAAAAACGTTGTAGGAAATAAACTATTTTAACTATTTACTAGTTTTTTTTATCATAGCCTATATATGTCCCACTGCTACCCACCACACTTGTCTAGTGCGGATTGGCAGATGTAATATTCTAGCCTAGCTAGTTTTAGCAGTGGTCCTAGCAGGTCTAACGGATACCCCCACCCTTGTCTAGTGTGGATTGGCAGATGTAATATCCTAGCCTAGCTGGCTTTAGCAGTGGTTCTAGCTTATGTAATAGCCTTTGCCCGCGGCTTCGCTCGCGTGTAATTTGGTCTGCCACATTGTTTCGTGACAGATCATTTTAAATAAATATATATTTTTTTACTTAACTTATGGCTCACAATTTTGGTCATAGTGGCTTCCACATAAAAGGTAAATATATCCTGTCGCGGACTTTTATTTAGAACTATTCAAGACAAACAATCTTGTGTAACTCCAATGGTTTAGGCAGGGTACGCCAAGATAGCTATCAGAGGCCAGATTTTTTTTCCGACTTAATTGACATGTATCCTTATATTACGACCAAAAAAATTGTATAAAATCATTTCAAAGTGTAGACTATATGTTATTCCGATGTATAACCTATATTACTGTAAAGTTTCATCCAAATCCATCCAGTGGTTTTTTTGTGAAAGAGTAACAAACATTAATCATACTCACAAACTTTCGCATTTATAATATTAGTAGGACTAGTAAGATTGATACTCACCTTGGGTTGAGACAGCTCGACTTCTTGCCAAGTCAATCTTGTTGGCGACAAGTAACGCCGGCCTGGACCTCAACATATCGCAGTCCATCAGCCTGGCAAGTTCCTGCTCGGCTTTCTGGAACGAGGCCTTGTCTACCACGGAGTAAATGACCACAAACGCGTCTGGAGGTTCCGAACGATCGATTTCTTCCTGCGTGGATACATTTCAAAATTATAATAGTTTCTTTTATAAGTTCACACTACTTTAACTTAAATAATATGTGAGCTTAATGAAATGAAACGGGGACATCCACACCCCCACACAGGGGTGAAAGCTTCGGGGATGAACCACTATTCGGGCCGAAACTCAACGGGGCGGCCGCCCCCCGGTCATTGGTACCTCTGTTCCCAGAGGCTTTTGGGGCATCCAAATGAAACGATCGAACGAAACGAGCGAAACGATCGAAACAAACAAAACGAACGAACGAAACGGAGACACCGAGCCGCAGGGATGATGAGGATTTTTCTACTGTCCACATATATGACATGGCCATCAGCATATACGGGGGGGGGAGAGGTGAACTTTAAACCCACCTTACTTGAGGCATATTGGTGTCCACTTTAAATACTTTATTATTACTTTAATAATATGTGAGCTTAATTTTTTTTCTACTACCCATATAATTATATGATATGGACATCTTCATATCTGGGAGGGATGAACTTTGAACCCACCGTCCTTGAGGCTCCAGATTTCAAATGTTGATCCGCTACGATCCCGGCACATTTTCCTTGCTACCTCCACACTCATCCATCTTTTCATCCATCCTTCATCTCACATTCATCGTATCGAAACGGTGGCTTCTCGCCCTCGTGGGAATCAGGAAATGACGGGTGGCGAACCACGTCACCGTTATTTTTCATAAATTAGATTTATTATAATTCATCATAGTGAATCCCACGAGCCGCAAGGTAGGGTGGAGGTCAGCTCCAGCAGAACCACGCATGCTGAGGTAAGGCACTACAGTACCCGGGGGAGCCCGATCACGGGACGGTCGGCCCGCCAGACAAAGTCTATTTAAAAAAAATGAAATTAAAAGACATTATAATATTACCTTCGTTGTGGTACAATTCACGAAGTACAGCTCGGACTCTTCACCATTGAGTAATATAGACACCTTCTGTTCTGTGCTATCGATATCTGGAAGTAAAAACAAAATTACATTTCTGATATATTGATTCAATTATAAAAAAATACACAAATAGTAATAGCTCAATTGGCAAGGTTGGGGCATCAGATCGTACGGTACGTCGTGAGTTAGTATGCTGCATTGAACTATCGATGTGAACGATTTCCAAGCGCAAGCGTTATAAGCTTAGTTGGACTGATTTACAATGATTTCAAGTAATTTTTTAAAAAACATTGGGCTCTTTAAGAAAAAAATATCATTAAATTGTTTTACAATAAAATCTATACATACATACATATCGTCACGCCTGTCTTCCGTAGGGGTAGGCGGATACCACAGATCTGCTACGATCTCGGCATACTTTCCTTGCTCCCTCCACACTCATTACTTTCCTCATGTTAACCCGCCGGTTAAAGATACTCTTGACCTGGCCATTTCTTTAAAACTTCAGCAATTTGGTCAAGGTACATATTACGTGGTCTTCGTCTATCGACCCTTTCATCCACATTCGCAACGCAAATTTCTTTAGCCAGTCGTCTTTCACCTATCCTCTCTATGTGCCCAAACCATCTAAGCATCCCTTTCTCTATTGTCACGACACCTTATTTTACTCCACATCGCTCTCTTATATCTTCATTACTTATTCTACTATTCAAAGTTACACCACACATACTTACGTACACGTAATATATTTTACAATTCGTATTATTGGGTTAAGCGAGAGGATGGGGGAGGATCGTACACTCAATAGAGCGTATGGGGGTCGCTCAACTGAACGACTTCCTGTGGGGCGCCCCAGGTACCGCTGGAGAAACATGTTGGAGGATTAATTGCGCAACCTTCAAATCTGCAAGTGGCGGGAGGTGGTGCAGGGCAGGACCCGGTGGCACAAGATCTGTTCGTGGGCCAAGATCGTTGTTATTGGGTTATTGAATACATGAGGTTATTACTAAACACACACACACACATATATATATATATATATATATATATATATATATATATATATATATATATATATATATATATATATATATATATATATATATATATATATATATATATATATATATATATATATATATATATATATATATATATATATATATATATATATTACATATACTTATTTCTTCACCTTAAGTTACTAAGAGGGCTGTGGGGTTGTCTTCTATATACTATCATTTAAAATAATGAGGTATTTTTTTCGGTTTTGGATACCCTTAACCATTTAAGTACCTACGAGCGCTATCGTATTCATTGTTACCCTAAATAAACGCGATAACGCCGCACAGTTTTTGCACGATCATCCAAATTTGAAACCTTAATCTCGTGCAAAATTGTTGAAGCCAGTCACCATTCCAGAAATGAGAGGATTTATTGCCCTTATACTGGAAATGGGCTTCACAAGGAGACCAACTATTTGGGACAAGGGTAAATTACATCAAAAATAAAAGATTTTTTTGGCTATTTTAAATAAATATGAGTAAAAAACAATGACACTAAAACGGTTAATAAATGAATAGAAAACATTTTGATGAAAATAACTCGATTTGGCTCGTTATGGTTACATAAAAAATATATAAAAGATAGTTGCATGCAGTTGCATATAAAATAAATTAAAACAAGAGCAACTGCAGCTAATAGATTAGGGAGGGATTATCATTCTGCAAATTATGTACAAGATAATTGCATATAAAAGAAATTAAAACAAGATCAATTGCAGCTGATAGATTGGGGAGGGATTATCATTCCGCGAATTATATAAACGATAATTGCGTATAAAAGAAATTAAAACAAGAGCAATTGCAGCTGATAGATTGGGGAGGGATTATCATTCCGCGAATTATATAAAAGATAATTGCGTATAAAAGAAATTAAAACAAGAGCAATTGCAGCTGATAGATCGGGGAGGGATTATTATCCCCCGAGCTGAAGAGCGACTTAAGCGAAGTAGGTGGGAAACCTGAAGCAAATATACGTCCATAAAAGCAACGCCATCGGGGTTATAGAGAGCCAAGCGTTCCTTTGACCCCGGTGAAAGCGACGCGAAAGAACGCCCGAGGTATTAGGAAATAAAAAAATTGCTAGATAATTTTATATGTTCACAGATACTCCCTGAATAACGCCGCAGTGTTACAAATTTTAATTTGTAGATGATGATCTTAAAAGATTTTTGTTTTTGACTCTGATGGTAAGTTTTGATTATGCGGTTTACTACGTTTGCGCTTTTTTGCGTCGACATACTATTTTAAAGTACTGGTCCCTACACGATATTCAACGTAACAAGTGCCTAACGGCTTTGTTACAAATGTTAATAAACTCAATTAGGTATCATCTCGTAGAAGCCCCTGGGGCGATCTCGTAATAGATACGACGGAAAAATGTACACGGAATTTGTGGATCGTGTCGGGAGAGTTGATTAGATTTTGCGAACACAACCGCGCTGTGAGTTTGCTATAAAAATAATTGAGCTGTGAGATACTTTATGTTTTATGTAAAACAATTGTTATATTGTTATAATGTTAATTAAATACATTTATTTACTTGATGACCCGTTGAACTTCGTTTCACTTCGATTCGATCAGGGATTACCAATTATAACCAATCTTCCTATTTCAATTCATCGAGATCAATATATGATTAAGAATGCTATCTAAATTCACTTCAATAAAAACTTTCCCTAGAATAAACCTTTCTTTTTTCAAAAAAAAAACAATTAAAAATGCAATAAACTTTTCGAAATCGCACAAAAAGCCGTAACGAAAGCAATTTATTATTAATTTACTGTCAATTTGAAAATTGACAGTAATTGGAGATACAAAATTGGCATTTTTGAATTTTTGATTTTTCCAGCTGTTCCTTTAGGTTTTGCTTATATTTTTTTATTCATCAGCCTTCCCTGTATAAGAGCGAACAAAATAACACAAAAATTATACAAATCGGTCGAGCCGGTTTTGAGTTTTTGCGAGACTAACAAGGTTTTTTTTTAAAAAAGTTTGGCAATGTTTTATTATTGCTAGAATTTTTGTTAACCATGCTTTAACTTAGTTAATAGTGTTTGTGTTGGAAAATAGTTCACAACAGTAGCGATCGAAAGAAGATACAAACGAAAGAAGATACGAACGAAAGAAGATACGAACGAAAGAAGATACGAACGACAGAAGATACGAACGAAAGAAGATACGAACTGACAATTTCAGATTGTAAATGGCCTGTCGTGAAACCAAGTGAGCTACCATCCTGTCGATAGTGTCACCAGCCCACACCAAATTATTTTTTTAAAACCGTGTCTACCCAAGGGTTGTCTGGAAAATCGTTATTAGCAATAACCGCCCGTTGTATCATCGTATGTAAATATTATTTAATCAAATACTGTGTAACATTGTTTTTGGTGTACAATAAATAATATCGATATCATATATTTATATATACAGCCCATGTATCTCCCACTGCTGAGGACGGACCTCTCCATTTCTAGAAGAACAGACGTTAACCCACCACGCTTGTCCAATGCGGATTGGCGGGGTTAGCAGACTCGGAATAAATATTTGTAGTCCATACATATATTTATTGCGACGCGGGGATCGAACCCGCGACCATTGTCTCTGCGGGCGGAGGGCCTCGCCACTGAGCCACTAGGTCGTCGTAGCCAATAAATCTATTTTGTTAGTTAGCCGTAAAACCCATCCACAATCAGGCCAGCTGCCCACCTCGGCTGCTTAACTTTGGTTTTCTTTTACACAAAGCAGTTTGACCGAGTAAAATTCAATATTACACATAGAAGTTAATATAAAATTGATATTCAAGCGTTTAAAACTTTTCGGTAACGCTTTCAAACTTTTCGAAAAGCGTAAAGCGAAAGCTTTATCAAATGTAGATCAAAGTAATTATAATATGGAAATTTTTTAAATTCCCCCTTAAATAATTCTTGTCTTATTTTTATTTTATAAATAACTTAAATCGCGCTTTTACCCTATAAGGTTATTAAAATTTCGAATAGGCGTAACCCAATTTGGAAAGGAGCTCGACCACATCTTGACACCTTAACTTTCGACCTCGTAAAAATAAAAGTGGGTGAATTATTTCTCCTCTTTCAGCGTTTTACTCGTGGGAAGAGGAATACCTCTTCCACTCTTAATGATAACTAGCCCATATATGCAGAAGACAAATATCTGACAAAAATTTCGATATTTTTAACAATTTTTCTAGTGATAGAGCCACGTTGCAGACGAATACTTTGTCAAGAATGGCATATTATTTGTCTGTAACATGAATGGACCGGCTCGCCCAGGGAAGTACCACACTCCCGCAGAAAACCGGTGCCTGAGTGGTAGCTTAGCTACCGCGCTTCGTACGGTGAGCGGTCTGAGTTCCGGAGGCCCAACACCGTCCCCTTCCCACTCCCCCTCCGATTCCCACTCCCACTCTCATAATTTCACTTTCCTTTAAAGCCATAGGCAGTGCGCCCATAGAGGCGGCGTTGGTTGCTTTCCATCAGGTGACACGCGTGCTCGTTTGCCTTCCTACGCCATAAAAAAAAATTATGCAAAAAACAATCAATATATATCAAGTGATAATCATATATACATAAAAATCGTGTCACGGTGTTTATTATCGAGCTCTTCCGATGCGGCTTGACCGATTTTTATAAAAAGTTTTTCGTATATTTGATAGGTCTGAGTCCAATTCCAAAAAATTCCATCCTGGTCGTAAACTATGTTTTATATCCCTAGGGTTGCCAAAAATATTCCTGATGAGTGCTCCATTCTGATTTATCTATAAATTTTTTTTTCAAAGGAAAACCTGTAAGTTGGGTTTATCACATAAAAGAACCGGTGAATTAACGATTTATAGCATAGCATATTATTAAAAAGTATATACAAGATGTATATACTTTCTATTTTCAGTTACAGAGAAATCATCTTCATCCACGATATAGCCGTTCCACTGCATTGACTGCATTGAATGCAACTCGTAGACATCCGTAGTGTTATAGGCATTGCGGAAGCTTTGCCGGCTTTTGAGAAATGTGTTGGTTTGTTTTTTAAAGGTTCTAATGTTGTATCTGTAGCCACCGCTGAAAGAAGTTAAATACTTTCGGGTATTATATACAGTATTCATGATTTTACACATAAAAACAGCCTACACATACCTAAAAGGCCGGGAACGCTTCTGTGACTCCTGCGGTGTCGCAGTTGTCTATGGGCGGCGTTGGTTGCTTTTCATCAGGCAGTACGCTTGCTCGTTTGCCCTCCTATCCCATAAAAAAAACGTATTTGTAACTTTGACCATACAGGCTTCCCCGGGCGATACATTTGGTGCCCTTTATTATATAATATCGCGTATAATAAAAAAATACATTTTTAATTGCTTATCATATTGTTTTTGCTTTTAAAATAACTCTAAACAATAAGCCTATATTGTTTGTCAGTAGGTTGAACACGAAACATTTAAAGAACAAATATAAACAAACAGCTAAAACTTTAGTATTTTTCTTCATTTAAATAGTTTCGGATACACCGCTAGAGGTAGCGCAGGATAGTGGTGCATGGAAAAACTTCACCCTACTGAAACGCCATTAATATAATTTTTCCTATGTGGACAGTCAAAAGTTTTACTTACCTAAGATCCACGACAAGCAAAACAATAACAGACAATTAATAATGTGTGTTTTTCTGCTGGATGAAGTGGATTTATTTGGAACTTAAACCAAAAACTTACCGAAAATCGGCCATCAACTCTCCACCCACCAACCACACTATACACAACACCAAACATACATTAGCACTTTTCAATCTTGCAAACGACACGTGTTTCGCCCCAACACGAGGCATCTTCAGGAAAAGTGTGTCATCCATCAGAAAAACACACATTATTAATTTTCTGTTATTGTTTTGCTCGTCGTGGATCTTAGCTAAGTAAAACTTTTGACTGTCCATATAGTGATGGATTTCCGCAAAATAACGCCTGACTCCATTAATAATCTTAATTTTTCCTAATCAGTTTTGAAATGTTGGATAGAAACGATGCTGTTGTTTCTCCGAAAGAAATTCAGCAGTTATTGTTGTTAATATTCATAGAGAAAGGGGTAAAAACAAACCAAAAATACTTTTACGACCTGTGTATTCTTTAACAGCTGGCAGTAATTACCCGCTCACGAAAGCAATTTTTATTAAAAATGTACCCACAACAGCGTGCCTGGAGTTTGTTTCGCGTGACTCGAGTTAACAATCCGAGTTATAAATGTTGACTGCTTTATCTTATTTATATCGTTTAGTCGTCTTAGTTTTACATTCATTTCATTTATTTATTTAACCTCAACTATTGCCTATTAGCATTTGCTATAGCGGTTTCTCATATATGTAGAATGAGGCTATCCTATTTTTTTGTCATGTGATGTGAATTTGGGAGAAAATCAGAGAAGATGGGCAGTAAGACACACATGAGAAAAGATAGATAGACTGACAGATAGGTAGATATATTCTTTATTGTACACCAAAAACAAAGTTATACAATTTTTAATTGTAATATGTTATTTATATACAAATTTTATCGCTAATAGCGATTTCTTCCAGACAACCGTAGGATGGACACAATGTTAAAAAGATTATTTGATGTAGGTTGGTGATACATTATCGTTATGAACATTGAAAAGAAGATAGAAGAACATAGAATAGAAAAAAATATTAATAAACAAAAATAATAGCTATAAACAAATATATAAGCAATATTGTGTACATACACACACACCTCTCCTTATCCTTACCTCTCTGTCTGTCGTAAGCGTTTATACATTCGCTGGTCTGGAACTGGCTGATGAGAGCGGTCTTCCCGACGCCCGGGGCGCCAACCATCGCCACGCGATGACAGGCGATCGGTCGACGTTCCTGCGGCTCGGGTGTGGCCTGCGCCGGCGATGATGGAGCCAAGCTACCGGACCTGGAGCGACGGCGGCGGAACGAATCCCCTCTGTTTACTATGCCTGTGAACAAAAAACAACATATTTAAAAAAGAGAAGCGTCATAGTCACGCTTAAGTACCTATGCAACATTGACGACGGCTCGGTCTCTACCGTATGCTCACGGCCACGTGTGACTTATTATAAGTGATTTATTTTACACAAATTACAATTATTATATAATTGTCATTTATGTAAAATTACAATTATTATTATATAATTGTAATTTGTGTAAAATTGTAAATTTTAAAATTTATTTTACTTTACAATTATTATATAATTATAATTTGTGTAAAATAAATTATTTACAATTATCAAAAATTCATACAAATATGTAAGTTGATTATTGAGCTGTATTTTAAGAATTATTTTGCAGTATTTTCATTTGTTTGTTAAAAAATATATCGTTGCTAGGCTGAAGCTATTATATTTTTAGATCCTTTGTGAGTCGTGGTTCGCTTTCTCGATTTTGTGTACAAAATCCGAAATTTATTCGGGATGGGACGCATTCTCATTCCAACCATCGAAAGCGCCGAAATGTATATATTTTTTCAATACGTGTCAATTAGATTATTAAATTTACGAGCTGAATTAGAACACTCAAGAATTCTAGTAATATCAAAGCATTGCTAGTATTATATTTAAAAAATAATGTAGCCCCCGAGTTCTTAAAGTATTGCAACGCATGGACACGCGTTGTGTGCTATAAAATCTTTAGACGTCATCGGAAAAAGGAAGAGACCACGAACTAGTCAATATCCTATACCACCGGAGATGACATCCGCCTTTTGTACATTTCTTCGCATAATTTATGGAGTGAGGCGTTATTTGCGGGAATCCATTATAAGGATTCATCCATCCAGTCAAACTTACAATTTACTTGTTCAACATAAACCACACACTCTGTTAGAGCCACAGACCCCGCTAGTCTATAATAATAATAATAATTAATATCCCTAGATTAATAACCCTAGTAATAATATTATAAAACCTTAGTAATATTATTTTTTGGCCGATTGGCTCAGTGGCGCGGCCCTCCGCCAACAGAATCAATGGTCGCCGGTTCGATTCCCGCATCTGAATAAATATATTAGAGTCCGGTAACCCCCCCCCCAATCCGCATTTCCTTTCCTGCCGTTTCCTTTCCCTTCCCCTCCGCCAATCCATGGTCTGCCGTGCCAATGGATGTGTGATTAGGGGCGAGCCTAGTCGAAAGCGTGCCGACCGTTCCGGGATCGGGCTCCCCTGGGTACTATGGTGCCTTACCTCAGCATTCAGGGTTCTGCTGGGGCTGACCTCCATCCTCCCTTGCGGCTCGTGGGATTCACTAAGACGAATTTAATATACCTAATTTGTCGAAAATGACGGCGACGTGGTTCGCCACCCGTCACGTCCTGATTCTCACGAGGGCGAAAAGCGACCAATGACGAGCCGTTTCGCTGCGATGAATGGCAGCAGATGGAGCTCTGTGGTTTCTGCCAACCCCTGCGGGGGATAGGCGTGAATATATATATATATATATATATATATATATATATATATATATATATATATATATATATATATATATATATATATATATATATATATATATATATATATATATATATATATATATATATATATAAACATTTATTCCGAGTCCGGTAACCCCCCCCCCAATCCGCATTTCCTTTCCTGCCGTTTCCTTTCCCTTCCTCTCCGCCAATCCATGGTCTGCCGTGCCAATGGATGGTAGCGGATGGAGCTTTGTGGTCTCTGCCCACCCCTGCGGGGGATAGGCGTGAATATATATATATATATATATATATATATATATATATATATATATATATATATATATATATATATATATTAAAAGAGATTTTTTTATATTAATATTATATATTGTTATTAAGTGAAAAATATATAAATAAACAATAATAATAATAATATTTTTTTATTTACATAATGTGAGGTGTAACAAGATGAAAAAAGACATTTAAAAGCACACATATCGTCACATATTGCGTACAAATGTCATTAATTATTTATAATGTCAACTTTACATAAACTATATACACGTATAGACACATAGAGATCTAAATACGTAAGTCGCTTATGGTCGCAAAGCATTAAATTATTAATAAACTGTTACATTGTCATTGAAATTATAAATGATTCATCTATTACATACATTCGATTCAACTACAAATCAAGGTTCAACAATTAATGAATAATTGTTGAACCTTGATACAACGGACAACATTTAATGAATAAATACATAGATATATTCTTTATTATACACCGACAACAAAGTTACACAGTTTATAATTTATTATACAATAATATTGCTAATATACAAAAGTCGGCGTTATCGCTAATAGCGATTTCTTTCAGAAAGCCGTTTAATATATTTTAGCATTTCTTTTTATAACAATAGAGTAAATTATCTAGTCGGACTTTACGATTAGACTAAAATTTTCTCTTTAATATTTGTTAATATACTATATTTATTTTTATACAATTCGCACCGGGAAACTTAACAAAGCAATTTTTGACATTCCATCCTCGTCTAGGGGACCAGAATAAATTTTAAACTTTAATAAGATCCCGCGAACACCTGAAGCCTTTAAATTTAATAATGAAAGGAAATTGTACAAGTACTTAAAAGCAAAGTAGGCTTTAGACGTCTCAGAGCTTTAAAATCTCATAAATAATTAAATTTTATAAAAGGGGCGGGCTGTTAGAAATTTGAACCAGTATATTTTAGATCAGGATTTTTCACATTTATTTGAGAGTATTTTTTATTTTGACGAGCAATTAGCTCAGTGTCTGGTTCGATTCCTGCATCGAAATAAATGTATATATTAAGTCTCCACCAAGAAGCGCCAGCTAGCCCGATCTTCGGCTTCACGCTACCAGTCTCTACCAGCTGCCCTGCGCAAATGGTCGCACCATCTAGTCTCCAATAGTTTTCGGTTCTCCAACAAACGTTTTTACGAGAACGTTTAACGTTAAAATAAATATTTTGTTAGTGGTAGAGCCACGCTGCAGACGAATACTTTGTCCAGAATGGCATAATGTTTGTCTGTAGCATGAATGGGCCGGCTCGCCCGGGGAAGTACCACACGCCCGCAGAAAATCGGCGTCTGAGTGGTAACTTACCTACTGCGTTTCGTACGGTGAGCGGCCGAGTTCCGGAGGCCCAACATCCTCCCCCTTCACTCTACCCCCTCCTATTCCCACTCCCATAGTGACATTTTCCTTAAAAGTCGCCAACGCTTCCGTAATGCCTACGACGCTGCGGATGTCGATAGGTGGCGTTGATTGCTTTCCATCAGGTGACACGCCTGCTCGTTTGCCCTTCCTATCCCATAAAAAATATAAAATACACTAAACTTAAAGGCTAAAAAATAATAAACACCGTAAAATGTACCTACGGTTTAATATTTAAAGAAAACATGAATTTCAGTTCAAAGTTTTGTTAGAAGCGCTGTAAAAAAAGGTGTTCGCAATGAAGCACAGGTGTTGGTTGCGCCGAATTTTGTAAAGTGCGGCCGTTTATTCTTTACGTCGGAACCCTTTACAACTACGTGAATACGACCCGAATAAAGTATATATAGTATATATATTAACCCGAATAAAGTATATATATACGATATACGGGAACGAAAGGAAAAAAAACGAGAAAGAAACACTGCAGGTTTTCTGCTATTAGTTATTTTTTTTTAATTACAATGCAGTAGTTTTATAGAAATATTCAAACACATGAAATAGTAAAAAAAATGTTACATTTTTTTTATGGGATAGGAAAGCAAACGAGCAGGCGTGTCACCTGACGGAAAGTAATCAACGCCACCCATAGACATAACACCGCAGCGCCATGCGCAGTACGGAGTGGGAGTTTGAGTGGGGGGGAGGGAGAGTGAGAGAGGGAGAGGGTGTTGGGCCTCCGGAACTCAGTTGCTCTCTGTACGAAGCGCGGTAGCTAAGCTACCACTCAGACGCCGGTTTTCTTCGTGATTGTGGTACTTCCCCGGGCGAGCCGGCCCATTCATGCCACTGACAAATATTATGCCATTCTTCACAAAGTAAACGTCTGCAGCGTAAATGATATGAAGTCTGATTGTAAAAAAAATATATATATATCTATAGAACATTTGTTTTTATATAGGTGTGTTTTTACGCATGCATACGTATATATAATACGTTGTTTGTATATGTATGAGAAGAAAGAGGGTATATATATATATATATATATATATATATATATATATATATATATATATATATATATATATAAATAACTAACTAACTTTGTTGGCGAAAAGATCTTACGCCACCGTGCTTTATCCTGCGCTACCTCCTGCCAGTTGCAGATTTGTAGGTTGTACAAGTCATCCTACACCATGTCTATCCAGCGGTACCCGGGGCGCCCCACAGGACGGCGTCCAGTTGGGCGACCCACATGCGCTCTCTTGACCGCGCGATCCCCTCCCCCCCAACCTCTCAACGTGGCCCAACCAACGGAGTCGGTGAGCCTTAGTCTCTCCGATTGCATTGATTTGAGCCACCAGATGAATATATAACTATACGAAATCTTTTTTTTTAATACTTTGTTGTACACAAAACAGGAAATACAAAAATTAAAAGGAAAGAAGATGTACAAGGGCGAGCTTAACTCAAAACTGAGTTTCCTTCCAGCAAATCCTGGAGTGAAAGAGAGATAAGATAAGCTGTGAGGCTAGAAATAAGTGCACAACAACAAAATATAATAATAATATATAATATAATACTATATATATAATATATATATATATATATATATATATATATATATATATATATATATATATATATATATATATATATATATACATAGTATTATATTATATAGTATACATAAATATATACATATATAAATATTTATCTTTTATAGTAATATAATTTTTTAATATTATAATAATTTATAATATTATATAAACTATACTTAATCAATTTTTGTGCGTGCCTTCTCTTTGTCCGTAATATCGTACATGTGATGTCAGGTTTATTGTTGCCGACACGAATTTGTGTATTGACGTCAGTTTCGCGAATCGATGCAGCGGCGCCTGTGTTGTAAGGTAGAGTGCACAACATACGAGTATAATATTTTATTTAACCCCTATCAGTCGTAAGTCACCTGTCACGTGACAACAGTACTTTGCCGCTGCGATCGTGAGTCACGTGATAGGTGACAAGACGAGACATGTTGAATCTCGCTCTGTGTGTAATGCAGGCACTATTGCCTTATTAGTTAAATATCTATATAAATATTGACATCTCTAACCATATATCATTGCCTTCTTCAATTATTTTTTTTAATACATTGAACCAAAAAATGAATAAAGTCAATGAAAACTGTATCTGTAGCTACAACCTAGCGAGAATGACGTACAAAAAGCTAGCGACCGATAAGGGTTAATATGACCATGATCTCGTCCGCGCTTGTCCGACAATGACGACGCTGTTAAGATTCTGCCGTGTGGTCGTAACTTTATCCATTACGTCTCGTATTTACCGGAAAGTGGCAAACTATTATATAAAATCTTTATTGATTACAATTTTTGAAGTGAAAACTTCTACCGCTCTAGCCGCTTTATTATATATTTAATAAAATAAATAATATTTATAAAATATTTATAAAATAAAATACATTGTGCACTACCCTTAACGTCTGTACAAATGTAATACAAAATTTGTATCCTTGATATTCGTAGACCAGCCCACGCAGCGCTTTGGCGGGAGCGTGTGTTTTGAAATTGTACTTCGCTGAAATTACGGAGACGATATAAATAAAACGCATGAAGGTAGATTGAACAATCGACTCCAGGACTAGGCCTCTCCAAAATTGTGAGGACTTGTCTATCGTCACGCCAGACAAGAGTAGCAGGGTCGTACACAGAATTGTCCATCTTGCAGCGTTAATTTTTTTTTAAAAGAGTAGACAAACGAGCATGCGGTCGACAGAACTTATACTTATCTCCAAGATCAAAGACTACGCAATTGGTTAATAACAGTCACCATCGTTAGTGGCAGCACCATCAGAGAACAGAGACATCTTCGGCTTGTTGAGAATTTTTTTTTATGGGATAGGAGGGCAAACGAGCAAGCGTGTCGCCTGATGGAAAGCAATCAACGCCGCCCATGGACAACCGCGACACTGCAGGAGTCGCGGAAGCGTTGCCGGCCTTTTAGGTATGTAAAGGCTTGTTTTTTGAAGGTTCCAATGTCGTAACAGTTCGGAAAGACTGCCGAGGGTAGCTGATTCCACAAACTGGTGGTGCGTGGAAAGAAGTTACGGGAGAAACGGACCGTAGTCGATCGCCACTCATCCAGATGGTGGGGAAATTTTTCTTTACGACGAGTTGTGCGGTTGTGGAATTTGGCGGCGGGAATTATTCCAAACAATTGCGAACATATTACTTCAATTTTTTTTTACAGCAGAGCAGGCAAACGAACATATCACTTAATAGTGAGTGATCGCTGCCGCGTATAGAGAACTGCATCCGCATCCGCAACGCCGATGGTGTATCAGATGCGTTACTAGCCTTTTGAACAGATACGCTCGTCTCATGAATGTCCTTATGTCGTATATACATGGGAAGATCGTAGGTAGTAAATCATTCTATAATTGCAAAGTTCATGGTGGAAAACTGCACTTCAATTGGACGTTGGACGACTGCCAATCATCCAGGTGATGGGGATGGGACCTGGGAAAGTTTTTATGGTGCGTAGTCCGATGGAAACTCGTCAATAGTCATCAACCCAACTCTTTTCAATTTCAATTTGTTGCCAGATCTCCATGCATGGTAGTGATCCTACGCATCATTAACTTGCTTGTTTCCTTTACTTAATTTTACGTTCGATAAATATACAAACGTCGAAGCGAAAACCCAGTGAATGCCATAGATATTAAAAAATATTCTGTGTCGAATGGTCTGAGACTTGCAGCTATAGGATCTATAGTAAATTTTGTACAGCGTTGTTAAAAGTTTTTTGGCTCCAGTGGTAAGTTTTTGTTTTGCGGTTTTTAGATAGATAAATTTATTTCCTTCTGCAGTATATATTTTAACTTATTACATATTCTAGAATAATTCACATTACATTAAGATGGAGATTCAGAGATTCAGATACTAATATTAAGGACATATTTATTTCAAAAATCGATCGAATTTATGTCATGGATAAATCAATTATAATTTTAATGACAATATAATAGTTTAGTTATGTATCTAGATCTTTATGTATGTAATAATTAATGAAATTTATACGCCATAAGTGGCAATGTGATGGAGCTTTTATACGTCTTTTTTCATCTTGTTATATCTCACATTATACAAATATAGAATTATTATTATTATTATTATATCGACCCCATATATAAATCTGTAATCTATAACGAAGCCTTATATACACAAAACGCTATGTTTTGGCTTGTTGCGTCGATGTAAATATGTATGTACGTATGTTTACAAAAGACCACTCCAAGCTAGACTAGCTGACTAAAGGTAGAAATCGTTTAAGTAAATGGATCTCCACTGAGACAAACCAACCACTGCACTAAAGGCTAGTGGCCCATGATTCACTTGTGTTTATGGCTTCGTTATGCTCAGTGCACTTGTGTTTGCGCTCCTCTGACGTCAATCGGATGTTTACTCAACTCCTAACCAGTAATAACATCTTGTTTTAGCCAGCCCTTCGCTTTTACGTCCTCGGGCTAAATCTGTATTGCAACTAAGTAAGAAAAACGAAGTTGTTCATGAGAAAATTAAAAAATTAATTCATCCGTCAGGCATTACTTTGCGGAAATCCATTATATAAACTAAGTAACATAAAAAACAAATGAAAGTCCATTCCTACTTTTATATCCTGCTAAATATAAGAGATTTTTGTTCTCCTATATTTCTCATTGCTTTCTCTTATAGTTCTCATTGTGTGTGTGTGTGTGTGTGGGGGGGGGGGGCTGCCTACGTAGTCTTAGATTTTAAAAAAGAAGATTCGTAACGTAATAAAAAAAGTTATTAATATAACTAGAATTATTTTAACCGTTCCAATTAAGCTATATGCTTTTACCAAGATATGATTCACATCATTAGTTCAATGGAGGATACGAACTCATGACGTTCAAATCATAAGGCCGAGTCCAACTGAGCTATTACTGCTTTATACAAGATGTCCCACAACTCAACGTCAAGCCGAAACGGGGCGACAGGATTGATTGTAACCATGATGAGAAAAATCAGAAAAAAAAATTATCTGAAGATCTTAAAATTAAGAACCTACCAAGAGCTTGTGCGAATAAAAACATTTTAACTGAGTAAAATGGGTTAGCAAAAATCGGGTTACTTGAGGTTTTTATTTTTTTACTCGTTTTTTTAGTATGAAACTCACGAGTATTGTACCATTTTACAATCCTGATTAAATGCGCCATTTTAATGGTACTTGCTAAGGCACTCTAGTACTTTTTTTTAAAGGAGGGCCTTTCAAAGTCGACAATTTTTAAAAAATTTTAATTCATAGTTTAACAAATAGTCTTAATTCTAAGAAACTTGGGGCAATTGTGTCATTATTTTTTACTTTGATTCTAGACATGTTATTTACGGTTACGGTTCCAAAGTTAAAATGAACAAAAATAATAAAAATTAACCACAATAACCAAAAAATGGTTACAGTTTGACCAAATTTCTAGGTTTTTCTTAAATGCCCTTAATTTTCAAACTGCATGGGATAGATTTTTTTTCTGATTTTTCTCATGATGGTTACAATCAATCATGTTACCCCGTTTCGGCTTGACGTTGAATTCTGGGACATTCTGTATATAGTCAATGGACGCGGTTTCGAACCCCGGATAAAAATAATTATACATATGTATGGCCTACAGTTTAATTCCCAGTCTGGTAACTCCGCCCATCTGCATTGGATAAGCGTGATGTGTTAATGTCCGTTCCGCCAGAATTGGAGAGGCCCGTGCCTCGGCATTGAGACATAGAAGTGGACGATATACATCGATGTTTTAAAAACATTCGATGTAAAATAACGATGCATCAAATCAATCCAATGTTTTGTTAGTTCCTCAAAATCGAGTAAACATCGATGTTTTTTTTTTCGATGCGTCGAAAAGGCACACCTATAACAATTACTTAGTAATGAGTAATTTACTAATTATAAAATCTACGTATGGTAGATAAAAAATATATTGTAGGCGAAACTACTATATTTTAACAATATTTCATTCCTATATAACACATTGTGGTGAAAAAAATTTTTAAAACTCACTTCTACATTTAATACATATATTGGCGATATCTGGTGGTACAGAGTGCATTTTTGATTTTTAAGTGCCTGTTTCTTTTTATTTAAATTGCCTCAACTCTTCTAAAATTTTTGTATGTATCGATATAAAATCGATGCCACGATACGATAAACTACATCGAAAAAATATCGATGTTTTTTTTTCAATGTACATCACTAGTGAGACATATCGACGCAAAAAAGTGAAATGCTGTAAATGACATAGATGTAAAAAAAATTATTGCATATTCGGATCATAAAAAAATACAGCGTAATATGGTCTGAGTATTAAAGCTCTATGATCAATAGAAAATTTTGTATAGCATTGAAACTGACTGTTTTTGAGTGATCAGATACAATATTTTCAGAAATTTCAATTTTATATTTCGCTTTTTTGCATCCATATACATATGGGCTTTGGGATAAAAATATAATCTATTACCAACCTCTCAGGATTTCGGGTGTTTCTGCGAAAAACCTGTCTTGTCTTTATATTTACGTCACAAAGCTCCACACTGTCCGTGGACTTGATAAAATAAATTGGCTTTAGTACGTACATCAAAGCGCTCGTGTGTTTTTATCGTCCTGACGTAATCGGGAGTGGGGTTACGATAAACAAATCGGATATCGCGTACCCTTGCTTATCCGTTTATATACGTAACCCGGCAATAATAATTTATATGAAATGTTGTTATTGGAGCGGCGGGTCTCTCGTCAGCGTCGTCTTTCAATAAATCATAGTTAAAACAATATTTTCATTTATTGAGAATCCTAACAGATTCTTAACAAACCGTTTTAGGGTTATTAATGGAGTCAGGCGTTACTTTGCGGAAATCCATCACTACGTGGACAGTCACACTCTACCCACCAACCACTATACACAACACCAAAAAAAGACAACCGAAAAGTGGTGACTTCCGTAGAGTCTACTATACCTGAAGATGCCTCGTGTTGGGGCGAAACACGTGTCGTTTACAAGGTGGAAAAGTGGTAGTGTGCGATTGGTGTTGTGTATAGTGGTTGGTGGGTGGAGAATTGATGGCTGATTTTCGGTAAGTTTTTGGTTTAAGTTCCAAATAAATCAACTTCATCCAGCAGAAAAAACACACATTATTAATTTTCTGTTATTGTTGTGCTTGTCGCGAATCTGAGCTAAGTAAAACTTGACTGTCCAAGTTTTAGGGTTATCACAACTCAAGTAGGTACTACAAATCTTCATTCATTCATTTGAATTAATGGCTTTCAATAGTGCCAAAATAGCACTGATAACTTCGCCAATGTCGTGTAGAAGGGAGAAGACACGAAGGAGGTTAATCAGTGCGGTTGAGATAAGGAAGGAATAGAATGCACAGGACACTTATGGGATTGAACGGTGCGATCGGGCTAACAATGAAGTAGATTAATCGGTACGATAGAGATTACAACCTCAATAGAATTTTGAAGTGAGTAGGTAATAGGTATTGTGTGATTAACCTTTAAACAAAATCTTGTATTACTGACTAATATTATATATTACACATTACATAGTAAATTTTCAATAACAATTATTGACTTGAGTGGATAAAAGTATTGTATTAACGAATGAAAATTTGAACAAGATATATAAATATAAATATATATACAGTGGTGGTCATATAATTAAGAACGCTGATATAATGGAAAGATTTTTTTCAAACTAAGTCGTATAACTGATTGCATGCAATTTTTTTTATTTCTCTCGGTATCATAAAACTTTTCCATAAAACCACTGAATTCATTGATACACATGATAAGCTAAAAATAAATAGGCAAACTTTTTTTACACTACTTCTTTAGAATGTTTACGTAGTATTCCTATTTTCTGGCTGGTCACGTAATTAAGAACGCTTTATAATTTATACATTTTATTCAAAATTCAAAAAGAGAACACTCGATTTGCAGTTCTATGTTACTGTTTGTGTAATTTTGGCGCCATTTAGTGTTGTAAAAGATTGCTTCTTATAAAAAAAACAGTGGGAAAAAATAAAAGTTGTGATAAATCTACAAGGGAAGTAATAATAAAACTTCGCCGGAAAAATTGGTCTTATAAAAAGATAGCCCACCATCTGCAATGTTCAAAAACGATGATTTTCCACGCTGTAAAGCATTTTGCTACGTATGAAACTACTTCCAATGTTCCACGTGTACCTAGACAGAGAAAAACAACTACTCGAGATGACCGAAACATCGTTCGTATGGCGAAACAAAATCCTTTTAAAGGGACAAAAGAGCTGAGAAAAGAATATTTTGGTGAAAATAACCCTTCAGCAATCTCAGCACGCACTATTAGAAGACGTTTGGTAGAAGAAAAATTGCACGGAAGGATAGCAAGGAAGGTATCCATGCTGAAACTTTGCCACAGGCAAGCCCGGCTTGCATTTGCGAGAAAGTATGAAAACTGGACTGTGCGGCAGTGGAAAAATGTCCTTTTTTCTGACGAGACGAAAATAAACAGAGTATGTTCTGATGGAAAACAATATGTACGACGTCCCCCGAATACGGCATTCGACCCAAAGTACACGAAAGTCACATTAAAGCACGGTAGTGGAAATTTAAAAATTTGGGGGTGCTTTTCTGGACATGGTGTTGGACCTGTAAAGTTAATAGAAGGTAACATGGATCAATTCCAATACAAAAATATACTGGAAGAAACAATGCTACCTTATGCTGAAGACGTTCTACCGGTTATTTGGACATTCCAACATGACAATGATCGAAAGCATACTGCACGCACCGTAAAGGAAATTCTTACAGCGCAATCAGTTTCTGTCTTAGACTGGCCAGCTAACAGCCCAGATGTAAACCCAATAGAGGATTTGTGGTTTGAAGTAAAGAAAAAGGTTTCAAATATACAGTGTGGGAATTTAAGAGAACTGTACGACGTTTTTTTAGAAGAATGGAACTCTATTTCTGTTGCGAAATGTCAAAAATTAATAGAGTCAATGCCTCGTCGGTGTAAAGCAGTAATTAAAAGCCGTGGACATGCTATTAACTATTAATTTTAGTTAAAAATGTATTAAATTGCTTGTTAAATTTTTCGCGCTACATATTATTGTGATTTTTTAAATGTAAATGTCATACAAAATAATTTCCTTTCAGTTTAATAAATCGTTCTTAATTATTTGTCCAGCTTCAGGACTATTTGAATGTTGTACTTTGGTAAAATAAATTAAATCTTAGAAAAAATAGTTGACAATTTTATTCATTATTCCTAAGCCACGTTGCTCTATTAATGTGGCTATTTTATAACATGACTGGTTGCTTCTCAGAAGGTACACATTTTTTTATATGACATTATTTAAATAAAAACTTCTAGAACTTCAAATCGTTCTTAATTATATGGCCACAAGTGTATATATATATATATATATATATATATATATATATATATATATATATATATATATATATATATATATATATATATATATATATATATATATATATATATATATATATATATATATATATATATATATATATATATATATATATATATATATATATATATATATATATATATATATATATATATATATATATATATATATATAATGAAAGTGCTAACTAATAATAGTAGGATTTTTTTTTTGAGATAGGAAGGCAAACGAGCAGGCGTGTCACCTGACTGAAAGCAATCAACGCCGCCCATAAACATCCGCAGTGCCATAGGCAGTTCAGAAGCGTTACCGGCTTTTAAAGAAAGTGTCATTATGGGGGAGGGGAATTGGGCCTCCGGAACTCAACCGCTCACCGGGCGAAACGCGGTAGCTAAGCTACCATTCAGATGCCAGTTTTCTGCGGTAGTGTGATACTCCCCCGGGCGAGCCGGCCCATTCATACTACAGACAAATAATATGCCATTCTTGACAAAGTATTCGTCTGTAGCGTGGCTCTACCACTACAAAAAATTGAAAAAGAGGTATTTTTTTAGATAAACACGATATATTCCATCGAATGCGTTTTGAGATTATCCGTTAGATGCCATCAAATTTGAGAAGTGAGAACAAATGGAGTTACAAATTCTAATCATGCCAACGATATGAAGCTTAATTTTAAATAAGTAGATGATCAATGGAGTCAGACGTTATTTTGAGAAAATCCATTACTATGTGGACAATCAGAATTTTTGCTTATTACAAGGCATCATCAGGTATAGTAGACTCTACTATACCTGATGATGCCTTGTAATACAATAGACAAGACAACCGTTAAGTCTTAACGATTGTTATACTTGATGATGCCTAGTGTTGAGGCTAAACACGCGTCGTGTACATTCTGGACGAGTGGTGGAGTTTGGCGTTGTTAATAATGGTTGGGAAGTGGAGAGTTGCTGACGGCCGTTTACGGTAAGATTTAGTTTAAGTTTCCTGTAAATCCACTTCTTCCAGTATTTTTTTATATATTCACGCCTATCCCCCGCAGGGGTTAGCAGAGACCACAGAGCTCCATCCGCTACCATTCATCGCGGCGAAACGGCTCTTCATTAGTCGCTTTTCGCCCTCGTGAGAATTAGGACGTGACGGGTGGCGAACCATGTCGCCATCATTTTTCAACAAATTACGTATATTAAATTCGTGTTAGTGAATCCCACGAGCCGCAAGGGAGGATGGAGGTCAGCCCCAGCAGAGCCCTGCATGCTGAAGTAAGGCACCATAGTACCCGGAGGTGCCCGATCCCGGGACGGTCGACACGCTTACGACTAAGCTCGCCCTTAGCCACACATCCTTTGGCACGGCAGACCGTGGATTGGCGGAGAGGATGGGAAAGGATAGAGAAGAAAGGAAAGAGCAGAAACGGAAACACGGATTGGGGGGGGGGGTTACTAGACTCGGAATAAATATTTATAAATCCATATATATATATATATATTATATATATCTATTCCGATGCGGGAATCGAACCCGCGACCATTGACTCCGTGGGCGGAGGGCCCCGCCACTGAGCCAATCGGTCAAAATTCTTTCAGTAAGACACACATTATTATTTTTCTATTTTTGTTTGCTTGTCGGGGGTCTCAGCTAAGTAAAAATTCTGACTGTCCACATTTAAGTAAGTAGTAGATTATTAGCTAATAACCCTTTTATAAAAACTAGGCTCGTTTTACACCCTCCGTTTGATAGCATCCGACGGAGATCGTCCCGGTTCGACGGAGACCGCAGGATTTCCGATAGACTCTATCTTATCTGTGTACATTGATATGTCACCTCTCTGCGTACTTACTGTATTGGATTTATTATAGCGAATACTTTAAAGAATTCAATCTCTCATGCCCAAATTTACTAACTTAGAATTAGTTATCAGTTTGAATGTATGTAATAGATGAATCAATTTTCATTCATTGACAATGTAACAGTTTATTGATAACTTTGTACTCTGACTTATGTATTTAGATCTCTGTATGTCTATACGAGTATATAATTCACATAGAGTTGACATAATAAAATAAATAAATAAATAATTACTGAAATTTGTACGCCATAAGTGGCAATGTGATGGAGCTTTTAAACGTCTATTTTCATCTTGTTACACCTCACATTATGCAAATAAAGAATCATTATTATTATTATATAATCCTTTATTTACATATTTCTCTCTTAATAACAATATTATTAATATAAAATAATCTCTATTAAAATAATATTATTACTAGGGTTATTAAAATGCTTCGTGGCGGGATAAACCAAGCACACGGAGGATTATGCATCCAAGGAAAGGAACCTTCTCACGATCCTAGCCGTGCACAATATGGCTGCTTTTTGAATTTTGAATTTAACCCACTTACTTACCTAAACCTAACTTGGACAGATGATGGGCGTCCAAATTTTTACTGATAAGTCCATTCACAGAGACCACTATGGGTACAATGACAGTTGAATCGACGTGCTATATGGTGGAAATCTTATACGTGAGTTTTATGTATTTTATTTGTTTATCTTTTTCCGCTTTAATGAGAATCTCGTCATGCGGAACACTAATATCAATTATGATTGCCGCTTATGATTGCTTTCTTCACTCTCATCCATCTTTTTATCCATTCTTCCTCTCACATTCATCGTAGCGAAACATATTTAGAATTAAAAGTAATAAGAAAGTGATTTCAAACACTAAAACTACGAATTTAATGGAAATGCGTCATACAAACGCGAACAAAGCTACGCCGTACATAAGTTTTTTTTTATGGCATAGGAAGGCATACGAGCAGTCGTGTCACCTGATGGAAAGCAATCAACGCCGCCCATAGACATCCGCAACGCCATAGGCAGTGCGGAAGCGTTGCCGACTCTAAAAGAAAGTGAAATTATGGGAGTGGGAATCAGAGGGGGAGTGGGAAGGGGAGGGTGTTGGGCCTCCGGAACTCAGACCGCTCACCGTACAAAGCGCGGTAGACAAGCTACCACTCAGACGCCGGTTTTCTGCGGGAGTGTGGTACTTCCCCAGGCGAGCCAGCCCATTCATGCTACAGACATATAATAAGCCATTCTTGACAAAATATTCGTCTGCAGCGTGGCTCTACCACTAGTAATATTCTAATAAGTGTTAATAAAGTGTAAATCACTCCTGTATATTCATATAATGAAAAAGAAGGTATCTCTAAATAACACAAAGAAACGGCGGGACACCTGTCGCCATTCCTTTACCGATAGCGGCTACATTAAAGGTATTTCTAGCGCGTTCTCGGCTTCATCCGGCTCCGGGCTTTCACCCCCGCCTTTAACTAGGTTATTGTGTGTGAAGTGAGTCTATTTTATCAATGATCTAACTTATTATATTATATAAGAAAGGAAAATCTATCATATTTTCAATTAAAAAAAAAATATATATATATATATATATATTAAAATTCATAAGTTTATTTTAATGCATATCATTTCATATCGTCGGCCTAACTGTCGAAATTCATAAATTCATAGTGGTAGAGCCAAGCTGCAGACGAATACTTTGTGAAGAATGGCATAATATTTGTCTGTAGCACGAATGGGTCAGCTTGCCCGGGGAAGTATCGCTCTCCTGCGGAAAACCGGCATCTGAGTGGTAGCTTAGCTACCGCGCTTTGTACTGTGAGCGGCCGAGTTCTGGAGGCTCAACACCATCCCCCTCCCCCTTCCCTCCCCTTCCCCTCCCCCTTCCCTCCCCTTCCCCTCCCCCTTCCCTCCCCTTCCCCTCCCCCTTCCATCCCCTTCCCCTCCCCCTTCCCTCCCCTTCCCCTCCCCCTTCCCTCCCCTTCCCCTACCCCTTCCCTCCCCTTCCCCTCCCCCATCCATACTTACTTACGAAGTTTGATATTAAGGCCAGCTATTTTTGTAATATTAATTGGGCATCGTGTTTCTAGCCAGTAATGTTGTAAAATTTTTATTTCTTATATTGAATGAGCCGAAACTGAAAGCCATCAGGCATAACGTTTTTGAATTAATTCAGCAAAATAAGCCGTTATCTCGGTCTGATGGGAAACAGAAAGGCTTATAGAAAATCTGAACACATTATAAAATGTATAGAACACTTAAAAATAATTATTACTATTGTATTATATTGTATATATAACGTTATTGCATTGGGTAGAGATTAATTTCTGCATAATTAATTCTTCCATTTAATTTCGAGCCTATACTATTACAGTTTAAGAAAAAGTATAAGACTATTTATTAAGTAAAAAAAGGAATTTTCCCGCCAACTTATATCAGTGACGTTGTGTTTTTATTTCATTTTTATAATCTTATATTATTATCAGTTATATTGATTAATTATGGTGGCGTATTATACAATATAGTTCGAGTAAGATGTTTAAGTGAAGTGATATGAAACAAATTCGTGTATCGTGACTTTTTAAGTTGACTGAAAAGGTCCATAGAAGATTTTGGTAAAATACCCACCATTTTATCAAGACGTAACGTAATAAGCGAACTAGTTACATTTCAAGAGATTGGATATTATTGTATTTTGCTTGATACTAGCATAATAGTTATAACTAATTGCCATCACAGAAAACAAAGTAATAAAAGGAATTTTCCCGCCAACTTATATCAGTAAAGTTGTGATTATATTTCATTTTTATTATTTTATATTATTATCAGTTATATGTTTTAATTGTGGTGGCGTATTATACAATATAGTTCGAGTAAGGTGTATAAGTGAAGTGATATGAAACAAATCCGTGTATCGTGACGTGATTTTACTTGACACTGGCATAATAGTTATAACTAATTGCCATCAAAGAAATGAAAAGATGAAAGTAATAAAAAATTAAACATGTTAAAACAAGTTCGAATAGTCAGATTTCAACAGTATTGGTATCGTACTGTTTTTCTTTTATGTATATAAGGCTGGAGTGTATATATATATATATATATATATATATATATACACATATATATATATATATATATATATATATATATATATATATATATATATATATATATATATATATATATATATATATATACACACTATTATCTATTTATCTAAGTCCACCTTCAAGCATAACTCAAAAACTAAATCAAAGCATATTGAATTAATTCAGCAGAATAAGCCGTTATCTCGTTCTGATGGAACCGAGAGGCTTATAAAAGAACTTAACAGGTTATAAAATGTATAGAGCACTTTAAAATATATTTTATTATATATTTTTCTTTTGATTATGTTCATATAAAGTTATTGCATTGGGGTGAGATATCTCTTCTTTCAGCATGTTTAATTTCTAAATTTAATTTCTTAAACTGAATGAAGTCAACCTTCAAGCATAACGTTATTGAATTAATTCAGCAGAATAAGCCGTTATCTCGGTCTAATGGAACATTGGAGCTTTTACTACTAGACTAAAAGAATTTACGTAGGTTTAATTATGAGATATATTTTTTTCTCAGCCTATATATGTACTGCATAGCACGGGACTCTTCGTTTCGCTTGTCCAATACGTATTGGCGGGATACCCAGATTTGGAATAACTATCTGTAAGCCCCTAGATATATTTATCCTGATATGGGGGTAAAACCCGTGGCTACTGAATCAGTAGGCGACAGCCCGCTACTGAACTGTTTTGACTTGGCTCATTAAAATACGTAACCAGTCAAAAACTGATATCCTTAGTTCCATATTTGTTCCGATGCGGGGATCGAACCTTTAACCACTGGCTCTATATGCAGCAGCACCCCACTGAACCAAGTGTCTTGGTTCGATTTATTAAAAAACGTAACCACAAAAACTGATAGACTTAGTCAAATATTTATTCCGATACGGGGATCAAACCCTTAACCACTGAGTCTGTAGGTGGCAGCACGCCACTGAACCATGTGTTATGGCTTGGTTTATCAAAACACGTAACCACAAAAACCGATAGCCTAATATTCGTATATTTAATCAACATATTACTATTGTTTTCTTAATTAACTAAGTGCAAGATGCAAAAGATTTCTATCTTTTGCATCACTCCAAAAGTTGACTGGTAGAGAATGCTTTCCGGCATTAAGTCTGCCTTTTTTGCACATAAAGAATAAATAAATAAACAAAGAGAAGCGTTATGGGACGCTTGGTAGATATGAAACATTAACGACAGCTCTGTCTCTACCGTATGCTCGCGGCTACGTGTAAGTGACCCTGTATAGAGTCGAGCGGAGGGGAGCGTAGCCTGAATCGAGACGACGTCTCAATCTACGATTTTACACCCTACTACTATACTCCGTGATAAGATGTTTCACTATCCGCGACAATTTTCGCGGATCTTAGCTAAGTAAAACTTTTAACTGTCCATATAGTGATGGATTTCCGCAAAGGAACGCCTGACTCCATTAATAAGATGTTTCACATCAAATAATATTTATTTCGATATGGGGATCGAACCACAAGAGTGGTAGAGCCACGCTGCAGACGAATACTTTGTCAAGAGTGGCATATTATTTGTCTGTAGCATGAATGGGCCGGCTCGTCCGGGGAAGTACCACACTCCCGCAGAAAACCAGCGTCTGAGTGGTAGCTTAGCTACCGCGCTTCGTAGGGTGAGTGGCCTGAGTTCCGGAGGCCAACACCCTCCCCCTCCCACTCCCATAATGTCACTTTCTTAAAAGGTCGGCAACGCTTCCGCACTGCCTATGGCGTTGCGGATGTCTATTGGCGGCGTTGATTGCTTTCAATCATGTGACACGCCTGCTCGTTTGCCTTCCTATCCAATAAAAAAAAAGAACCTGTAACCATTGACTCTATAGTCTGCAGCACTGCCACTGAGCCGCGAATGCTTTTACTGAAATCTCGCCACGTTTCCACTCGTTTATTTGTAAACAGTAGGAGTTTGCAGCCAATGTTACTCTTGGACTGGTTCCAATACACGCCGCGCACGTTAGCCGCCCCCTAATATCATTTGAATTGTTTAATATGTCGACCCAAATGGCGCAGTGGTGGAATTCGCATCTGAGCTAAGGATCGCCGGTTCGATTTTCATAAATACATCCATACATATCAAAACCGTACTGTTGTATGGGTGCGAAACGTGGAGGGTAACAAAGGACATCACGCGGCGGCTTCAGGTCTTCATTAACCGATGTTTTCGACAAATTCAACCGGATCTTTGTCACGAACCGCCGATCGGACTTCAAGTTTTACACCGCAAGTAGAATTGGATAGGCCCCTCCGTAGGAACCCCGATCACATTCCCAGACAAGCGCTGGATTGTATTCTTCAAGGGAAAAGGAAACGAGGCCGATCCAGACACACCTGGAAGCGCTCTGTAGCCGCCGAGATGAAATCCATCGGGTTGACCTGGCCCGAAGTGAAGCGCGTCGCTCAAGACCGATCGCAATGGAAAAGTATTGTGGACGCCCTCTGCCCCACTTCGGGGACATACAACCATAAGAAGAAAAAGAACCTATACATATGATCACACCTGTTTCACGTAGGGGTAGGGTAGGCAGAAACCACAGATCTCCATCTGCTACGATCTCGGCACACATTATCTGCTTCATCCACACTCATTAGTCCCTTCAAACAAACTCGCCGGTTAAGGGTACTTTTGACTTCGTCTTTCTAGAGAACTTTAGCAATTTGGTCAGGGGTGTTCTCCTCGGTTTTCCCCTACCGACCCTTCCATCCATATCCGCAACGTAAGCTTCTATTATCAGTCGTCTTTCACCCATACTCTCTATGTGCCCAAACCATCTAAGCATCCCTTTCTCAACTTTTGTCACGACACCTTCTTTTACACCACATCGCTCTCTTATAACTTCATTCTTAATTCTATCAGTCCAAGCTAACTTACAGTTATATACTTCTTAAAACTCTGGGCGGTGAATGTCCATTAAGCATTTAAATGTTATATAGACGGAAAAGAGCAAAAACGCTATTGACAGCGTCTTCAAAAAAAAATCTTGCATATTCAGATCAGAATGAATACTGTGTCAAATGGTCTAAGTCTCGTAGCTTTAGCATCCCACAAAAAATCCTCCTGTCGCCGCCTGGCTCCCGCGAGGGGGGAGGGCCAGCGACGCACCCAACATAGGAATAGGTTCGGCCATATTCCGAGGACGCGAAGTCGTTAAAAGACGCCCAAAAGCAGCTGGGAAGCCCGGCATCTAGGAACGGAAGGCGATCGCCTCAATCTGACTTGCTGCGCAAGCAGTGGGGTTCATCCCCGAGGCTTGATACCACACCCCGTTTCGTCGCAACTCTACAACCAATAGAAAACTTTGTACAGTGTTGAAACGGACTGTTATGGAGTGATCAGATACAACTTTTTCAGAAATATTTTCAGTTTTTTTGATTCTGGTAGTAAGTTTTTCTTTTGCGATTTACTACGTTTTTGCGTTTTAGCGTCGATACGCATGTAACTAAATCGTATCCGACGACCTTGGTTTTCAAAACGCTAAACTTTCAGCAAACAACTTTAGTTGATTAAACATCTGAAGCAAAATTAGTTTTAAAGTATAATAAAACTTCATAGCGTTACAAACAACTCTTGTTACTTTTTCCAGTAAAACTGTTGCATGAAAGCAAATAAAATTTACTCCGGACTGAAAATTGATTTATTCCAGATGTGAATAAATATTTAATCTTTACATTTGCAGTAAATTTTTACAAAATCGTTATGTATGTACGTACATATGTACGTAAAATAAAAATTTTTAATGTAATTTATAACTCAGTCATGTGAGTTATAAATTACATAGTTATAATTTTCCTTATTGTTATAATAGTCCTTTTTTTATTATAGGAAGGAAAACGTCACCTGACATTAAGCAATCAAGAGCCTATAAAAGACCACAGTATGACATGAGTCTTTTCAACCTTAGAAAGTTTTACTGTTATTTACACTCTGGGTAAGTAAATACGCTGAGGTTTTGATCTCTCCTTAAGGCTTTTGCTAGCTTCTATTGTACCGTGATCATGTAAGTAAAATGAAAATTTGTAATTTGTAAATATTCAAATAAAAAGTTTTCATACAGTAGTGATACATTTATCAATGTACTACAGAAAATAATGGTGTACAGTAAATAAGCTGAGGTTTCGATCTCTCCTTAAGGCTTTTACTAGCTTCTTTTGTACTGTGATCAACCTTCCATCATTTCATTTTCATCTTTTCAGTGTGACCCCAATCCTGGGCTCACACTGAAAAGCAGTTGTTGTCACTAAGTCATCGTCATATTTATCCCGAGTTCTTACCTCTTATAAATTCTGTAATGGCTTTAGAGACGTCATTTTAAAAAAAAAATGTAAAAAATGACAAAACTGATTCGCTTTTGTACGTGATTGAATAAATTAAACAGTAGACTATACTGATATTTTTATATCGATTGTTATAACTATTATGTCAGTGTCAAGTAAAATACAATAATATCAAATCTCTTGAAATGTAACTAGTCAGCATATCACGTTACGTCTTGATAAAATGGTGGCTATTCTACCAAAACTTCTATGGACTTTTTCAGTCAACTTAAAAGTTTACCATACACGTATTTATTTCATATCACTTCACTTATACGCCATAATCAAACTATATTTGATAATACGCCACCACAAATAAACAATATAAGTCATAATAATATAAGATTATGAAAATGAAATAAAAACAGAACGTCCCTGATGTAAGTTCGCGGGAAAAGTCTTTTTTCTTTTTAAAATAGAATAACCGTATTTAATATGGCCAGACACATGACGGGAGTCACGTACGCATCACAACATATTGGTTTCGCTTAAACCACGATATAATTAATTTTGTATTTAATTTTAAATTGATATTTTTTTAAATATAAGACAAGAAATCTTTTGATATTACTAGAATTCTTGTAAACCATTCCAGCTAAGCTAATAACGCTTGTGCGAGAAAAACCTCTATGCCTCTTATTGACAGTACAATGACAGAACACACTTCTTCGTAATCCTAATCAATTAACCCATTACTGATTTATGGTTCTTATTATACGATATTGTTCCTTATTATAAGATAACATATGGTATTTTATTATTATATATATTTGTACATAAAGCCTGACTTGAGCGCAAAAGTACCAAATCTTTACAGAATATCATTCATATATTATATATCGTTTTGTACAGTGAGTGCAGAAAGTTACAATCTTCAAATAAGAAGTAGACCCTCTCAGGTCTTACCCTAAAGTAAACGATGCATCTATATTACAATGGTACTGGTTTTGCAGATATCAGTTAGATATAGCTTAACAGTCAGCAGCAAATAGCTCAGTTGTTAATAATTAGTTGTGAGATCGTATCCTCCATTGGGCTATTTATGGGAACCATATCCCAGCACCAGCCATTACGTCGTATAGTATAGTCTAGTCATTATGTACGGGTTAGAAATGGATTTAAATCGAAAAGGCTAAATTTTGGATATTATGTGGGGGAGGGGTTCCCTGGCTAGAAAAGCTTCACCTCAAATTGTCGACCAAGATTTCTTATGTACGTTTTCCGCCAACCTAAAAAAAGAGGCTAAATTCAATTTTTTCACAATAACTCGGTTCTCCGTTGAGATACGAAAATTTTGATGAAATACTTTTGGTTGTTCTTTTACGATCTATAATAAAGGTCCTTAAGATTTATCTCCTATCATTCATCATTATTGAGATATCGATCGAGAAGTCCAAACATTACAGTACTGAATTTCTATTTTCTTTCTTCTTATGACAGATATCGAAAAAATGTCTACTATTAAACTTGTTGAGTATATTTAAACCTACAATTTGGTGTTTTAATTTTTTATTTTTGAGAAAAATTACGACCTCATTACCAAATGTATATAAAAAATGGACTAATATGCTTAATTAGAATGATTAACAACATTTTTTTATTATATATTCACGCCTATCCCCCGCAGGGGTTGGCAGACACCACAGAGCTACATCCACTGCCATTCATCGCAGCGAAACGGCTCGTTATTGGTCGCTTTTCGCCCTCGTGAGAATCAGGACGTGACGGGTGGCGAACCACGTCGCCGTCATTTTTCGACAAATTAGATATATTAAATTCGTCTTAGTGAATCCCACGAGCCGCAAGGGAGGATGGAGGTCAGCCCCAGCAGAGCCCTGCATGCTGAGGTAAGGCACCATAGTCCCCGGGGGAGCCCGACCCCGGGACGATCGGCACGCTTTCGACTAGGCTCGCCCCTAGCCACGCATCCTTTGGCACGGCAGACCGTGGATTGGCGGAGAGGAAGGGAAAGAATAGAGAAGAAAGGAAGGGGCAGGAAAGGAAATGTGGATTGGGGAGGTTACCAGACGCGGAATAAACATTTATAAATCCATATAAATATTTATTCCGATGCGGGAATCGAACCCGCGACCATTGACTCCGCGGGCGGAGGGCCCTGCCACTGAGCCAATCGGTCGGTCAATTTATTTTTTAAAAAGATTAACAACATTCTAGTAATTTAAAAAGAAAACGTTGCTAGTTGTTTAAAGATAATAATATATAAGTAGATTCTTAAAAATAACAGAAAGTTTAAAAGATTCTCGTTTTAATAGTGTACTAGATTTAATGCGAACCCATTATTCTAATATTAAACCAATCGATTCAGTTTGAGTGGTTACATACACTAAACGTACATTAGAAGTGGCCTTGTCAAAAAATGAATCGCTTGGCAGCGAACTGATTTGTTGTGAAAGTAGACAGGGCATAAGAGGTAAGCGATTGTGGGTAACCAAGGATTAATTTAAGCGCCATCTAGTGACGGTAGTGCATCTCCATTCTAATTTTAGGAAATGTTACTACAACTTTTAATCTTGCGGCTTTATTAAAGGAGATATTTTCGCTGAGAGAGATGGATTCGCTAAAGGAGATAGATTCGCCAAAAAGCGAAAATGTAGTAAACCGCAAAATGAAAACTAACCTGTGGGACTCAGACCATTCGATGTAGTATTTTCTGATTAAGTAAACAAATTTTAACATATATGTCACTCACAGTTTTTTCGATTATTTGCATCAATATACGTATGTACCTACTCGTATTAGTAGTAGTAGTCCTTTTTTACAGCGATGAGATTACTCGTTGCAATACGATTTTTTTAAATATTCTTTTATGTGTTTATATATTTTTCATTATTTTCTGTATATATCTTATGATATATTTAAATTTATATAGGCAGTGAGCCTATAGTTTATTGTTATGCATATATATTGCTTAGTCTATCTTATTAACTAACTGCACTACCTCTCAAACAATTTCATCTTGTTCTTCCGCAGATTGACTGGAAGAGAATGTCTAATGGCATGAAGTCCACCTGTTGTGCGCACTTAGTGAAGAATGTTTCAATAAAAATAAATAAATATTTATCGCAATGCGGGAGCCTTGTCGCTGAGCCAGTTGGTCGTCAATATATAAAATTAACAGATTAAAAAACAATGAACGCGATAAAGACGTTATATAAAAGTCAGTAACTAATTTACACGACGGTAACGAGCAACAACGCTGATTCTCAACAGCATAAGCAACATTTCCGCGATGAACGGCATCAAAAGATCCTCCTGCAATTTATATGTTTACAACATCAATTGTAATGGCTAATTACGGTTTTATCTGTATCTTAGGTAAGCGCCGTTTTAATGCGCGTCTGTCGCCTGTCGCTCGTAAATTGGACCGCAGATCGGCTGAGCGCGCGGTACGTTCGGACGAGAATAGCCTCGCATGATTGCATACTTTCATCCGATAGTACTGAAGGAGTTATATTAATTTTTTTTAACTTTATACACTCAGTTAGTTTAGAAGTTACGAAGATGGACACCCAAACTACATAGGGGCATGCAAGAAAAGAGCGAATGTGTAAACACGTTCGCTCTTTTCTTGAAAGCCGTCAACTCATCTTTTTTTATGGGATAGGAAGGCAAGCAGGCGAGCAGGTGTGTCATTAAAAGCAAACAACGCCGCCCATAGACATCCGCAGCGCCATAAACAGTGCGGAAGCGTTGCCCACCTTTACGAAAAGTGTCACTATGGGAGTGGGAGGGTGTTGGGCCTTCAAAACTCAGCCGCTCACAGATGGTTTTCTGCGGGAGTGTGGTACTTCTCCGGGCGAGCCTGCCCTTTCATGCTACAGAAAAATATTATGTCATTCTTGACAAAGTACTCGTCTGCAGCGTGGCTTTACTACTAGCAAGACTTCTGCGACGCCTCCGGCATTGCGAAAACCAGCATCCTTTAGCAGTATATTCGAACTGATACGACATTAGTACCTTCAAAAAACAAGCCTAAATATTTCTCAAGGACCGGCAATACTACTACAATGCCTATGGGTTTCAGATGTTTATGTACGGCGTTGATTGCCTTCGATCAGGCAACACGCTGGCTCGTTTGCCTTGCTGTACTATAAAATAACCCCCTGGCGAGCAAGCCCTATTAATAATGTAAAATATGCTTCTATACTTAATGTTATAATAAAATATTATAAATAGTACTACATAATTCTGTTCAAATTAAGAAAAGTTATTTTTCTCCCTGCCTTTAGGTGATTTCCACCTGTATTTATAAGAAAAGACTTATCCCTATCTGAGCACGATATAAAAGGATATTCTTGGTAACGTTGAACGCCTTTCCTTTTTGCAGTGAATGATATATTAATTCTTTTGAATATTATTTTTACTTTTTAAAGGAACCTTTTTCAAATCTTGATCATTTTACAATATTGTATGGTTTGCAAAATAAAAATTATTACAATTTGGTAGTACCATATTACGAGTAATTTAACCACTTTTTGTATTAACTTGTTAATTTTGTCTGTTTGCCACGATTTTTCAAACAATTTTAATTCGTTCATTCATTTGAATGAATGAAAATTGTTTGCCTTCTTTTAGTTTGACTTTTAATCTTGCCAAAATAGCACGGATACTTTCGCCAATGTTATAGAAAAAAAGAATACGTTAAAAAAACAGACTATCTTTAAAAAACTCAAAACTTAAAAGAGGGGGGTTCGGTCTCCGGAGCTCAACCGCTCACCGGACGAAGCGCGGTAGCTAAACTACCACTCAGATGCCGGTTATACGCGAGAGTGTGGTACTTTGTCAAGAATGGAGTAATATGCCATTCTTGACAAAGTACATGTATGGTCTACAGATATTTATTCCGAGTCTGGTTACCCCGCCAAGCCGCATTGTACAAGCGTAGTGCGTAGTTTGATAATATCCGTCCCTCCAGAAATGGGAGGCCAGTGCCCAGATGTGGGACATATATAGGCTGTGAACAAAAAAATAATATATATATATATATATATATATATATATATATATATATATATATATATATATATCCCATTATGTTGTCACTAATAACTTTAATCATCACATCCAGCTATAACTTAAGTAGGTACTAATTCTTTATCGATATAACAATTTCCATTTTCTTTGTTCCAATGCTAGCTGCTTTAATTTCCTATGCCTTTCGCTTACTCCTTCTCTTAATTGGATCTATTAATTTCTTTGATCTCTCGCTCGCCTCACTTACCATAGGAAATGTGGTAAGACAGTAAAATTAATAAGACAGTCAAAAGTTAAGTGGTATTAACTTTGATATTTTTATGCTCCTCTGTGCTGCTTATCTGTTCTTGCTCCGTGTCTCCACCACTTCTCAGTCATTAACGCTCTCGTCAGAGTGGTCGTGATCACCACTTCTGGTGGTGGCTTGCCACTACCACACATGCACTGGCGTACCACACATTCACTTCAAGTCTCCACTACCTTTATATATCTATTTTCATGGCCTATCGGGACCTTTATATGAGGTACAGCGGCAAACGAGCGTTTTGCCTGATGGAAAGCAAATATCACCGTCTATAGACATCCGCAACACCATAGAATGACTACGGTTGCCTGCCTTTGAGATTTGAGTAGTATGCTTTTTGATAGTTCCAATGCTGTTTCGGTTTGGAATTATCGCTGAAGATAACTAATTCCACAAAAGGGTGGTTGCGTGGAAAGAAACTACGGGAAAAACGTAGCATACTGAATCACCAATTATCCAGATAGTGGGGATGAAACTTTTCTTTGTGGCGAGTTATGGGGTAGTAGAATCAGTGGCAGGAATTATGACGAACAATTCCTCGAAGCACTGCCCGTGGTAAGAGCGATAAAAGATGCTATTATATCATAATAATATGAACAAATATTGAAGACTTATATTCAATACCTGTTCACATGATCATGTTTCGGCAATCTTAGTGTAGGACTATGAGTGGCTCATCCATAAATTACATCATCCGTTAAAGAGGAGGGACGGGATAAACAAAGTGTGACATTGTGTAAACAAAGGGGACTCTAAACTTCAACGAAAACATTTAGAATACTACCAATTATATTGCTATTTTAGAAAAAAAAAATAATTTCTGAAGTGATTTTTTAATTTAACAATTAAAAAAATGTGACGTCACACCCGTGGGCGAATCAGACAAATTTCCGTAATAAGGATGAGGTCATCCATAAATTCGTCTGGCATAATTTATGGATGGCCCCAAAGTGAACTTTTCTTATTATATTTCTTTACACCTTTATATTACTTCTTAATGAATAAGCACTCCATAAAAGAGGGAATGAATTGTAAAATGGCATTTCGCGAACAAAGGGCAATATTGACTTCCTCAAAAAGGTCAAGTTATATTATATCAACTTACTAAATTCGAAGTCAAAAATATTATTTTATTCAAAAAGGTTTTTAAGAGCTCCATCGCTTATTTTACTCATTGAAAAAGCCCTTTTTGCCCGATTTTTGAATATTGAGACATTTTTTTACGCTTTTGCTTTTATTCATATCAAGTGACGCTTTAAAGGAGATAAGAGACATTTTAAAACCTTTATAGAAAAGTCAAAGTAATTCAGTTTTTATAAAATTTTATTAATAAAATGATTATCGCTTCACACCGATATTCTACGATATTGTTGTCTAAATTTTTTTCTTTTTGGTTTATCTTTAGCACAATTCTGTTGCCCATTGTTAGCCCATTTCTCCGTTGTGTTTCTAATTAGATGGCTAGTCCATTTACATTTAATTTCAGTTTATTTAGTTTTTTTTTTATGTTTTTGTCCTACCATACCTAGGCAATCCCAAAAATTGTTAGCTACAAAGTAAATATAATCTCTTTCTTCCTGAAACTACTTTACAAAACTGCTTGGTGAAAAACATTGGCCACTTATGTATAGATCTTTTTTACATTTTTCCACCAAAATAATGCGCTCGGTCACACAGCTACTAAAACCATAGTTTTTTGACATCTTCGGGGGTAAAAATTTTACCCCATCCTCCGTACAGCCCAGATTTAGCTCCATACGATTTATTTTTATTTCTCAATGAAAAAATGCTTTGTTGGCGAAAATTTAATACCGCAGACGAACCTGTCAGAGCCATCGAAAAATACCCGCCGAAGGTTATTATTCGACGCATGAGACTTTTTTTTTAAACGTTTAAAAGATGGTTTGGGGGGGGATATTTTGAAAGTCTATAAATATTTTTTTTTTTATTTTTTTTATATAATTACGCCTATCCCCGCAGGAGTTGGCAGAGAGCTCCATCCGCTACCATTCATCGCAGCGAAACGGCTCTCCAGTAGTCGCTTTTTGCTCTCGTGAGAATCAGGACGTGACGGGTGGCGAACCAGGTCGCCGTCATTTTTCAACAAATTATAATAGGTATATTAAATTCGTCTTAGTGAATCCCACGAGCCGCAAGGGAGGATGGAGGTCAGCCCCAGCAGAGCCCTGCATGCTGAGGTAAGGCACTATAGTACCCGGGGGAGCCCGATCCCGGGACGGTCGGCTCGCTTTCGACTAGGCTCGCCCCTAACCATGCATCCATTGGCACGGCAGACCGTGGATTGGCGAAGAGAAAGGGAAAGGATAGAGAAGAAAGGAAAGTATAATATGAATATGAAAAATAAATATTTTTCATATTCGTACTATTTTTCATTTTATTAAGAATTATATCTACCGCCATCAAATTCGTTAATTAATGTCGCAAAAGACAATTAAAACTTGATAGTTGTTTTCGAAAAGCAATAACCATTTCTCGCCGTTCATTCCACAGTGGGGGAAACACTATTTGATTAATCATTCATATAAAGTACACGTGTTGAGACAATCCCAGCCGATCCCGACGTGTATCAAATCCGCAATCTAACTATAGATCGTAATACATTTCTGAAATAGGGTCAGGAATTGCGTCGGTGCCGTGCGTTCATCTATTTTCGGACGAGTTCGGCCTGCGTCGGCTATTTTCGTGGTCGTTTCGGAACCGGTCGGCGATTTTAAATTTGGAATACGTTTTAGTATAACCTTTGATGTGAAACAAATGGTTTTAACGCGTACGATGGCGTTACCACACTGTTGTGTGGCGAGGCCATTACCGCGTACCCGTTTGGTTCGAATACGGTACGCGTGTGAAAAAATAGTGTATGATCTCATTTCCGTACTAATTACCGTTTAAACAAACGAACATAAACAACGACTGTTATATTACATATCGCAACAGTGTAATCAATTACTCGTATTTAGTAATAATTTTGTTTATAAATAACTTTTCCGGTCTGTATACATTTACAGTACTTATTTTCAAAATGTATTTAACATTTTGCTTCTTGCAGGAACAAATTATGTATTTATAAGTTTTTAAACAGCTTATACAATTATCGTACTGTTATATATTTTAAATTTCATCTTATTCTTTTTCTTTTCGAGTCAGTGCTTCGATTTATATTTGATTTAATATTTTGTAATGATATTTTTTCGCATAAATCGCTGGATATTCATTCATTCATTTGGATTAATGGCTTTCAATAGTGCCAAAATAGCACGGATGACTTCGCCAATATCACGTAGAAGGGAGAAGACACGAAGGAGGTTAATCAATGCGGTTGAGATAAGGAAGCAATAGAATGCACAGGACACTTATGAGATTGTACGGTCGGGGTAACAATGAAGTAGGATGCTGAGGACACGAAAGAGATTAATCGGCACGGATTATAACCTCAATAGAATTGTGAAGTGAGTAGGTAATAGGTATTTTATGATTAACCCTTAAACAAAAACAACACAAGCATTTAAAATACGATAAATTCCAAAATTGTTAGTAATCTATGTAGCAGTCGCAGGGTATTTCATTTATTTATTAAGAGCGGTTTGCTAACTTGAGTGACACGAAAGCAGTTCTGTGTACATAAAGGATGTTCAATACGCGTCTTTATTTCGTCATTAAAAAATTAATGTTTTAATACATACGGTTTATTTGATAATGAACAGGAGAAACGAAGTTTTGAATTTTGAAGCCACGCTGCGGACGAGTGCTCTGTCAAGAATGGCATATTATTTGTCTGTAGCATGAATGGGCCGGCTCGCCCGGGCCACATTCCCACCACACTCCCGCAGAAAACCAGCGTCTGAGTGTTAACCCAGCTACCGCGCTTCGTCTATTGAGCGATTGAGTTCCAGAGACCCAACCCCCCCTCCCCCTTTCCCCCTCCCTCATCCCCCTTCCAAAATGACACTTTTATTAATGGCCGGCAACGCTTCTGCACTACTTGTGGCACTGCTGATGTCTATGGGCGGCGTTGATTGCTTTACTTCAGATGACACACCTGCTCGTTTGCCTTCCTATACCATAAAAAAAGACGTTGCAGTACTTAAAGATTTTACAGTAATCATCGTGACCAAAAATATAATACTATGATAATTATTTTTGACAGTGTTTATTATATGAACAGTCAAAAGTTTTACTTAGCTAAGATCCGCGACAAATTTGACGCGGATCTTACACCTGACTCCATTAATAAGTGTTTATTATATTTGATTGTGTTAAGACACACACATACGTGTGTATATATATATATATATATATATATATATATATATATATATATATATATATATATATATATATATATATATATATATATATATATATATATATATATATATATATATATATATATATATATATATATATATATATATATATGAAAGCAATCATATATGAACGCCTCTGACATTTCACACCCCACTTCCTCACCGACAAACACTAAGCCAATGGTTTAGAAACATTGAACTCCGCTCGCGAATATGGAAGCTTGCCGTATCTACACGTGAACACAATGTGTACATACATACATACATACATACATAACGTCAAACCTGTTTCCCTGTGGGGTAGGCAGCGACCACAGATCTCCATCTGCTACGATCTCGGCATACTTCCCTTGTGTCCAGCAGAAGACTGCTGTTGACGTTATTCAATCATTTGTATAGACACTGCCTTCCGTTGTAGATTAACATAATTAAAAATCAATATACTAAATTAATTCATTACTATCGTACAAAGATCAAATTAATATAAATCTAAGTTTAATCAATTGATTAGTCGACAAAGCGGCATCTAATTACAGATGATAACTAGAGAGACGTTCAGCAAATATTCACGATCGAGAAATTAATAAGTTCTAACGTAGTAATTAATTTGAAGGCAATTAAAAAGCTTATAAGAATAATGGGGCGACCGGGAACTGGGGACCGTGTTTTAATGGTGCACTTTATGAGTGGAGCCCCACACTGGGCAAGTGGGTTGGCGACCGCGGAGACAAACACTTCGAACCGACAACGCCGCTGCCCCTCGCCGACCTGTATCATTTGAGTCCAGCTAGAGTTCGTGATAGTTATACCGCCATCATTCGGTCGTCAGTGCCTCGTTCGTTGCTCAGCAGGATGGTGCATCCTGCAGGGTGCAGCGTGGCGTGTGGCGTGCGGTGTGGCGTGCAGGTGAGGTTGACAGTTGGACCGACATGGTGTAATTTTCACCCCCTTGCAGTACTGGAGTAGAGACCGCGACTCGGCAAACGTAGAGTGGGATGGAGCGAGGATCTACGCAAAGCGACTGGCAGAAACTAGATGCGTGTAGCCGAAGATCGGGCTAGATGGCGCACATTAAGTGAGGTGATATCCAGCAGAGAACGACTACCGCGGGCTGATATTGATATTGAAGCTTAATATTATATATAATATTATACATAAATATTATATATATATATATATATATATATATATATATATATATATATATATATATATATATATATATATATATATATATATATATATATATATCAGAACTTTTATATAGAGCGTTTAGTTCACTACAAAAATATTTTATGGAAATTACAGAGCAATTTATGTTAGCATTAGTTACAAAAATCAGAAGAAGAAAAAATATTGTTTTTCCTGTGTTAATCTTATGGAAAATCGAAAAGTGGGATGTGGACAACATTAATATTAATGACTCATATTTTCAGAGGCCTTTTTGGTATTTAAACGTAACTTTTGAGCCTAGAGCCAAAGAAAGAATTTTTTTTCTGAATCTCATTCCCGCATCAAACCCGCGACTATTTATTCCATAAGCGATAGCTTCACCGCTGAATCAGTTATGTCGTCAAAGTAAACGCATAATGTTGGTACGTCACATCGCGTTCAGTGACATTTTATTTACCCTTTAAAGGTTGTAATCTCAGCGTAGCACTTGTAGGCTAACGCGTAGCCGCTACGTCACTCGTAGACGTATTCAGCTACGTGGATAGCTACGTCACAGTTACGATGCCCTACTTTCCTTTTATTTCTAACGTGCGTCAGATGTTAACTCAGGTGTATTTTTTAAATTTATTACAAATCTGTTAATTATATTATCTACATATATAAAATGAAATATTTTTAATATATTTCATAAATGTAACCATAATGAATTTAGAATTTGAGATAACAATTATGAACACGAATGTAACTTATGTGAGTGTCTTCCGATTTTTTCTTTGTTACCTACATAATTCGAAACAGAGACGACGATACCAAAATTAATTGATAAAATATCCTAAAATTATGACCTAATATGATCTCAATATTTCAAAATAAGTTAGGAACATTTTTCAAAGTTTCGTTCGCATTTTTACGTCCAATAGCATAAAAATCATCAGTAAAAATCTCACAGGATGCAGTTAAAATCTCATAAGCTTCAAAAAAATCTCATATGCCTCAGTAAAAATCTCATAAGCTTCCGTAAAAATCTCATCAGGTTTACAGTACCACAGACCCCATCAGCATTCTAAAGGCATTTTTGCGCCATAGTATGCTCAAAAGCATAGTGGGTTATTTTCCATTTCTCTAGATATAGTGGAGACGCGTTCCCAATTTTTTTTAATGAGTTAGGATGGCAAACGAGCAAACTTGGTGTCACCTAGTAGAAAGCAATCAAAGCCATAGACAATCGCAGTGCCATAGGCATTGCAGGAGCGTTGCCTGCCTTTAAGAAAAGAGCAGACTTAATAGCAGAAAATGGGCTATAAAAAAAGCCTGGCTTCGTTGGTTATGATCTTTGCCAGTTTATTTATCTGTATTTCACAATATGTAAACACAACTGTAAAATTAAGATGTACGACGGACTTTTCCCGCCAACTTACATTAGTAACGTTGTTTTTATTTCATTTTCATAATCTTATATTATTATCAGTTATATTGTTTAATTGTGGTGGCGTATTATGCAATATAGTTCGATTAAGGTGTATAAGTGAAGTGATATGAAATAAATGCGCGTATCGTAACTTTTTAAGTTGACTGAAAAAGTCCACAGAAGGTTTTTGGTAAAATTGCCACCATTTTATCAAGACGTAACGTTATGAGCTGACTTGTTACATTTCAAGAGATTGGTTGGATATTATTGTATTTTACTTGACACTGGCATAATAGTTGTAACTAATTGCCATCAAAGAGAAAAAAGCAAAGATGTACGACACAGTTAACTTTTTGTAACGTGTCTTCAATACAATAATTTAAATAGAAGGGCGTGATTTTCATGAGTGACGTTATATCAATACGTGTACGCTTGGGAGGCGGCCAAACTGTACAAAAATAGAATAAAGGTGAGGTCACACACGTTAATCGTTCATGTAAAATATATTTTTTTAATAAAGACCAGCAACATTTTTATATTACTACAATTCTTGTTAAAAAATCCCACTAAAATAGGAAAAAAATACATTTTAATCTTTTATTTGCTATTAGATACAGATCTCGCTATTTCTTGGAGAATGAATATTAAATCACCACACGCGCAGACATTAAATGAACTCAGAACCATTTATGTAAGCGGTAGGTTCACCACTGAGCTAATGAAGTCGTCATGAGAATTTTGTATAGGACATGGAGGCAAACGAACAAGCGTATAACCTAATGGAAAGTTATCAACTTATTTTTTGAAGGTTTCAGTGTGGTATCGGTTCGGAAAACCGCCAAAGGCAGCCGGTTCCGTAGAGTGGTGGTGCGTGGATTAAAGTTTCGAGAAAAACGCAACATAATTCACATCAATAGTGGAATTGACAGAATGGTAGAGCCACGCTGCAGACGAATACTTTGTCAAGAATGGCATATTATTTGTCTGTAGTATGAATGAGCCTGCTCGCCCGGGAAAGTACCACACTCCCGCAGGAAACCGGCATCTGAGTAGTAGCGTAGCTACCGCTCTTCATCCGGTGAGCGGTTGAGTTCCGAAAGCCCAACCTTCCTCCCACCCCTCCCATATAAACCTTTCCTTAAAAGCCGGTAACGCTTCTGCATTGCCTATAGCACAGCGGATGTCTATGGGCGGCGTTGATAGCTTTCCATCAAGTGACACGCCTGCTCGTTTGCCTTCCTATCCCATAAAAAAAATTAATCAACAACCTTACATCTTAAGCGCAATCTTTACCAACTAATATATTGATGTATTCTTTTTCATCAAGGGAAAGAGACCTTTCTAACTTTCGTTCTTATACCATGTATCATCCTATTATTTATATATATATATATATATATATATATATATATATATATATATATATATATATATATATATATATATATATATATTTATTTATTCACGCGTATCCTCCGCAGGGGTTGGCAGAGACCACAGAGCTCCATCCGCTACCATTCATCGCGGCGAAACGGCTCTTCATTAGTCGCTTTTCGCTCTCGTGAGAATCAGGACGTGACGGGCGGCGAACCACGTCGCCGTCATTTTTTCAACGAATTAGGTATATTAAATTCGTCTTAGTGAATCCCACGAGCCGCAAGGGAGGATGGAAGGTCAGCCCCAGCAGAGCACGGCAGACCGTGGATTGGCGGAGAGGAAGGGAAAGGATAGAGAAGAACGGAAAGGGCAGGAAAGAAAATGCGGATTGGGAGGGTTACCAGACTCGGAAAAAATATTTATAAATCCATATAAATATTTATTCTGATGCGGAAATCGAACCCGCGACAATTGACTCCGTGGACGGAGGGCCGCGCCACTGAGCCAATCGGTCAGCCTATTATTTACCATTACACAATTTAAGTGTGTCCATGCCTTAATATTTGATAAATAATGTAGTAAGTGACACGTGTCTAGTTCTCATGTTATTGTAGTTACCTGCCAAACAATTTTAATTTTTATGCTGACCTCTTTAAATCTAATGTCGCTCGATTATATTACAGTATATAAACGCCAACTCTTTCCGAGAAAATTCTTATGGCGAAATCGTTTTCATTAATCATAAGTTTATCTTTTAGGACACCATTAATCCAATATTTTATTTAAGCATCAAATGAAATCATTATTTTTGTACGAGCATTCACTTTGTTTTACATTTCGTCATTTTAAATGGGATTTAAAATGATAAAATTAAAAATTCTCATTTTATTTACAGATGTGAAAGGCAAGTGAGCAACAGTGTCATCTAGTTACTTATTATTTATTAATAACTATATCGTTAAATGACCTGTAATGATAAATGTATAAATAGAGAAATAAAATATAATATTATCACTACCATATTATAGAGAGGATGGATGAAAGACGACTGGCAAAAGAAATTTACGTTGCTTATGTGGATGGTAGTCTTCCCCTACCGACCCTTGGTAGGGGAAGACTACGGAAGACATACCTTGACCAGATTGCTGAAGTTTTTAAGAAAGACTACCCTTAACCGGTGGGCTTGCATGAGGAGAGTATTGAGTGTGGAGGAAGCAAGGAAATTATGCCGAAATCGTAGCAGATGGAGATGGGGCTCTATCTACCCCTACGGGAGACAGGCGTGACGGCGTGTATGTATGCACTATCATAGGACATCTGCAATACCAAGAACATTACAGATTTGTTGCCTATACTAGGACAAGAATGTGATATATATAATATTATAATATATAATAATATATATAATATGATAATAAGTTGTGATAATAAGTTAATGTGATAATAAGTTGTTATAATAAGTTAATGTGATAATAAGTTGTTATATATTTTTAGCGAGCACCAATGTCCACAGACTTCTCTTTTCTTCTTATTTACTTTTCAATTAACTTAAATTTAAAATAAACAAAATTAAGGCCACACCACGAAAACCTCGCAGGATTTATCCAGTCGTCGGCGAGCCGTACCTTTTTTTGTATAACAATTAATTTACCTTTTCTAGCTGTTTTAATTTATATTTAAATTTAAACATTTTAATATTTATAAAGTATTCCTTTCCTACAGATATTTAATCCGAGTCTAAAACCCCACCGATTCGCATTGGACGAGCGTGGTGGATTTACGTCCATTCCTCCAGAAATCGGTAGGCCCGTACTCAGCAGTGAGGCATATATGAGCTGAGAAACAATGTATGCTTTTTTCAGTCACATAATGGAAAGCAATCAACGCCGTCCATAGATTTCCGCAGTGCTATAGGTAGGCAGTGCAGAAGCGTTGCCGACCTTTAAGGAAAGAGTCATTATGTGTGAGCGTTGCCGACCTTTAAGGAAAGAGTCATGAGTCATATTAGAGTGGGAATGGGATGAGGAGGGGTTGTGGGAGGGGGGAGGATGTTGGGCCTCCGGTTCTCGGCCGCTCACCGTACGAAGCGCGGTAAGTAAGCTACCACTCAGATGCCGGTTTTCTGCGAGAGTGTGGCACTTCCCCGAGCAAGCCAGCCCATTTATACTACAGACAAATATGCCATTCTTGACAAAGTATTCGTTTGCAGCGTGGCTCTACCACTATTGACTAAATGCTTTGCAAAGCCGGAGGCGTCACAAACGCGTTGCCGGTATTTCGTGAACACGGACGCGCTTCTTTTCAACATCTCCATGTCGTACTTAGTTGAGATATTATTGTAGATAGATTGTTCTACAGTTGCACCGTCCACGGCAGAAAACTGTGATTTTTGTGAATCATACATAATCGTTGTTTAAGCAACCATGCGTTTTCTTATTCCAAACCAAAATTCAATAAGGAAATCAGAATCCAACACACATGCACACGCTCACTCACACAAACACGTACGCACACACGCTCGGACGCCAACTCCCGCATAACATCTTGTAGGAAGAGTGGCTAAAAATCGGCGCTACAGGGGAATCCCTTCCCACTTTAGCTAGCAATAACTGAGTCACTTCCTTTGCCTAGGATAAGATTATATATGAATAAAAAAATAATTACATGTTGGAATGTTTAATTTTATGTATTAATGATTAAGTAAAATGTAAGATTAATATAAGGCTATTTCTTTTATCTTATTCAAACAAATAAAACATATTTTATTTTATTTAATCTCACGGTGGCGGACTACCAAACTATCCAGTTGATAGGAAACTTGTTTTTACAACACTTAGTTCAATAGTCAAACTATGCCGATGGTAGGAGATCAAACAATTTCTCAGAACATCCGCGATAATACATTCGATATAATAGAGCGGTGACACGTCTCTGTATACAGATAATGGATCGAGCCTATCGGATATCCTGAGGTCGCCGACGATACGGGACCATCATTGCACCACCTTCCATTTTAGTCGCAAGTTCTACATTCCACCATGAACTGGGCAAATGTAGAACGGTTCGTGATACGAGCGTATGGGTTAGCGAAAGGCTGGCAACTCATCTAAGACGACTCCGGCGTTGCAAATATCTATGGGCAGTGGTGATCACTCACCACCAGGTAACCTGCATGTTGATTTGCCTTCTCTGCTATAAAAAAGGTGTGTGTAGCATTTTTTATGGGTAGGAAGGCAAACATGTCATTGTGCTTTCATATACGATCGCTTTCACATATGTGTATCTTGACACAATCTTATATAATAAATAGTGTTAAAGAAAATGAACACACTTTTATATTTTTATTCACGATGATTACCGTCAAAGCTTTAAGGACTGCAACGATTTTTTTATGGCATAGGAAGGCAAACGAGCAGACGTGTCACCTATAAGCGCTCCGTAGCGACCGAGATGAAATCCATCGAGTTGACGTGGCCTGAAGTGAAGCGCGTCGCTCAAGACCGATCGCAATGGAGAAGCACTATGGATGCCCTCTGCCCCACCTCGGGAACATAGGACCATAAAGAAGACAAATAAGCATGCGTGTCACCTAGTTGTAAGTGATCACCGCCACTCGCAGACATCCGCAGCGCCTCAAGCATTGCAGAAGCGTTAAGTTTACGGTGGATACGACGAATTCGGTTCACGCTCCGCTCGGTTACAGACGGTTAGTGCGTCATTGAAATTAACAGAAATAACTGAAATGCGTTTACATACGCCCGACGTAGCGCCCACGCTCCCCGCACCGCCGATGAAGCCCTATGAAGAAATTATCTCCAAGATTAAACACTACGCTGTTAATTAATATATAACATGTAGACAGTCAAAAGTTTTACTTAGCTAAGATCCGCGACAAGCAAAACAATAACAGAAAATTAATAATGTGTGTTTTTCTGCTGGACGCCAATGACGACATCCACAATCGGTCGGAGGCATCACAGCTGCGTTACCAGCCTTTAGCGAACACATACACTCTTTACGACTAAGCTCGCCCTTAGCCATGCTTCCTTGGGCACGGCAGACCGTGGATTGGCGGAGAGGAAGAGAAAGGATAGAGAAGAAAGGAAAGGGCAGAAACGGAAAATGCGGATTGGGGAAGGGTTACCAGATATTAAACACAAATTATCGTTATTAAACAAAGTTTAATCAATTAATTAGTCGACAAAGCGACATCTAATTACAGATTATAATTAAAATAGATATACATTCAGCAAATATTCACGATCGAGAAACTAATTAGTTAAATATAATAATTAATTTGAAAGCAAGTGATTAATATTATTTGAACGAAGGTTTCGTTCGAATTAGGTTCGAATATAGGTTCCGCCTTTGATGCCGACCGCGGAGTCAATGGCCGCGGGTTCGATCCCCGTATCGGAATAAATACATGTATGGACTACTAATCATTATTCCGGATCTAGTAACCCCACCAAACCGCATTCGACAAGCGTGGTGGGTCAACGTCCGTACCTCCAGAAATGGAGAGTACTGTGCTCAGCAGTGGGACATATATGGCCTGTTATAAAAAAATAGGTTCCATTCTCATCACTGGATAGCTGGGCGTATGTCACCGTGCGATTTAGATGCAGTTTTCTGCCACAAACTGTGGAAATACTTGCTTTCTTCGCTGGCTCAGAGACCCAAAGTGGATCTTGACTTCCGAAACGAAAGTCCCTCATCTTTCACTAATTGTGTCCTGCACTAATTTTAGCCAAATGCTGAAGGTTTAAGGAAGCCGGTGCCGACCGTCCCGGGATCAGGCCCTCCTGGGTACTATGGAGCCTTACCTCAGCATGTGGGGCTCTGCTGGGGCTGACCTCCATCCTCCCTTGCGGCTCGTGGGATTCACTAAGACGAATTTAATATACCTAATTTGATGAAAAAATGACGGCGACGTTGTTCGCCATCCGTCACGTCCTGATTCTCACGAGGGCGAGAAGCTACCGATGGAGAGCCGTTTTGCTGCGATGAAGGTAGTGGATGGAGCTGTGTGGTCTCTGCCAACCCCTGCGTGGGATAGGCGTGAATATAAATATATATATATATATATATATATATATATATATATATATATATATATATATATATATATATATATATATATATATATATATATATATATATATATATATATATATATATATATATATATATATATATATATATATATATATATATATATATATAATATGCGATAATGTTTATGGGCGGGGGTGATCGCTTATAACCAGGTGACCTACAAGCTCGTTTGCCTGCTCTATTATAAAAAAAAAGTAACCTATATATACAGACGATCCCAGGTTGGGAATGTGGGTGTAAAGTGTAACACCAACAATATTACGGTAAAAATTAACGTGTTTTTTTTAATTTTTTACCATAATATTGATAAACAAAAGTTAATTGGGAAACATCGTGTCTGCCCTATTCCCTGCCAGGAGGTAACTGGATTCGTGAAGCCGAAGATCGGGCTAGGTAGCGCTTCATGAGGGAGGCCTATGTCCAGCAGTGGGCTTCGCAGGTTGTGTGGTTGATTGATTGATATATACCATATACAGTCACTCTTGTATATATATTAATACAAGAAATTATATTTTCAGTTCATTCCTCATATTATACATTTCATATCGCAGCCTTGGAGTTTGCATACAATGCTTTGTCGTTGGTTGACATTTATGGAATGAATTCACGCTATACCTTTGTGGCTATACAAGAAGTTTAAAAGGAGAATGAACTTTTATAAACGGGAACGCATATTAAGAATTCTAGAAGCATGCATCAGCTCAAAGAAATCTCGATATAACGACAAACGAATACGCAGAACTGTATATCATAGAACGTCTCAGCCCCATTGTAATATTACAAAGATGTTGTTCCTGGTACTTCCATAAAATTGCTCAGAAATCCCTTGAGTGTATCATAAAAATATTTGTTAATAAAAAAATGGGAAAGAGGCCGTTATTGTTAAAGGTATTTGCTATATTACACAAAATACACCAAATACCTTTAATACGACTTAAAAAAGAGGCAGTTAGATGAAACAACCTGTTTTCTACAGCCGAAGAATTCCATTTTCAAAAATTGTAATTATTCTTAAATATTATTCATGTTAGTGGCCAGTTATAAAAACATGTAGTTATACCCTATATAGTCGTGCTATAAATTTAACCGGGCTCGACCGGAAAAGCACTACTCCTTCACATGATATCAGAAGAAGTACCTATTTTTGTATGTTCCCAACTTTTGTACCGATGAGAAGAATCCGCATGCCAAATTCCTTTCCCTTTCTATCTCTTCCCATTTTTTGACTCCCATTGCTTTTTATTTTTTTTTAACTCCCCTCTAACTCCGATTACTTTCTTCTCACCAATGATCTACTTCTCCTTCTTGGCCCATTTTTTATGTCTTAACCCTTAGTATTACAAATATCATTGGGCGGTAGTGTTTGCTTATAATACAGTAATCCGATTTTTAAATTCCGATTTAATCCTATTTAAAAAATCAAGAAGAGAAAAAAAAATATATATATATATATATATATATATATATATATATATATATATATATATATATATATATATATATATAAATCAGTAGTTTCCAAAACTCGAGATCGGCTGGATCGATTTGGCTAATTTCGATTTTGAATTATTTTTTGAAGTCCAGGGAAGCTTTAAAAGGTGAGTAAATGTGATAAAAATATTAGGAATATAGTAAAAGCAACAATTTTGTTTTCCCTTAACTATTCCTACCTGTCAAATATTTTTAAGTAACATCAAGTGTAATATATAATAATAATAAAATTTAATTAACTATGTTTAATCTGTGTTGTATTTAATGAGATAAAGATATTATATTAATTTGTATTGTAAGCAAATTTCAAATTAGAACCGTACACTACAAACTTTATTTTGTATGCTCATAACCGTTGTGACATAACAATTTTACAAGCAACATCATGTAATTAAAAATAATAATAAAATATAATCCATATCGAGCATTTCTTGTAATGATTACTATTTCTTTTTGTTCCTGTTAAGTTTTCTACAACATTCTGCAATTATCATTCAGCTTTTTTGTTTATTGATTCTGAGGCGGTACGAGGTTTGCCGGGTCAGGTCAGGTAATATTACGCAACATAAATATACATTGGAATCAAAAACAAAGGGAACAAGCTTTAAACGAGAGAGCTATTATGGAATAAAGTGACATTAAGATCGAACGATTTATTTAAAGGGTGCTAACACCCGCCATGACAGTGGCGCGATCTGTCATACTCAGCGAACCCCGTTGTCGTTAGGCGACAGATCATCGAAAGCCATTACATTATTGACTGCATGTCGAAGAATATAATGCTATTAAATTGATATTACTTTTCTTGATGGAATAGGGAGGCAAAGAAATTAATAAGCCGTTTCGGCGGTATCCCCCGGCCGCCCAGGTCGCCGGATCTCACCCCTATATCACAATTAAAGTCTACGAAAGAAGCTCGCACCCACTTTCCTTCTTCATAAAAGTAATAGAATTGTATTTATACACATACACACACATATCGTCACGCCTGTCTCCCTTAAGGGTAGGCAGAGACTACAGATCTCCATCCGCTACGATCCCGGTACGCCTACCTTGCTTCCTTCCCACTCATCCATTTTTTCATCCATCCTTCCTCTTACATTCATCGTAGCGAAGCTCTCCGTTAGTCGCTTCTCGCCCTCGTGGGAATCAGGACGTGACGCGTGGCGAAACCCGTCGCCGTCATTTTTTAACAAATAAAATTTATTAAAATTTGTCATAGTGAATCCCGCGGGTCACAAGGAAGGATGGAGGTCAGCCCTAAGAGAGCCCCGCATGATGAGGTAAGGCACTATAGTACCCGGGGGAGCCTGATCCCGGGACGGTCGGCTCGCTTGCGACTAAGCTCGCCCCTAGCCACGCATGCATTGGCACGGCAGACCGTGAGACGGAGAGTAAGAAAGAAGGATAGAGAAGAAAGGAAAGATTTTATTTGTATCCTTTATTTCATTTATATCCTTTATTTCATTTATATCCTTTATTTCATTTATATCCTTTATTTTATTTATTATTTATGTTTTAAAACCTTATTCTGCCGGATATGCCGGACAGATTAATATTCGCTATATTAGTTGCTAAAGAGGAACCCCTCTTGGAACAAGGAGCACTGAAGTGAAGATGCGACCCCAATTCGTCCCAGATGTCGAAGCCTTTTAACTAGGTCACGAATCTGGATGCGCCAATAATTAAGTGCTTCATTAACCCATAAGGCTGTGAGAATATAACGCCAATTTCTTTCTTAAAAATCTCAAATACAGGGTGTCCGATAGCAGAATGAGGTTATGGGTCATATAATCCTTATTTGAAGGTAGTATAAGTCGACAACCTAAGTGGCTTTATTGAAAGTTATTGATTTTGCTGTCAATACACGAGGGTCCAATTCTAACATCGGAATGAATATCCGTAAACACTTAAGGTATTTTTATGGGATAGGAAGGCAAACAACGCGTCGCATGGCTTATGTTTTAAAAGTCCCAGTATCGACTGGGTTGAGAATTACCTGCTGAAAGTAACAAGTTCCACAGAGGGAGGTCCTTTAAAAGAAGATACGGAAAAAACTGGTATTAATCGCCCTGATGGACTTTTCCCGCCGACTTATATGAGTGACGTTGTGTTTTTATTTCATTTTTATAATATTATATCATTATCAGTTATATCGTTTAATTATGGTGGCGTATTATACGATATAGCTTAATTAAGGTGTAAAAGTGAAGTGATATAAAATGAATGGATGTATCGTGAGTTTTTAAGTGGCCTGTAACAGTCCATAGATGGTTTTGGTAGAATAGCCACCATTTTAACTTGACAAGCAAACTAGTAAATTTCAAGGTATTTGATAGTATTATATTTTACTTGATACTGGTATAATATTTGAAACTATTATAATTTCCATCAAAGAAAAGAAAAGAGAACGGCCCTAATATACCGAAGTATACACTTTATGTACCCTTCCCTCCACTGAAAAAAAAAGAGTAGATAAGAGATGTTATGTACATATATTATAATATTATGTACATTTACTCCGAAAGCGGTAGCTCCGCCACTGAGCCAACCCTCCCCATTATTTTTTTATGGAATAGAAAGGCAAACGAGCAAGCATCTCACCTGATGGAAAGCAATAAACACCGCCCATAAACAATCGCAGCGCCATTCGAATTGCATTGCTGGCCTTTAAGAAATGTGTAGGCTTTTTTTTTGAAGGTTCCAATGTCCTTTCATTTCAGAAACACCGCTAGAGGTAGCTGGTTCCTCAGCGTAGTGGAGAAAAGTTCTGGAAAACCCCACCGTACTGGATCGTCATTTATCCAGATGGTGGGAATGAAACTTTTCTTAGAGGCGAGTTGTGCAGTAGTGGAATTTAGTGACAGGAATTATTCCGAACAATCCCTGGGAGGACTCCCCATCGGAGCAGTCATCTTTACATTAGTTTTTATTTAAAATCACTACATGCCAACATATTTTATTACTTCAAACATATTTGTAACATAATTTTATACTCGTAAATGTGAATATTATAATTTATACTTCGTAGCACAACATGTCCCGAATCTTTCGAAAACTCTCAATTTCGCGATAATGAGACAACTTCCTGTCTAAATTAATTTATACAGTGGCGCTGACAGCCATTTTAATGACTTTTAAGAAGCTTTGATATTCCTACTCATAGTCTACAGTAAGCTTGCGTAGGAGTTTACGAAAGTTCACTGTACTATTGATATAATAAATCAGGGCCGAATTCACCGATATAAAAGCAAAGAGAAGAAACGGGGAAATATATCAATAAAAATGTTAAATAATAGGTTAATAATCCTGTATTTTAATTAAGCACGACAAATTTACATACTAAAATATCACTATATTTCAAAACTCATATATCTCCCATTGTTGCGCTCGATTTCTTTCTTTCATTCACGAATCCCTTATACGCAAAATAAAATAGTTTGAATACAATTTTTTCAAACGTTTTACATAGCTTCGTATGTTGATTGACATGTATGGAATGTCTTCACGCTAGTCTTTTGTGACCATACAAGTGATTTTTGACAAGCTTTTTGAAAATCGGGACTGATTTCGCTTCTCTCAACTCCAGCGGCAACAAATTTCATAACCTAAAAGCCTGTACTGTGAAAGATCGGTCAAAGAATTTGGTATGATGAACGGGCATTTTTAATATATAAACCGAGTCTTGAGATAAGAGAAGTAAGATGGATGAAGTAAAATAGAGAAAAGAAGAGATAGTATGTGAGTATTCCGGTGAAGGCGAATGAGCCACTTGAGCGTGGAAATGTTATATTTGACATTGACATAATTTATTCATCATATCGACATCAACATCGCATCGATCAATAAGTTAGCTAAAATAATTTAATGATAATAGAGTCCATCGATCAAACACTTAACTGGAATCACATTTATCTACTGTAAGACCCATCGTTTATCTCTCCGCGCCATCTTCCCGTTCGGGTGTGAAGCATTTATTTCTGCGTTACATCAAAAAGGCCTGATTAAACGCAAGTATTAAAGGATTTAGTAGGAAAGATCACAGTTGATGACTTTTGTCAATTGACTTTAATTAAATAATCGGTATTGTAAAACGATCGATGTTGTTTGTATCGATATTGTTAAAACTTAGATTCTTCGCTGTTTTATAAAAATCACTAGTAAAGATTGTCACAGTTGATCACTTATGTCATTTGGCTTTAATTAGATTATCGATATTGTAAGACGATCGATGTTATTTGTATCGATATTGTTAAAACTTAGATTCTTCGCTGTTTTATAAAAATCACTAGTAAAGATTGTCACAGTTGATCACTTTTGTCATTTGGCTTTCATTAGATAATCGATATTGTTAGATGATCAATGTTATTGTATCGATATTGTTAAAAGTTTGATTATTCGCTCTTTTATAAAAATCACTAGTAAAGATTGTCACAGTTGATCACTTTTGTCATTTGGCTTTAATTAGATAATCGATATTGTAAGACGATCGATGTTATTTGTATTGATATTGTTAAAACTTTGATTCTTCGCTCTTTTATAAAAATCAAAAGGAATGACTAGTTGATTAACAGGTCGCGGTTTGGTTATTTATATTAGAAAATTATATTAGAATCTGGATATCCATCTAGAATAAGCATGATGAGTTTAGCGTCCTCAATAATCATAATCAATCACATCGATAGATAAATTAGATAACATTATTTAAAAAGAATGGAGTCCGTCGATCAAACACTTAACTAGAGTCACATTTATCCCCTGTAATACCCATCGTTTATCTACCCGCGCCATCTTCCATTCCCAGAGGACATTTATTTCTGTATAAAATCAAAAAGGCCAGATTAAACGCAAGTATTAAAGGATTGCAGTAAAGTCTGTCACAGACTTGACTTTTATCATTTGTCTTTGTTTAATTAGATATCCGTTTCTTTAACTCTATTTTAAAAATTAAAAGAAATGTAAATTAAAACGAATGACAACGAATTGGCTTAGTGGCCCTCCGCCCGCGGAGTCAATGGTCGCGGGTTCGGTCCCCGCATCGGAATTAACTATTAGAGTGCTAAGCGGCGCAAAGTGATGCGATAGTTTGAATCGAAATTTGCGCCGCAGCGCAAAACTACCGCGCGCATCCGTGTGTTTTTGGTGCTTCGTGGTAGTGGACGTATTCTAATCTCGCGCATAATTTGTTACGAGGGTGCATATTTATACATTTAAAAACAGCTTTTTACAGTTTTTATATATTATTTCATATATATTCACAAAAATTTCTTACCAGGAGAACATAAATTGTAGATGAAACGAAGTTGACCGAGCCATCTAATTTATTAATATAATTGCTAAAAGAAGTCATTTTGACCGCTTTTAAGTTTTATTTACTACTACTTTATTACTATTACTTTACTATACTTATTTAAATATATATTAGGTCGGGGCAAAAGTATTTTCGTATTGTTCATATAAAGGAAAATATTTTTTTAAGGTATAATTTTTTATTTATTTATAATATGTATGTGCCGTTTTGATCGATTACTTGTTGCCATCTTGTGGGTAGTGCCATGATCCCATTCCAGTAGAAATTTTGAGATTTTTGATTAAAAAAATCTGATGGCAGTGTTCACAGTGTCCTTTTGAGGTTAGCTTTATGATTCCTAGAGTTCTGCAATGACCGAAACAGGTGGAAATCTGATGGAGCAAGGTCAGGGCTATACAGAGGATGCATCAACACATCCCAGCCAAGCTCTCTCAATTTAAGCTGCATGGCTATAGATGAGTGCGGTCTGGCGTTGTCATGCTTTCTCTCAGTGAGATCATGTGGTAACCAAATGTCAAGTTTTTTCTTGTACCCACACTTTCGTAAATGACGTAAAACTGTTTTATGATCAACATCCAGTTCTTCAGCAATGTCGTAGCTACTAATATGTCGATCTTGCTCCACTTTCTCAAAGATGGCACTGATTTTATCTGTGACAGTGTCCAGAGCGAACCTCATCTTTCACACTAAAATTTCCAGACTTGAAACGCTTGAACCACATTTGTGCTACTCTTATTAATACCGCATTAGGTTCGTAAACTGCACAAATTTTATTCGTGGCGTTCGTCGCATTTTTACTTTTCTTGTAATAAAACTTTAAAATGTACCGAATTTCCTCGTCACATACGTTCATTTTGCTTGCTTGAAAAGCAGTTGAAAAATGGCGGGAACTAGTTTTTTTTTATTATTTATTGCATCTTCAGAACGTCACATTTAATACCAGCCAGTTACATTCAGTACAGCCAAAGAGGTTTGATTACTAATAGTATATTCAAAATACGAAAATACTTTTGCCCCGACCTAATATTTATAATTATATAATTTATTAGAAAATTAAGACATTTGCATACGGTTGTAAGTTTGTAAAATAATCATTATTTAATTAATTATTTTTCCTGTTTCCATTTGTCACTTCATTTCAGTTTCATTATACCTAAACCACTAGTAAGAATCTCTTTTTTTATGGGATAGGAGGCTCTTTTTTTATGGGAATCGAGCAAGCGTGCCGCGTGATAAAAAGCAATCAACGCCACCCATAGACAACCGCGACACCGCAGGAGTCACGGAAGCGTTGCCGGCCTTTTAAGTGTGTGTAGGCTTGTTTTTTAAAGGTGCCAATTTCGTTATCCCTCGTGACGTAACTGGAAGCGGCCTAGTATAGCTGAAAATCGGCGCTGTGGTGTTACCACAGCATTATGCTGCGATCATTCCTTTTTAACTTTTGTGGTATATAGCAATAGTTGAACATTAATATAAAATATATCTAAGTTCTCTGTATAGAATTACATTTTCTTTTTTTTGTATGGGATAAGAAGGCAGACGAAGCAGGTGTGTCACCTGATGACCATAGACTTCCACAGCACCATAGACAGTGTGGAAGTATTGCCGACCTTTAAGGAAATTGTCATTATGGGAGTGAGAATGGGAGGGGGTAGAGAGAGCGGGAAGAGTATTGGGCCTCCGGAACTCATACTTCCCCGGGCAAGCCGGCCCAATCATGCTATAGTCAAATATTATGCCATTCTTATATATCGTCTTATATAGCGTAGTTCCATAGCGTGGCTCTACCACTATTGTATTGGTATTGTACAATAACAGTGAAATAAAGTGAATTTTATTCTATTTAACTTATATTCTTCAGCTTTTTGATAAAAATCAAAAGAAATGAGTTTTACATTAAGCCTACTGGATTTAATATTAAAATCAATTTCCTTTGAATGATATTTTGTAATCAAAAACAACCTGAAGCACAGGCTATATTCGAAAAACTGCCACGTTTTGTATAATCCCCTCCGCATTTATTTTTCAGAGCAGAAGAGAGATTTCAATTTGGCTACATTTTTACATTCAATTTGTAATATCGTCGACATTCGCCGACCGGATTTTATTTTTTATCTTGTATCAACGCAAAAAAGCGAAAACGCTGTAAATTGCCCAGATGTTAAAAAAAATACTGCATATTCGAATCAGACAAAAGTAATGCGTCGAATGGTTTAAATCTCACAGCTCTACGACCAACAGAAAATTTTGTACAGCGTTGAAACTTACCGTTTTAAATTGATCAGATACAATTTTTTCAGAAACTATAAGTTTTTGGTTGTGGTAGTAAGTTTTTCATTTTGCGGTTTCAGTATGCGGATATATAATACACATTCATATTTTATGTTCACTGTAATACGCCTGCTCGTTTGCTTAACTCTTGGATAAAAACACACAATTTTTTTATCTGGATAGGAGGATAGGATCAAAAAAATATCCCTTAAGCCTGTTGAACGTAATATTCAAATCAATTTCCGTCGCGTGATATTTTGTTATCACGGCACAAATTTAAGCTCAGCTCATACTTAGCTTTCCTTAATCAATTTCGCATTATTACTAAGCCCGCATACACATAATAAAATCACTTAAAGAAGCTTATACAAATTCAAAAAAAAAGAACATAACATTTTCCATAGATAAAATATACATAAACAAAAATGGCGGACCTTTCCCGCCAAATTACATCAGTGAAGTTGTGTTTGTATATCACTTTTAGAATCTCATGTTATTATCAGTTATATTGTTTTGATCTTATGGCGTATTACTCAATATAGTTTGATTAAGGCGTATAAGTGGAGTGAAATGAAATAAATGCCTTTATGCGTTAATTTTTAAGTTCCGTGCAAAATCCATGCATGTTTAGGTAGAACATTTACTATTTTGTTAAAACATATTGTGAAAAGCTGAATTTACATTTCAAGATACTTGATTATTATCTTACATCATATTGGCTTAATTGTTCTAGCCTATTGCCATCAAAGAAGTAAAAAAAAAACAAAAAAGTTCAATTCCTCGTTAATTCATTCGGTCGTTCATGTATTCAATCGATCGCGCTATCTGTTTATCTATTTAGATATAATGTAAGCCATATGCACACATTTGTTGCAACGTGAAAATAGAACAAAACAATTTCTTTCGTGAATGAGAAACTGCAACTGTACTTGGTTTATTTTTTTCAAACTTTGACCACAGATAATATATGTGAAAAGGTAACATTAAACATTATTTTATTCAATTTATCTCTCTGTATATTTTTGATTATTGTTTTTATTTCTATAGGCTATCATGTAGAAAAGGTACGTAAAGCGGCCTTAATACTAATGGGCATTCTCTACCAATCAACCTTCAGAAAAAAGAAAGAAAAATATAAAAGAAGTAATACAGATATTTAACAACAAAGAAACAAAATAGTGGCTAAAATGTGAAACTACCGCTTTGACTTTTCCCGCCAACACATCAGTGCCATTGTGTTTTTTATTTAATTTTTATAATCGGATCCGCGTAACAAAAACTAATTAATTACACCTTGACAAATATTACGACGACCGATTGGCTCAGTGGCGGGGCTCTCCGCCCGCGGAGTCAATGGTCGCGGGTTCGATTCCCGCATCGGAATAAATATTTATATGGATTTTTAAATGTTTATTCCGAGTCTGGTAACCCCCCCCAATCCGCATTTCCTTTCCTGCCCCTTCCTTTCTTCTCTATCCTTTCCCTTCCTCTCCGCCAATCCACGGTCTGCCGTGCCAATGGATGCGTGGCTAGGGGCGAGCCTAGTCGTAAACGTGCCGATCGTCCCGGGGTCGGGCTGCCCCGGGGACTATAGTGCCTTACCTCAGCATGCAGGGCTCTGCTGGGGCTGACCTCCATCCTCCCTTGCGGCTCGTGGGATTCACTAAAGACGAATTTAATATACCTAATTTGTCGAAAATGACGGCGACGTGGTTCGCCACCCGTCACGTCCTGATTCTCACGAGGGCGAAAAGCGACCAATGACGAGCCGTTTCGCTGCGATTAATGGCAGCGGATGGAGCTCTGTGGTCTCTGCCAACCCCTGCGGGGGATAGGCGTGAATATATAAAAAAAAATAAAAAAAATATTAAGGCTTGTGTTTTGAAAGTCCCAGTGTCAAATGGGTTTAAAATCACCGCTGAAAGTAACTGGTTCCACAGAATGAGGTGCTTTAAAAGAAGATACGGAAAAAACTGGTATTAATCGCCCTGATGGACTTTTCCCGCCGACTTACATGAGTGACGTTGTGTTTTTATTTCATTTTTATAATCTTATATTATTATCAGTTATATTGTTTGATTATGGTGGCGTATTATACAATATAGTTCGATCAATGTGTATAAGTGAAATGATATGAAATAAATGCGTGTATCGTGACTTTTTAAGTTGAATGAAAAAGCCCATTGAAGGTTTTGGTAAAATTGCCACCATTTTGTCAAGACGTTACGTGACAAACTCACTAGTTACATTTCAAAAGATTTGATATTATTGTATTTTACTTGACACTGGTATAATAGTTATAACTAATTGCCAACAAAGAAAATAAAAAAAAACTATCGCTTTCAAAATCAATGATCACATGTTTGATATATATATATATATACATACATACATATATATATATATATATATATATATATATATATATACATACATACATATATATGTGTGTGTGTGTGTGTGTTTGGTCTAAAGGGATTTCGAGTGTGGGCATGGGCGTGGTGGTTTTGGACAAGCATGGTTAGCTAATGTTCATTACAAAAAAATGAAGAGATCCGTACCTAACTGTGCGAGATACGATGACATGGACATTTTTACCGAAGAAAATATATTTAAAAATTATATATGCGAATCAAAGAGTCAGATCATGAAAAATTAAATTATAGTAACAAAAACTATAAATTATAGTAAAATTAAATTGTTATTAAAATGTACTGACTTGGGAAGTTAGAAGTTAAATATATTCTCTTTGTTAAAGTTTTATAGTGCTTTTGACATCTCGAAGGCTTCGTAAAGCAAAAGTACACGTTTCAAGAACGAGTCTTTGTGGGTATCTTTTAAGATAGTACTTGCCGTCTATCTGTTTTCTCATCTACACTAAGTGCACTTCTACAGTTTGTTGTGTTACGACGTAAATAAAAGTGGTTGAGGAGATTTTGAGAGATATATAGATACTAGCGAACGTGTTTGTTTTGAACAAAAACAAATATCGTACATACACACACATATGCAATTTATTTTATTTATGGGATAGATAAAAAAACAATCAAGCGTATTAATTACATGACGGAAAGCAATAGAATAGAATTGAAAAAAAATTATCCATGTCACTTTTTGTACAATAGCTAAAATTAAAATCTTAGTATTATAATAAATAATAATCGACGCGGCTTATAGACATCTGGAACACGATAGCCATCACAAATGCGGTGCCGGTCTTTAAGATATGAGTAGGCTTGTATCTTGAAGGTTCCAATCTCGTATCGGTTAGGAAGTACAGCTGAAGATGAATGGTGCCAAAGGATGTTGCGTGGATAGAAGTTTCGAGAGAAGCGCACCATACTGGACCGCTACTCGTTCATAATGTGTAGTAATGGTGGGGATGAAACTTTTCCTTTAGGCGATTTGTGCGGCAGTGAAGTAAATTCAGAGACAAGTATTATTCCATACAATTCCTCGGAGCACTCCCTGAAGTAAAAGCGATAAAAGCTGAGAGATGATGTCCCTCTGCATGTTATAACCCCTAGCCCCATAACATAGAAAAATACGTGACCGTGAAAACAAAGCTATTATTCGCGTATATGTATATATATATATATATATATATATATATATATATATATATATATATATATATATATATACTGTTAATCTGCAGTCCTAATTGTGTTCCTAACGAAACATCATGATTATTGAAACAAATGGGGATTTTATATTTTTTTTATGGGATAGGAAGCCAAACGAGCAGGCGTGTCACCTGATGGAAAGCGATCAACGCCGCCTATAAATATCCACAGTGCCATAGGCAGTGCACACCATCACCATCACTGTTTTATCCTAGAAGGCGCTGTGTTGCGCCTGGACAACTATGGTGTTCCTGATATCTATGGGCGGCGTTGATTGCCTTCCATCAGGCGACGCATTCTGTGAGGCGCCCCAGGTACCGCTGGAGAGACACGGTAGAGGCTAACCTACGTGACCTTCAAGTCAGTTATTGGCAGGAGATGGTGCAGGACAGGGCACGGCGAAAGCTATTTTCGGAGGCCAAGATTCATTTCGAGTCTTTGAGCCAACGAAGTTAGGCGAGACGGGTACTCCGATCCCATAAAAAAAAAAACAAAGAAAGAAGTACAACATTTTTCATCTAGAAAATATTATATAGCCAGTCTTCTAAGACCATTAATGAAACGTATCATAACACGTCATTCAAAATTCACACGTCGTAGAAATAGATGAAAGGAGGTAGGGTATATCTTTAATTTTAAACTGTACCGATGAAAAGAAATATGAATCTCGTTTGATCCCAGCTAGTTTGATTTGTGATTGACGCAATATTAATATAAATTTCAAGCGTGATTAGAAACAAGGCTGTGTCGTTGGAAAAATCGATAATTTTTAAAGAAAAAAAAGTGGCGAATAAGCCACTTTTTTTCATCCAAAGTCCAGATATTTAATACAGTGGAGACTCAATTAAATGGATTAATTGATATCGAAAAATCGATAATTTTTAAAGAAAAAATAGTGGCGAAAAGCCACTTTTTTTCATCCAAAGTCCAGATATTTAATACAGTGGAGACTCGATTAAATGGATTAATTGATATCGAAAATTCGATAATTTTTAAAGAAAAAAAAAGTGGCGAAAAGCCACTTTTATTCATCCAAAGTCCAGATATTTAATACAGTGGAGACTCAATTAAATGGATTAATTGATATCGAAAAATCGATAATTTTTAAAGAAAAAAAAGTGGCGAATAAGCCACTTTTTTTCATCCAAAGTCCAGATATTTAATACAGTGGAGACTCGATTAAATGGATTAATTGATATCGAAAATTCGATAATTTTTAAAGAAAAAAAAAGTGGCGAAAAGCCACTTTTATTCATCCAAAGTCCAGATATTTAATACAGTGGAGACTCAATTAAATGGATTAATTGATATCGAAAAATCGATAATTTTTAAAGAAAAAAAAGTGGCGAATAAGCCACTTTTTTTCATCCAAAGTCCAGATATTTAATACAGTGGAGACTCAATTAAATGGATTAATTGATATCGAAAAATCGATAATTTTTAAAGAAAAAAATAGTGGCGAAAAGCCACTTTTTTCATCCAAAGTCCAGATATTTAATACAGTGGAGACTCGATTAAATGGATTAATTGATATCGAAAATTCGATAATTTTTAAAGAAAAAAAAAGTGGCGAAAAGCCACTTTTATTCATCCAAAGTCCAGATATTTAATACAGTGGAGACTCGATTAAATGGATTAATTGATATCGAAAAATCGATAATTTTTAAAGAAAAAAAAAGTGGCGAAAAGCCACTTTTTTTCATCCAAAGTCCAGATATTTAATACAGTGGAGACTCGATTAAATGGATTAATTGATATCGAAAAATCGATAATTTTTAAAGAAAAAAAATGTGGCGAAAAGCCACTTTTTTTCATCCAAAGTCCAGATATTTAATACAGTGGAGACTCGATTAAATGGATTAATTGATATCGAAAAATCGATAATTTTTAAAGAAAAAAAAGTGGCGAAAAAAAACTTTTTTTCATCCAAAGTCCAGATATTTAATACAGTGGAGACTCGATTAAATGGATTAATTGATATCGAAAAATCGATAATTTTAAAAGAAGAAAAATGTGGCGAATAAGCCACTTTTAATACAGTGGAGACTCGATTAAACGGATTAATTGATGTCGTAAAGCATTCGGATGATTGTACGTACGAAGAAAAGCTATTTTTTGTACATATCGACGCAAAAAAAAGCGAAAACGTAACAAACCGCGAAAATGAAAACTTACCACCAGTCAAGTAGTCAGTCAAGAGTAAAAAACACTTTAAATTTCTGAAAAAAATTGTAACTGATCATTCAAAAATAATAAGTTTCAACGCCGTACAAAATTCTCTATTAGTGGTACAGCTGCGAATCTCAAATCATTCGACGAAGTATTTTTTCTGAATCGAATATACAATAATTTTTTTTTTCACATCCGTATCATTTACGGTATTATCGCTTTTTTACGTCGATATAAATAACTCTAGAAAGGTAAAAGGTGTGTATTAAAACAACAAAAACTTTAACGTATCTGCCAAAATGACTATTAAAAGAATAAAAATATACGGTACCATACAAAGTCATTTGATCACTGTTGCCATCCAGATAATCGGGAATCCGATTCACCAAGGTCCGGAAAATGAAATTTCCACTTTATATCCTAACAGCTTCCTAAAGGTACACTTTACAACTACGAGCTTTATGGGCTGTACAACGAGCCGAACGTCATCAAAAACATCAAAATTGAACGCCTTCGTTGGGCTGGACACGTAGTACGAATGGACAAGGCTAGAATACCCAAACGCCTACTAGACGATAACCAGATAATCGTAGAAATCGCAGAAGGCCTAAGCTCTGATGGCTAAATGGAGTCGAGGACGATGTACAGGCAATCGGTCTGAGGAGCTGGACGGAAAAAGCCAAATTAAGATCCGACTGGAATAATTTATTAAACCATGCTAATTTGCAAGAAAAGCCAATAGTGAACGATGGACTGTTGCGTTGTTGTATTGATTGATTAATATTCCTTGATTTATCTTTTTTATCTTTGTTTTATCTTATCTTTATTTATTATCTTTTTGCAGTCCACACACATGTGTATACACTTATATGTCCCATTGTTGCATGAATTGCATAAACCTCCCCATTTCTAGAGAATGGACGGACGGGCCATGGATTGTCTAAGCCATACATATATTAATCCCGATGCGGGAATCGATCCCACAACTATTTACCTTGAAAGCAATAGCCTCACAAGTGAGCCATCTTGTCTTTTTTCACAGACTATATATGTCCCATTGCTTAGCGCGGCTCGCGCTAAGCAATAGCCATCATATCTGGAGAAACGGACGTTAACCCACCTCGCCTGTCCAGTGTGGATTGTCTGGGTAACCCGACTCGGTATAAATATCTGTAGGTCATACATATATTTATTCCGGTGCGGGGATCGAACCCGCTACCATTGAACTTGAAGGCAGTAGCCTCGCCCCTAAGATACCTAATACTTTATTTATTTTTATTTATTATTTATTTGTAGGTTGCTAATAAGAAGTTTTGCTATGGTTTCTGGTGTAGTATTGGACCATCTCATTTCTGCCCGTGGATGTCTTGCGGGGCGACTAAAAAATTAAATATTGTTGTATAGCTAGCAGCTTCTACTTAATGATAAATATTAATCTTTGATCCTCAATCTGCCCACTAAAGTTGGATAGACAGCAACTTCTACTTACAGATAAAAATCAATCTTTGATCCTCAATCAATGTTTCATCCTCAATCTGCCCACTAAACTTGGATAGACAGCAGCTTCTAATTAGTGATAAAAAACCATTGTTTTATCCTCAATCTGCCCAATATACAGCAGCTTCTAATTACTGATAAAAATCTATCTTTGATCCTCAATCTCTCTGCTAAACTTGGATAGACAGCAGCTTCTATTTAGTGATAAAAATCAATCTTTGATCTTCAATCTGTCTACTAAACTTGGAAATTATGGACCACTCCTCTATTTATTGAGAGATTAAGAATATTCGACTAAAAATGAATAAGATTCTAAATTATACAAATACATCTACTTCTTATTCTATCTATAGAATAACCACGAGAATGTATATGTATATGTATGGTTATAAATGCAATTAAATATAACTTTATAGTTATAAATGCATTAAGTCGGTAGAGCCACTATATACGGGTATATTTGTTTGTAGCATGAATGGGCCGGCTTGCCCGGGGAAGTACCACACTCCCGTAGGTAACCGGCCTCTGGTTGGTAGCTTACCTACCGCACTTCGTACGGTGAGCGGCCGAATCCCGGAGGCCCAACACCCTCCCGACCCTCTACCTCCTCCCCCTCTCATTCCCACTCCCATACTGACATTTTCCTTAAAGGTCAGCAACGCTTCCGCACTGCCTATGGCGCTGCGAATGTCTATGGGCGGCGTTGATTGCTTTCCATCAGGTGACATGCCTGCTCGTTTGCCTTCCTATCCCATAAAAAAAGATGAACATGCTTAGTTGTAGTTACATATATTATTTTTTTAACTATGACATAACTCAAGTCCTTTTAAAATGCTCAATAAATTAAATATTTAAAGGAATTGGAATAAAATCTAAATAAATATTTACAAATTGTTAATTATTTTTAAAATTATTATCAAACAAAGTTAAAACTGAAAGTAGACCAGGTTCTCCCTTGCTTTTCTAATTTGAAATACGATTTACTACTATTACATTTTACTTAAATACATTTATAAACGTCACTCAACAACCTTTTTTGATATCGTGCCTGCCAGTAATGTAAGCTCATTAATACCCTTTCAAACGTGAGCTCGGTGTAGTGAAATAAAGAATATTGAACGTAAACAAAATGGCGGTCGGTTGTGGGAAAGTTCGAAATTTGTAATTTTAGGCTTTTGGCGCCTATTTGTCATAATAGGTTTTTTTTTTTTTCAATCAATTTACACTACGTAGTTGCCAATGAGTGTTCTGAGTTTGGTTGTTTGTCTTTTTCACTAATAATTCTTTTAAAATTCAAAACTAATGATGTTTTAAATATAAATGATTATATTATTTATTTTTACTACTGACAATTACTAGGTACTGGTGTTCACTTTTTTAATTTTTCTATTACTTTTCTATTTATTTTGTCTTCACTTCTACTCTATGATTAATAAATTATGTATTTATTAATCTGTGGTAAATGGTATGGATATCACAATCGTTATTAATTTATTATTCTTTTTGTTTTAAATACGTATTTTATTGTGGTTTTATTTATTCATCCAAATAATATATATTATTATATATGCTGCAAATTTGAGTAAATAAATAAATATAAAAAGACTGCAAAAGCAAAGCCAAGAAGAATTGCCTCTATTTGTTAATCCTGTTTACAAGTTGACGCTTGCGATTATTAAATTTAAACCCAAAATCAAGTAAAACTCATAAGGGATTCCATTAAAACCCAGTAATACAGAAAGCTAGTGATGAAATAAAAAAAAGAAAATTAAAAGAAAGAAGTTTACCGCCGGACGCAGAACTCTCCAAAGTAGAGAAGGTTTGATATTAGTCACCAACGAAACAGAATTTCTCTGGTGGATAGAATTCAAAATGAAGAAGTTCGCCGGAACGGAGAACCAGAGTCACCGACATAGCTCTTCAAGTTAGCAGACTTAAGTGCCAATGGGCTGGACATGTTTGTCGGAGAACTGACAATCGTTGGAGTAGACAAGTGATGGAGTAGAGACTTCGACTCGGCAAACGTAGTGTGGGACGCCCCCCTGCTAGATAGAGCGACGATCTGCGCAAGGCGGCTGGCAGAGACTCGATGCGTGTAGCCGAAGATCGGGCTAGGTGGCGCGCCTTGAGTGAGGCCTATGTCCAGCAGTGGACTGCCGCGGGCTGATATTGATTGATATTGAAGCAGATGGACTGGTGACCGTGAAAAGTTTATATAAATAAGAACATCGCAGTTTATTTATCTAGCGCCTTAAGTAATGTCTTAAGCATTGTTATATTTTTTAATAAATTGCTAGATTACATTATTATCTATGAAACAAAACAAAAAACAGCCCACACGTTTTAAAACTTTGTTAAAAAAAATATATCTCGTGTGCGCTGAACAAATTTGCCAAAGTTCTTTATGATGTAATCAACTTTACGGGGGAGAATGTTTAAAATTGTTTTAAAAGAGAGATATTGTCTAAACAAAATAACGTCTGCTTGCTGTTCATGTGATCACAACGTCTTGGTACTTGTTTAATAATGGTCAGTCGGAAGAAACATAAACTTTATTGCTTAGCAACTTTTTTGGAATGGATTTTTGAAAAAATAATAGTAGAACTATGCTAGACTCAACTGTGATATTACCACATATGGTAACCGTGTCTTTTACGGTGAATGCAAGTATTAAGAATTCCAATTTTTCCCCTTCATTTATGGAAAGCAAGAGAAAGAGAGGAGAAGCCTCGCTGAGGCCGCAACCACATTATTAGAAGATCCATGACCAAGACTAATCCGCCAGAAGTGTACGACAGAAGAGGCGAAAGATTATTGTGGATTTTAACAAATTCCACTCTATTCTTTATTATCTTTATTTATTTTTATACAGAAACTAGAACAATGGCGAAGCACGTCGCCGTCATTTTTGGACAAATTAGGTATATTAAATTCATCTTAGTGAATCCCACGAGCCGCAAGGGAGGGTGGAAGGTCAGCCCCAGCAGAGCCCTGCATGCTGAGGTAAGGCACCATAGTACCCGGGGGAGCCCGATCCCGGGACGATCGGCACGCTTGCGACTAGGCTCGCCCCTTGCCACGCATTCATTGGCACGGTAGACCGTGGATTGGCGGAGAGGAAGGGAAAGGATAGAGAAGAAAGGAAGGGGCAGGAAAGGAAATGCGGATTGGGGGGTTACCAGACTCGGAATAAACATTTATAAATCCATATAAATATTTCTTCCGATGCGGGAATCGAATCCGCGACCATTGACTCCGCGGGCGGAGGGCCCCGCCACTGAGCCAATCGGTAGTCGAACAACGTGAACAAATTTTTAAAGTAGGTACAATAAAATAAAATATATAATTAAATACATACGTAAAATTGTACGACGATCGATTGGCTCAGTGGCGCGGCCCTCCGCCCACGGAGTCAATGGTCGCGGGTTCGATTCCCGCATCGGAATAAATATTTATATGGATTTTTAAATGTTTATTCCGAGTCTGGTAACCCCCCAATCCCCATTTCCTTTCCTGCCCCTTCCTTTCTTCTCTATCCTTTCCCTTCCTCTCCGCCAATCCACGGTCTGCCGTGCCAATGGATGCGTGGCTAGGGGCGAGCCTAGTCGTAAGCGTGCCGATCGTCCTGGGGTCGGGCTCTCCCGGGGACTATGGTGTCTTACCTCAGCATGCAGGGCTCTGCTGGGGCTGACCTCCATCCTCCCTTGCGGCTCGTAGGATTCACTAAAGACGAATTTAATATACCTAATTTGTCGAAAATGACGGCGACGTGGTTCGCCACCCGTCACGTCCTGATTCTCACGAGGGCGAAAAGCGACCAATGATGAGCCGTTTCGCTGCGATGAATGGCAGCGGATGGAGCTCTGTGGTCTCTGCCAACCCCTGCGGGGGATAGGCGTGAATATATAATATAAAAAAAATAAATAAATAAATAAAATTGTATATATATTTTATCAAAGAATATCTTAATTATTTTTTTTCTCAATATTACTTATAAACTAACTACGCAATTTAAAAACCTGGGACATGAGACATTTTACAGGAGAGCCAGATATAGTAAAAAAATACAAAAAACTAATTTTAAGTATGCACACAGGAACTTGTTCTTTTGGTTGCGGTGAATTTATTACATGAGTTAGTTGTTTTTAATTTTATTGTATTGTATGTGTATTTATGTGTATATGAGTATGAGTAGTATATACATGGATGTATGCATATGTATGTGTGTGTGTCCGTATCAATGGCGTCACTGTGGTCTGCGATCTGATCACGTTGGTTCCTACTGAAAACTAGCGCCAGATAGAACGCCAGGCATATGCTGAGCAAGAACCATTTTATGAAACTTGTAGATTAAAATTATTTTCTTTTTGTTATGTTTATTTATATATTATAACCCTTTATTTACATATTTTTCTCTTAATAACAATATTATATATATATAAAAAAATCTCTATAAAAATAATATTATTACTAGGGTTATTAATGGCAGGATAAACCAAGCACACGGAGGATTATGCATCCAAGGAAAGGAACCGTCCCACGATCCTAGCCGTGCACAATATGGCTGCTTTTTGAATTTTGAATTTAACCCACTTACGTAAACTTAACTTGGACAGATGGGCTTCCAAATGGGGAAATTATTACGGATAAGTCCATTCACAGAGACCACTATGGGTACAATGACAGATGAATCAACGTGCCACATGGTGGAAATCTCATGTGCGAGATCTATATATTAAAAAAATGTGTCGCAAATAAATATTTTTCTATTCTATTCTAGATAACGAGTTGAATTTTTACATTTTTCTGCATTAAGTTTGTGTACTTTCCAATATTCAAAATCCATTTTCTAAGGTTTCTCACACATTTGGCAATGCAAATCGATTCTTTATTATATAGTATGCTGCATAATGCAAACGACCATTTTTTCTTGATATCCCTTACTAGGTTTTGCAATTGCACAGCCGAGAGATTACCTACAGTTTTCTACCATGAAACGATAGCACGTCTAGACAAGTTGGGGTAAATTATATTGATTTGTGGGGTTAATGCGCAAAGCACGGAAATGCAGTGTGGAAATATTTAACCGCATTTCAACCGACTACGTACGTACCTACGTACGACTACGAGGAAATAAGTTAACAACAGATTGATCCTACATTATGACACTTTGACTACGTATTGATGGATACAAATTTATTTATCAAGTAATAGATGTAGAGAGACATGTGTATGTCCCGCAGAACCACCAGAGTGTGAGTGGTAGCTTAGCTACCGCGCTTCATACGGTGAGTGGTCTGAATTGCAGAAGCCCGACACCCTCCCCTTCCCACTCCCACTCCCTCTCCCACTCCCCCTCCCTCTCCCACTCCCATAATTTCACTTTCCTTTAAGGTCGGCAACGCTTCCGCACTGCCTATTGCGCCAGCATTGCGGATGTCTATGGGCGGCGGTTGGTTGCTTTCTATCAGGTGACACGCCTGCTCGTTTGTCTTCCTATGCTATAAAAAAAATGTACATTTAGTTAAAAATTATTTTTAAGAGAATAGAAATAATAATAAATATATTACCATATTATTATTAATAATATATTACCCTAGTAATAATATTAATTTTGAAGAGTTTTTTTATTTTAATAATATTTTTATTAAGAGAGAAATAGAGAGAGAGAGAGTAAATAAAGGGCATAAATATAATGATCATTTATTTCGACACAACAAAGTTGAATGAAATGATGTACTGATTTAGTTTAAAATATTAAAAAGATTACTTTCAGCGTATCTTGCTGAATTTTCGTTACAGAAGCTTTTTTCCAACTTAGCCTCTCATAAAAGCCTGCAATTGCAATTAACTACCTACATACTATACGTGATAGCCTGTCACTGGATGTATTTAAAAGAAGAATTAAAGAACATTTCCTTTCAATATAAAATTTATATAGTATTATAATATATTATTAGTATTTAAATGATATATATGTATGGTTTTATATAGTATGTATTGTTATGTATATTATTATTATATTTTGTTGCTGTACACATATTTCTATCCTCACAGCTTATCTTATCTCTCTTTCACTCCTAGATTTGCTGGAAGAAAACTCAATTTTGAGTTAAGCTCGCCCTTGTACATCTTCTTTCCTTTTAATTCTCGTATGTCGTGTTAATCGTGTTCTGTCGTACAAAAAAGTATTAAATAAAAAAAAAACTGAAACACACCACAACTAAACATTAGCCTTTGTTGAAACTGACGAGTGTTTCCATAATTCCTTTGACAGGCAGGTTGCAGAGAGGTTTTGTTGCTTTAGGACTACTAGTATTTGTTACTTTAATCGTCTTGTTCGTGACCTACGGGAAGAAATAGAAGGAAGATTTGTACGACTAAGCATTCACTAAGATTATAAGAGTAGATATTTGGATAAGAGTGACGACAGACAGAAACCAGTGGAAAGAGTTGAAGGAGGCCTATGCTATCCTATAAGGCACACCGAAATATTATATATATGATTAGTGTTATAATAAATTTAAAATATTTCGGGAAATAAAGGCTTTATTATTATTATTACTATAAGCATTCAGTATAACATTAAAGTTTATAACTAAATAAAAAAAATTGCCTGATTTTGAAATAAAAAAAATCTTAAAAATAATCGACCTCTCAAACAATTTCTTTTTATATTTGTTACTTGTTAAAAATGAAATGAAATGGCAAAAATTTTAGATCTCTTTAAAAAAGAAATATTTTTTTTCTATTTAAAAATAATACTTGCAATATATTTAAATGTATAAAATTGCAAATAGATGATTTATATCTATTGATTAGAGTTTTTATTTAGTATCGTAATCATATCATATGTAATTTGCGGAATTATTGTCATGTCAAAAGAGCGGCAACGCTTCCGTGACTCCTGCGGCGTCAAGGTTGTCTATAGGCAGCGTTGATTGCTTTTCATGAGTCGGCACGCTTGCTCGTTTGCCCTCCTATCTCTATAAAAAAAATCATTAAGAGTGTTTGTCCAAAAGCTAACTTTTAACGTTCAAACATTTAATATTCGCCGTCGACGCATTTATTTTTACCCGAAAAGTAAACGCGAAAGTTCTTGTAACACGCCTGATTTATACCGCCCTCGTAAATGCCACACTTGTGCATGATTCACGGCGGAAAGAGCTTTATAACATATCAAAGCGAAAACGCAAAAACGCAGTAAACGACATAGATGTCAAAATTTATTCATCGCATTTAGGGATCAACAAAAAAAATACTGCGTCGAATGGTCCGAGTCTCACAGTTCCACGGCCAATAGAAAATTTTGTACAACGTTGAAACTGAGTGAACTGACTGAAATTTGAGTGATCAGATACAATTTTTTTCAGAAATCTTAAAAGGTTTTTTTTTGGGTCTCGTGGTAAATTTATATTTTGCGCTTGACTGCGTTTTCGCTTTTTGCGTAAAAACATAGGCCTTTTCGTACATCTCTCGACCTGCTGAAAGTCCGATGTGGCAAAACCCTCGTTATAGGCTCGCTGCCAAAAAATTTTCATTTTAAAAAGGCGAACACAACTTCCACGCGTTTAAATTTAAACTTAAGGTGAACGTTCGTAGCACTGACCTCCTTTCTGCGTAGTGTTGAATGTGCGTAGCCTGTACGAGTCCTCGTCCGGCTCCTCCTCGGCCTGGTGCGCTGTCCTCGGCACGTCCAGGAACGCGTTGGAGCGACGTGGCTGGCTGTGCTGCCCGGCTGGCGGTCTCCTGCGCGCGGACGCTTGCCTTCTCACTTGAGGCGGTGTTTCCGCTTCCGCTAAACGTGGCTCCGAGCTGTAGCGGTTTCTGGTCTCCCTGTCCAACTGCTGCTGTTGCTGCTGGCGTCTATGCCTCACGGACCTGCCGCCGGTTATCCTCGCTGACTGCGAGCGTGCGGCGGGCCGTCGCCGCGGTGCCGGCGTGGTCTCCATCGGCGCGGCTAAAGCTTCCATACTCGCGGAGGCGGGCGCGCATATCGATTGCGAGCGCTTAGTGCGTCCGTCCGTGGCCATGGTCGCGGCGATACTGAACGCTTCAGCTTTCAGCCGCGTCGGAAACCCCCTCCACCCCCGCCTCGTCACTTCAACGCTTACTTGTTGCATCGACTTTACATGACCACAACGTACTTTTAAACGCGACTAATTCGCGTTAGAGCTTTCCGTTGAAGCTTCAATTTGCATTAAGCTCTCGTCGTACATGATTTATGAAGATAACGCGTCGGGGCTCACCCACTGAGCACTCATGTATCTAAAAAGCGGTAAAAAAAAATGAGTTGGGTACTGTAACGCGTCCCCTTACTAATACGGCTACCCATATATTGGTAATGGGTAGTGGGTTCGATCCCGCATCGGAATAAATATATGAATGGATTTATAAATATTTATTCCAAGTCTGGTAATCCCCCCAATCCGCATTTCCTTTCCTATCCTTTCCTTCCCTTCTTCTCCGCCAATTCACAGTCTGCAGTGCCAATGGATGCGTGACTAGGGGCGAGCCTAGTGGAAAGCGTGCCGACCGTCCCGGGATCGGGCTCCCCCGGGTACTATAGTGCCTTACCTTAGCACGGCCGGGAGCATTGCCGACCTTTAAGGATAGTGTCATTATGAAAGTAGGAGGGGAGGGGAGGGGAGGGGGAGGGGAGGGGGGATGAGGGTGTTAGGCATCCGGAACTCAGCCGTTCACCGGACGAAGCGCGGTAGCTAAGCTACCACTCAGACGTCGGTTTTTTTGCGGGAGTGTGGTACTTCCCCGGGCGAGCCGATCCGTTCATGCTACAATCAAATATTATGCCATTCTTGATCAAGTATTCGTCTGCATAGTGGCTCTACCACTATCTGAGATGCCTCTGGTGTTGTGGATGTCCATGTGATCACTTGCCTCACGGTAACCGGCATACTCGTTTGCCTGATCTGCTATAAAAAATTAACTAAATTTTTTTCTGTGGGAGGAAAACGCGCGAACGTATTGCCTGGTGAAAAGCAGACATCCATAGGCTACGTCATACATCGACAACTTCATAAACATTGCCGAAATGTTGCCCGCCTTTGAGAGAAGATTAAGGTTGTTTATTAATTCCAATGTCGTATTCGCTTGTGAATACTGCTGAAAGTATCTGGTTCCACTGAGTGGTGGTGTGTAGAAAAGAAGTGCCCGCTAAGACTATCCTTTGAAATATACCTTAGTATGTATAATTATATATTAGTAGTCTTGTGGGAGATATTTTTTTTGTAGGATATCAAGGCAAACGAGCAGGCGTTTTACCTGTAATATATTCCTAGGACTTTTCCCGCCAACTTACGTTAGTGACGTGTTTTTATTTCATTTTCATAATCTTATATTATTATCAGTTATATTGTTTAATTGTGGTGGCGTATTATACAATATAGTTCGATTAAGGTGTATAAGTGAAGTGATATGAAATAAATGCGTGTATCGTAACTTTTTAAGTTGACTGAAAAAGTCCATAGAAGGTTTTGATAAAATGGCCACTATTTTATCAAGACGTAACGTGATAATCTGACTTGAAACGTTGCAAGAGATTGGATATAATTGTATTTTACTGGACACTGGCATAATAGTTGTAACTAATTGCCATCAAAGAGAAGAAGAAAATAAAAGAATAATGTATTCCTTGTTTGTTAACTCGTTAAAAGCGTAGTGGGTTAACGTCCGTTCCTACAGAAATGGAGAGGTCCATGCTCAGCAGTGGGACATGTATGGGTTGTGAAAAAAAATGGTTGTGTAAATGAGAAAAAAATATTAATAATACGTCCGAACTTTCTTTTATTAAAGAAAGTATGTCGAAAGTTGTGACTCTCGTAAAACTTATGCAATTAATGTTTTAACATGAAGGAACAAAGTTGATCGAGTTAATCATTATTGTTTGACGAGTACCACAGTTCGTTACGAAACTTCCCATGAAACTTGGTAACACAAAGAACTCGGCTACAGGGGATACGAGATAGGGTAAAGTTTGTCGCGGGAACAAGTGACGAGAAATTATGTGTAAATCAATTCAAGTCAAATCAAAATTCCTTTATTGGAATACACATCTTAAAAATACTTTGAACATTATATTGTTCAAATATTTTAAATTCAAATTTGTATATCTTTAAATTTTTGATAAATAAAAAAGAAACACATTGATAAATGTAATCACTAATGTGTGTGTATGTGTGTGTGTATATATATATAGATATATATATATATATATATATATATATATATATATATATATATATATATATATATATATATATATATATATATATATATATATATATATATATATTCACGCCTATCCCCCGCAGGTGATCGCAGCGAAATGGCTCTCCATTGGTCGCTTCTCGCCCTCGTGCGAATTATAACGTGACGGGTGGCGAACCACGTCGCCGTCATTTTTCAACAAATTAGGTTATGTATTAAAACTTTTAAATTAAATATTATAAAACCTTTTAACATTCGTAATTTTAAAATTAAAAAAAGAAAAACATTGTTTTAGGTATATAAAAAAAAAATTCAATCGACTGACGTCTTTCGAGGGACAACCAAACAACCGAAAAAACTTTTCGGTTGTCTTCCATAGAGTCTACTATACCTGAAGATGCCTCGTGTTGGGGCGAAACACGTGTCGTTTACAAGATGGAAAAGTCATAATGTGTGTTTGGTATTGTGTATAGTGGTTGGTGGGTGGAGAGTTGATGGCCGATTTTCGGTAAGTTTTTGGTTCCACGGTCCATTCCACGGTCTGCCGTGCCAATGGATGCGTGGCTAGGGGCGAGCCTAGTCGTAAGCGTGCCGATCGTCCCGGGGTCGGGCTCCCCCGGGAACTTTGGTGCTTTACCTCAGCATGCAGGGCTCTGCTGGGGCTGACCTCCATCCTCCCTTGCGGCTCGTGGGATTCACTAAAGATGAATTTAATATACCTAATTTGTCGAAAAATGACGGCGACGTGGTTCGCCACCCGTCACGTCCTGATTCTCACGAGGGCGAAAAGCGACCAATGACGAGCCGTTTCGCTGCGATGAATGGCAGCGGATGGAGCTCTGTGGTCTCTGCCAACCCCTGCGGGGGATAGGCGTGAATATATATACTAATAAAACTGTTGGATTACTTAATCAGTAATGAAAATAAATTAGAAACTTAATCGCAGTGTTTCAAATACAACTGTTATTATGATTGATGGGACTACTTTGTAAAACAAACTCTATCTACATAGAACTTGACTTTGAATGGGGACCCATTTCATCGGCAGACAAAGAAAACTGATGACATGTACAGTAGGCGTGTTTCCTTCGATATTTCCTTTGAAACAACGAGAAAATGTCGCGATAACAAGCAATGTATATTGCTTTGTTGATATGTGCTTTGTTGATATTGCGACCAGCAAAACAATAACCGAAAACTTTTCGTTGTCTTCCGTAGAGAAACGAAAAGTTTTCGGTTGTCTTCCGTAGAGTCTACTATACTTGAAGATGCCTCGTGTTGGGGCGAAACACGTGTCGTTTGCAAGGTGGAAAAGTGGTGATGTGTGTTTGGTGTTATGTATAGTGGTTTTGGTGGGTGGAGTGTTGATAGCCGATTTTCGGTAAGTTTTTGGTTTAAGTTCCAAATAAATCCACTTCATCCAGCAGAAAAACACACATTACTACTTTTCTGTTATTGTTTTGCTTGTCGCGGATCTTAGCTAAGTAAAACTTTTGATTGTCCATATAGTGATGGATTTCCGCAAAGTAACGCCTGACTCCATTAATAATGCTTTGTTGATTGTGATATAGAGTCAGGAGTTACTTTGCGGTAATGCAATATAAACATGGACTGTCAAACTTACTTAGCTAAGATGTGCGGACACAAATAAGAAAAATAATATAGTGTGTGCGCAAAGAAGTGTAAAGCGAACATACTCAACGAGAAATGCCAGTAAGTCCTCCTACACCTCGCCACGGTTACTACTAACGTTTACGATGTCAAACACACAATATCACTTTTAACCACAAACACAACGCGCTTTGTCTCTACACGAGGCATGCTCAGGTGTAGAAGACTTTACAAAAGACAACCACTACTACTACTTTACGGGTATAGTTGTAGGAGGATTTGCTGATGGCTGTTTCTCGGTGAATATTTCTCTTTTTTCTTCATGGGATAGGAAGGGAAACGAGCATGCGTGTCACCTGATGGAAAGCAATCAACGTAACGCATAAACATTCGCAGTATTATAGGCAGTGCAGAAGCGCTACCGGCCTTTTAGGAAAGTATGGGCAGAGGAGGGGGGAGATTTTATTCTATATATAATATATAAAGAGGGTTAGGATTCTATACATTTCTTTACATATACACAATATTATTTTTCTTACTTATGTCCGCGAATCTTAGCAAAGTAAGCTTGATCTTTGTTGATTTTTGTTGACTGGACAATTTTTCTAATTTTTCGAGACTATTTTTAAATCTTATATAATAAATGAAATATTAGAGCAAACATTGCTAACATGTCGTCTTGGGTTCTTTCATTGTCTTTTTTTTTTAAAAAAACTATTTTTTTTAAATATCAAATATAACATTATTTTTATATTATAATTTAATAAATAAAATAATTCACGGTGATTTTTGTGTTATTTTTAACACTAGCAAGTAACTTTTTAAATATGAACGCTTGTTATTTATGATTTCATTATCAGCTTTGATGTTTTGGGATACTTGATACGAGCGGAAACATCGCAAATTTATACAGTTTCGTCCGCCATTATGGAAATATACGTCATAAATCACTTTAAAGGACCTACGTGAAAAATTTCAGCGTCGAAAGCGATGACGTCATTTGAATTTATGCCTTAATTTAGGTTACGCTTGAGTTTTTTGTGCCCAATTTAAATTCTCGGCTCGCGGTGACGTCACTTTGTTGTTGAGTACTTCTCTCTCGTTGTTTTCCACGTGCATTAATGAGTAAATCGAAACACAGCACGTTAGTATACTATAGCATTTGAAACGCCTCCGACATTGCGGATTGGCGGTTCTGATTGCTTACCATCGGGTAACACTCGTGTGCCTTTCTATCCCAATAAAATCTCTGAATTACTTTTGTTACGCAGTTCTCATACTTTTACATGTCTGTGTTTAATATAAAATTGGCTCAATGTCGGGGTCCCCCGCCCACGGGATCAATGGTCGCGGGTTCAATCCCCGCATTGGAATAAATATATGTATGGCCTAAAGATATGTGTTATCTTGTTTTGGTCAAAATATATAACAATTTTTTTACCTTAGTTTACTGAGAAAGATGTTGGATTATTTAACCCTTTCGGCCCGAGCGGTGACTATAGTCACCCAACGCCCGACGCTCGCTCTGTCCGAGCGGTGACTATAGTCACCCAACGCCTGACGCTCGCTTTGTACGAGCGGTGACTATGGTCACCCAACATTTGACGCTCGTTATGTACGAACAGTCACTTAGGTCACTCGCGACTCTTCATGAGCAGAATATATATGTTATCTCCATGGTAATCCATCGCAAGTATTTTGCACTTGTTTTACGCTGCCTAATAATAAACTGACGAAATGAGCAAATATTTTCTATTGCATTATGTTATAATTTTTTAAGCATTTTTTTTACGAGCGACTGCACACGCTCTGCGTAAGATAGCGTGGTATTGTGCGTCTGACGGGCGCTTGCAGTTGTTCCGCAAGTACGGACGCTTGCCGCGACTGCTCGGTCAGCGGGGACGACGCGACGTAGAATGCGTCCGTACCGAAAGGGTTAATAAATGTCGATAAAAATTTGGGAATATGTTTGCCTAGCCGCCGCTGTCCGGTAGTTATGGTGTTGGTACACGGGTACGCAACCCCGGCCTCCTGAGCTATTACCATCATTCTGTCTAAATCCATCTTTCCTTTACCCTGCCCTTTCCTTTCTTCTCTATCGTTTTCTACCCGTCACGTCCTGATTCCCACGAAGGCGAGAAGCGGCCAACGGAGAGCCGTTTCGCTACAATAACAGTGAGAGGAAGGATGGATGAATGTGGATGAAACAAGGCAGGTGTGTCGGGATCGTAGCGGATAGAGATTTGTAGTCTCTGCCGATCCCTATGGGAGACAGGCATGACGATATGTATATATGTGTATAAACATTACTAATATACACAACTCATAAAAAATAAACAAGAAAATAATTGTCAAGTTTCGGATAAATAAAAGTAAATTTCTCCGTGCTCTGTATTGTACACCCCGCAAGGTTTTATTTACGCAGTAAATACACCTCTTTGCTTAGCGTTTTGGTCCCTTGAGTATGTTTAGAGAGGCTGCAAAGTCAGGTTCAACCAAATAAAAACGATATCCCACGTAAAGGATTCAAAGCCAAATTCAATTAAATTAACAATCTTTAGAAGAATGTGTGGGGTAACTTTGAATGATAGAATAAGAAATGAAGGTATAAGAGAGCGATAATAGATAGAAGATATAAGAGTAAAAGTAGGTGTTGTGACAAAAGTTAAGTAAGGGATGCTTAGATGGTTTGGGCACAAAGAGAGGATGGATGAAACACGACTGGCGAAAGAAATTTACGTTGCGAATGTGGATGGAAGGGTCGGTAGGGGAAGATCACGGAAAACATACCTTGACCAAATTGCCGAAGATTTTAAGGAAGACTAGATCAAGAGTACCCTTAACCAGCGGGGTTGCACGAGGAGAGTGATGAGTTTGGAGGAAGCAGTAAAGTATGCCGAGATTGTATGATTGTATAGCAGATGATGATCTATGGTCTCTGTCTACCCCTACGGAAGACAGGCGTGACGATATGTAGGTATATATGTTCTTCTAGACTTTTTTTGTAAAGCTCTTGTTTTGTAAATTTCACATTATAAACTAAGAGCCGCGATAAGCACACAAAAGTAGAAAAATAATAAACCTTCCGTAGAGTCTACGTTCGTCCGTTCTTCCAGTAAAACACACATTATTATTTTAAGAATCTGTTCTTAACTAAGTAAAAATTCTGACTGTCTACATAGTAATGGATTTCCGCAAGGATGACTCCATTAATCATACGACGCACTAGTTATGATTTCATTATTAACTTTGATATTGTATATTCCGAGTAAGTTGATATCTGCTGACAAGCGGAAACTAGATAAATTTATACAATTTTGTTTGCTGTCATGGGAGCTGGCATCATAAGTCAGTATAAAGGACGTTCGTAATGGGCCTCTACGTCAGAATTGAACTTGAAGATTTTTAGGAGGCAAACGAGCAAGCGTAACCCCTCATGGAAAATAATAAACACCACCCACAGACATCTGCAACACCATAGGCATAGGAGAATAATTGCAGGCCTTTGACAAATGTGTGGGCTTGTTTTTTAAAGCTCTAATGTTGGTGAAATGATGGCATTGAAGATGAAGTGAGGAAAAAGTTTTATTTATTTTTAACTTAATATTTATTATACTTAATCATAATTATTTTTCAGCATCGGCGCTAGCGATCTTCTGAACTGCCCCTTAGAAATTTTCCAATTTTTAAGACTCTATAAAATTCCACATTTATCGCTGTTTATTCTTCTACTAAGAGTGCCTTACGTGCCTTACCGATTTGTGAAGGTTGGCAGCCAATTCAGGACAACTTTCCTCCTCCCTAGCGAGGTGCAGCAGTTCTGGAGCACTCGCTATCCCGGCCCACTCCCTGATATTACGTAGCCAAGACTTCCTTTTGCGACTTGTCTTTGCCCGCGGCTTTTCCCATCATGATGAGTTGCAGCAACTTTTACCTGTCATGTCTTATGATATGACCAATATCGCAATAAAGAATGCTCTGATGCTCGCTATTAGCAAGACTCAAAAAGTCTGATTCAATCAATGAGAAGATACTCCGAGAAGTCAATCAAAAACGTGAACTTTTGCAAAGGTAGAAAAGTTGCTAACCCAGGTCATATTATGAGATATGACAAAATGTTTGTTTAATTCCTTTAATTGGAACGATTTTCTATTAACAATTGACTTGAAGCCAGTTTTTTTTTAACACCCATGACGATTAAGGACGGGCCTCTCCATTTTTGGAGGAACGGACGTTAACCTACCACACTTGTCCAATGCGGATTGGCGGGGTTACCAGACTCGAAATAAATATTTATAAATCCATATATATATATATTGATTCCGATGCGGGAATCGAACCCGCGACCATTGATTCCGCGAGAGTAGGGCCCCACCACTGAACCAATTTACTCGCTTAAATTATTAAATGGTCCCACCACACGCGACATTTGATTGTGTCAACGGATAAAAATGTTAAAATGTTTGTAGAATTAAAAGCAAACAAATATTTGGAATATTATACGAAGCACACCGTTCTTTGAACGATAAGCTTACGACCGGCAAATTAACGCACGCGCGTTCAGTATTTTAATATTTTTTCGTCTATTTGGCCTCACGGCATCCATAGAAATAATTCAATTCCTATATATTAGTTCACACTCTCCCTGTATATATTTATTTATATTTTTTTTGTTATGCGATAGAAAGGCAAACGAGCAGGCGTGTCACCTGATGGAAAGCAATCAACGCCAATCATAAACATCCGTAATGCGGATGTTTACGGGTGTTTATGTGTATAAATTTATGCGGATATTTATAAAGCGTTGCCGGCCTTTAAGGAAAGTGTCATTATGGGGGAAGGAGGGTTGGGACTGCGGGAGTGTGGTACTTCCCCGGGCGAGCCGGCCCATTCATGCTACAGACAAATAATACACCATTCTTGACAAAGTATTCGTCTGCAGCATGGCTCTACCACTACTATATATCTTGATCAAATTTTCAATCGTGAGTGGACGATACATTTTCAAATACATTTTTTTAAACTTACAATGGATGATACTTGTTGTTAATACATTTTTTTTTCAAATATTAAATTATTTATAATTTAATATTTGAAATTAATATTAGTTTTATATGGGAGAAAAAAAGAAATCTCTTATATATGTAAGATATTTAGCAGGATAAATATAAACCCGGGGGTTGGGCCTCCGGAATTCAACCGCTCCCGGACGTAGCGCGGTAGCTCTACTACCACTGAGACGCCAGTTTTCTGCGGGAATGTGGTACTTTCCCGAACAAGCCGAACCATCCATGACAACTGATAACCTCGTACCATTCTTGACAAAGTATGTATATTTATGTATTATTTTATTATTATTATTATTAGAGAAAAATACTACATTTTTCTAACTAAATAAAACTTTTTCAATACAAATACGAGTCGAGTGTTGATCTAACTCGGTTTGTCGTATAAATTGGTGTATTCTACAAATATCGCCTTGTTTGTATACGACACGGTCAACTCCCAAATCCCAATACGTAGATCGAAGTATTATCGAGTTTGGTTACTATGAATAAATTTCAAAAGAGATCGTTTGACTCGGTAATTAAAGTAGCTATATGACTACGTAGACGACCAATTGGCTCAGCGGCGAGGCCCTCCGTCAGCGGAGTCAATGGTCGCGGGTTCGATCCCCGCATTGGAATAAATATATGTATGGATTACAAATATTTATTCCGAAGACTGGTAACCCTGCCAATCCGCATTAGTCGAGCGTGGTGGGTTAACGTCCGTTCCTCCTGAAATGGAGAGGTCCGTGCTCAGCAGTGGGACATATATGGGCTGTTAAAAAAAAATTAATAAATGACTTTTGAGCCGAAGTTTATGGGTTGAAAAGCTGTTTAAAACTAAAAGTTGTGTTCCTTACGGGATAAGGAGTAGAACTTGCAGAGTATGTGGAAATACATATACTGCAATATCGCTTATATTAGCCATTTGAGAGCACACCAGCAAAGCTCTCATTAAATTTGCCAGTCGCCATGGCCGAACACGGTCAGAATATATAACATACTAGCTGACCCGGCAAAAGTCGTACCGTCTCAGAATCAATAAATAAAAAAGCTGAATAATAATTGTAGAATGTTTCAACATTAGTAAAAAATGTGGTCAAAAGTTAACAGGAACAAAAACAAATCGTAAACAATAAAAAAATGAAGAAAATAACTTTTGAATTTAATTTGATTTCTGAACGACGGGACGAACATCAAATATTTGACAGGTAGGAATAGTTTCTAAGGGAAAACAAAATTGTTGCTTTTACTATATTCCTAATATTTTTATCATACTTACTCACCTTTTAAACGTTCATTTGACTTCCAAAAATAATTCAAAACCAAAATTAGCCAAAACGGTCCAGCCGTTCTCGAGTTTTAGCGAGACTAACGAACAGCAATTTAAATATATATATATATATATATATATATATATATATATATATATATATATATATATATATATATATATATATATAGATATATATATATATATGGATATATACATATATATATATACACACACATACACATATATATATATATATATGTATGTATATATTAATAAAATAATGGATTTCTTTTTCCCCAACCTAAATAAATATATAAAATAAATATATTTAGGGAGGCAAACGAGTAAACGTATGACACAATGAAAAGCAATTAACCCCGCCCAATAGACATCTGCAAACCAGAGGCATCACAAATGCGTCTCCGATCTTTAAGATATATGTAGGGTTGTTTTTTAAGGTTTGAATGTCGTATTGGTTTTGAAATGCTACCGAAGGCATGTTCTATAGATTGGTGGTGCGTGGAATGAAGTTTCGGGAAAAGCGCACCGTAGTTGATGTTTCTCGCCGTTTATTATATTATAATATTTCTTTGACACTAAATAAAACAAAGAGAATTGTGAACTAAGGAAATTATGGAAGCAATTTCGTTGTTCGTCCATTTGAACAACTCCAACCGCACGTCAACCTGACCCGAATAAATTTGGAGTTTCGGGTTAATTTCACACAAAAAGAAAAAAATAAAGAAAGGTCTTTTACAAGTAAAGAGTAAAATTGCTCGAGCTTTTTGTTTCTCAAGTTTTCTATTGATTTTCTATAAAGTGTCACTCATCTTTCAGGATATAAGGTGGCTTAGGCACAACTCGCCTTGCGATAAAGAAAAGTTTAATCCCCACCGTCTAGATGAGTGGCGATCCAGTACGGTGCGTTTTACCAAAAAATTAGTTTGATTAATCATGATATATATTTTTCGTTAGGAACACAATTCGAACCGCAGATAAACGTGTATGGTGGATTTATGTATGTATTATACATATATGCGAATAATAGCTTTGTTTTCGCGGTCACGTATTTTTCTTTGTTATGGATCTAGGGGTTAAATAACATGCGGAGGGACATCATCTCTCAGCTTTTATCGCTTTTACTTCAGGGAGTGCTCCGAGGAATTGTATGGAATAATACCTGTCTCTGAACTTCACTGCCGCACAAATCGCCTAAAGGAAAAGTTTCATCCCCACCGTCTAGATGAGTGGCGATCCAATACGGTGCGTTTTATTAAAAATTACTTTCCACGCACCACTGCCCTGTGGAACCAGATACCGCCTGCGGTGTGTCTGAACTGATACTACATTTCTTCTTCTTAGAGTGCCTCTCCGACTAACGAAGGTTGGCAGCCAATTCAGTACAACTTTCCTCCTCCTTCGCGAGGTACAGCAGTTCTGGAGCACTCGCTATCCCGGTCCGCTCCCTGATATTACGTAGCCAAGACTTTCTTTTTCGACCAACTTGTCCTTTGCCCGCGATTTTTCCCATCTTGATCAGTTGCATCAATTTTTACCTGTCATGTCTCATGATATGACCCAGGTAAGCAACTTTTCTACCTTTGACGGTCTGCAAAAGTTCACGTTTTTGCTTGACATGTCGGGGAACCTCGTCATCGGCCACCCTTTGAGTCCAGCAACGCTTCTGCAAATAACACTGCGGATGTCTATGGTCGGTGCTAATTGCTTTCCATGAGGTGACATGCCTGTTCGTTCGCCTTCGTATCCCGTAAGAAAAAAAACTTGAATATTTTTTTTGTATGTTGTTAACAAAAATTTTAGTTTTGAACAGTTTTTCAACCCATTGACTTCGTCTCAAAAGTCACATAGGTACTTTAATTACTGACTCAAAAGAAATGTAGCCAACAAACCACACAATTAAATAAAAAATCAACAAAAAATAGAATTAAAGAATTCTATCCTTACAGCTTTCACTTCACTTCTGGGTTTTCTGGAAGAAAACTCAATTTTAAGTTAAGCTCGCCCTTGTACATCTTCTTTCCTTTTAATTCTTGTATGTCGTGTTTTGTGTACAACAAAGTATTAAATAAATAAAAAAAAAGAACAAGATATTATGAAACACCCGATTGGCTCAGTGGCGGGGCCCTCCGCCCGCGGAGTCAATGGTCGCGGGTTCGATTCCCGCATCGGAATAAATATTTATATAGATTTTTAAATGTTTATTCCGAGTCTGGTAACCCCCCCAATCCGCATTTCCTTTCCTGCCCCTTCCTTTCTTCTCTATCCTTTCCCTTCCTCTCCGCCAATCCACGGTCTGCCGTGCCAATGGATGCGTGGCTAGGGGCGAGCCTAGTCGTAAGCGTGCCGATCGTCCCGGGGTCGGGCTCCCCCGGGGACTATGGTGCCTTACCTCAGCATGCAGGGCTCTGCTGGGGCTGACCTCCATCCTCCCTTGCGGCTCGTGGGATTCACTAAAGACGAATTTAATATACCTAATTTGTCGAAAATGACGGCGACGTGGTTCGCCACCCGTCACGTCTTGATTCTCACGAAGGGCGAAAAGCGACCAATGACGAGCCGTTTCGCTGCGATGAATGGCAGCGGATGGAGCTCTGTGGTCTCTGCCAACCCCTGCGGGGGATAGGCGTGAATATATAAAAAAAAAATATTATGAAACAAGAGCAAGGTATGTTTATAAATGTCACAATAGGAAACTTCTAGAGCGCCTCACGCGGTTGTGACTCTACATGTCTTTGTTCCTGACAAACAGTATATTGAGTTTGGTTTTCGTTTGTGAACTTCGTATGTGACAAGTATATTGAAATAACACAAATCATTTGGACAACTACAAACAAATGTACAAACATATAAATACATTGGGCGTATTGGTAAAGTGAGAGATAAAAAAAGTGAGGATTTACTCACAGAATATCGATTGGAAATATGTTTTTTAAGCGTGTCGCCTGATCGAAAGCAAGCAACGCCGACGTAAACATCCGCAGCACCATAGGTAAGCCAGATGCTTTGCCAACCTTTAAGAAATATAACCTATTCATTTAGACTGGACAATTGTTGGAGTAGACGAGTGCTGGAGTGGAGACCGCAACTCGGCAAACGTAGTATGGGACGCCCCCCTGCTAGATGGAGCGACGATCTGCGCAAGCCGGCTGACTAGGTGGCGCGCCTTGAGTGAGGCCTATGTCCAGCAGTGGACTGCCGCGGACTGATATTAATATTGATATAGACTTGTTTTTTGATGGTTGCAATGTTACATCAATTCGAAAACACCGCTTGAGATAGCTAGTTCCATAGAGTGGTGGTGCGTGGAATGAAGTTTCGGAATAACTGTAACGTACTGGATCACCGTTTTATCCAGATGATGGGGATGAAACTTTTCTTTTCAACATCTTCCTCTTACTTTTACTTCACTCTTCTCCTTCTATTATTCACGTCTTACCCTAAGGTACAACGGGTCTGCAATACTCTTTTTGTTTCAAATATCCATGGACGGTGGTGATTACTTACCATCAGATGACCTGCTTTCTTCTCTGCTGCTTTTCTCACTTCTTCTATTCACAAAGCACTCTTCTCCGTACCTCTGTCAGTGATTTAGTTTGTGCTTTGCATTCAGACAGATTTAATGTAATAGCGTGTTTATCATATATAGAGTAATTTGTTAATTACAGTACATCGAATATTTCGATAACTTTAATTGATTTTGTAACTTATTAATAACGGTTACAGTTCAAATTGCAATAACTTGGTGTCAATAAATAAGATCTAATTAATGTGTAAAATGATACACATGAAAATGAACTTTACGAAGACTGAATAAAGAGTATATTAGAAATGTCTGTCGCTAATGGAAGACACGTAAACGACGCCAAACGTTTCGTCCTCATGTAAGCGTTCCACTGCAGTTGGTGAGGTAACAGAATATATAACATACTATTACAGTAAGTAAACCAACACGGATCCAGCGGAACATGTTCCTCAAAAGCTTTGTTACTAGGGTTACCAACTTTAGTGTCTTTATAGGGATTTCATGATTTTTTTAAATTTTTTCACAACCGAAAGAGTCATTTAATAAAATAATAATATTCGTGCTACCTTATAATGGGATCAATCATTAAGCATATTGTTGTCTAATATCGAAATAGTGGATCGAACTACACACAAGGCATGATAGTGGATATTCGTATGACATGAAAAAAATCTCATAAAACGGAAAAAGAAGTAAAATACACTGACCTCACGCATGAGATCTCCGCTTTATGGCATGTATGAATGGATTTATTGCCAGAAATTTGGCTGGCAATCTGTCCAAGTTAAATGGGTTGAAATCAAAATTCAAATAGCAGCCATATTGTGCACATCTAGGATCTTGAGAAGGTTCCTTTCCTTGGATGCCTAAATTCTTTTGGCCTTATTTATACCGCCACTATGGATTGGTAACCTAAATAATAATATTATTTTATAAGTGTTTATTTTTATTTTATTATTATTGTTATTTAGAGAAAATCGTATAAAAAAGGTGATAAAAATAATATAATTATTATTATCATTTATTTACATATTTTCCTCTTAATAACAATATTATTCATATAATAAAACAATCTCTATAAAAATAATATTATTACTAGAGTTATTAATCCATATTATTATTATTATTACCGTGGCTCTGCGATCGCCGATCCTCCCTAATTTGGTAAGGCTTATATCTAACATATTATTATGTCCCGAAAAAAATATTTAAAATATTGGCTAGCCTAATTGATACCTACTTATCTATTTCAGTTTCCGTGAGTACTTTATTTCACTTTATGTAACTAACTGTCCATGCCAGGTACAATGTATACTCGTATTATGTGCATGCGGTGGCAATTGCTTCTACAAAGCTTGGAGAAAATACAACTTCAGTATTCACAAAACTATTTATTTAATTGAAATTTTATAAAGTAAAACTAGCATCGCGTAGCTTTTCGGGCCCCTCAAAGCTACGCGAGCGTTTCAAACTTTTGCCAAATTTCAGCGAAAGCGAAATAACGATTTTAGCTTGGTATAGCGGCCATCTTGTTTTCCGCCATTTTGATTTTTTTACTCTCCCTTCCTTTTTCTTTTCTTTAATGGCAATTAGTTACAACTATTATGCCAGTGTCAAGGAAAATACAATAATATCGAATCTCTTGAAATGTCCAAGTCAGCTTATCAGGTTACGTCTTGATAAATTAGTGGCCACTTTACCAAAACCTTCTATGGAATTTTTCAGTCAACTTAAAAAGTTACTATACACGCATTTATTTCATATCACTTCACTTATACACCTTAATCGAACTATGTTGCATAATACGCCACCACAATTAAACAATATAACTGATAATAACATAAGATTATGAAGATGAAATAAAAACACAACGTCACTGATGTAAGTTGGCGGGAAAAGTCCTTACTCCCCTTGTAATGTATGCAGTATGTATGTAGTAGTGACGGTAGGTCTCTCAGAATTATAAAGCGCCGACTATTCACGTATTTAATTGTGCTCCTGGTTATCTCAGTGTTCCTTAAGTAAAAAATCCCATGTGTTCGTACTTGTCACCATTATTTGTTCGAGGGCGGCCCCGGTAGGTATTACAGTTCGGACGGGCTGTCGAGCAAGTTTTTACCAAGTTCAGATGTTCAAGCTTTGGATATTATTCCTCTGCCTCAAACTGTATGCGAACATTTTCCTAGAACAAACTTACCCTTTATCTCTTATAGTTTTCCGAATAACATGTCAATGAGTAAGTGAGTGAATGAATGAGTGAATGAGTGGTAATGCAGCTATATACATAATGCATAAATAATATTACTATTTATATCACATGTAGAAATATACCAGCCATTGGAATTTATTAAATGATTCGTTTTAATATATTCCTTAGTTTTGTATACAGTTTTTTTTAATACTTATAGTTTTATTTATATAGGTATACTTAAGAATAATAGAATAGAATGTTTTATTTCACCTACATGATACAACAGTAATACAATTTACTATATACAAAAAAACAAAGTACTATTATAAATCCTTACGCTCATACATACCTCACTTAGTATGAAGTCATCATCACATCATATATATATAAATATATGAATAAATATTCTCCATATCTTTCTGTCACGAGTCCACCGCAGTGCGGCATACCTCACAATGATGTAGGCAGAAATTTACTGCAGACATTACTTAATTTACATGCAAGCCACTCAACTGTTACCTAAATTCCTACCCTCTTCAAAAGTCAAGTTCTATACATTTGAGCATTGTTTCGCTCTACAAGAAGTGAATCTGATAGTGGTAGAGCCACGCTGCAGACGAATACTTTGTCGAGAATGGCATAATATTTATCTGTAGCATGAATGGGCCGGTTCGCCCGGGGAAGTATCACACTCCCGCAGAAAACCGGCGTCTGAGTGGTAGCTTAGCAACCGCGCTTCGTGCGGTGAGCGGCTGAGTTCCGGAGGCCCAACACCCTCCCTAACACTAACTGCCTGCTTAGTTTTATTTTATAGAGTCCACAATGTGCGTTGCCGTCGACAAGAAGCGTTGCCAGAACATGAGAATTATATACTATATCGTACATAGATTTTTTATTTAAATATTGAATGTCGTATCGGTTCGGGAATACAACTGAAGTTGAATACTATTATATTACCGCTGAAGCTGGTTCCACAAAGTGATGGTGAACGAATAAAAGTTTTAAGATGATTAATGGAATCAGGCGTTACTTTGGGTAAATTCATTACTATTTAGACAGTCCGCATTTTTATTTAGCTAAAATCTAGGGCAAAGAAACAAAAATAGAAAAATAATGATGTGTGTGTTTTTTTTTTATTGAAAGAAATGGACTTACGGGAAACTTAAACTAAATCTTACCGAAAGCGGTCGTCAGCTACTCTCCACTTCCCAACCACTATCAACAACACGAAACTCTCACCAACACTCTTCCACAATGTACGTAGTGTAGAACTACGTACATTGTGGTACGTACATTGTCTTCCACAATGTACGCTCTAGAACGTCCGTCAGCAACCATTTGCGTTTTAGAGCTTGACTAATCCAGTTTTTTCTGCTGTTTCTACAATGTCGTCTGCCCATCTTATTCTTTGTCTTCCTGCACTCCTTCCTGTTGATTCTCTCGGATTTCTTTATCATATCTACCAGAGAAACTCCGAATAAAGCTCAATCAATAGCTCTCTGAACGACTCTGAGATTATTAATGGAGTCAGGCGTTACTTTGCGGAAATTCATCACTATGTGGACAGTCAAAATTTTTGACTTAGCTAAGATCCGCGACAAGCAAAACAATAACAGAAAATTAATAATGCGTGTTTTTTTCCGTTGGGTTAAATGGATTTATTTGGAACTTAAACCAAAAACTTAGCGAAAATCGGCCATCAATTCTCCACCCACCAACCACTATACACAACAGCAAAAACACATTATCACTTTTCCATCTTGTAAACGACACGTGTTTCGCCCCAACACGAGGCATCCTTCAGGTATAGTAGACTCTACGGAAGACAACCGAAAAACCGAAAAGACTCTGAGATTGTGAAGCAGACAGACATATATTAATATATACTATTATGGCGATGTTGGCAGTTGGTGAAATCGAAAAAATGCCGAAATCGAGCATCTGGTGGCCCAACCCAATGTAATAGGAGTGACTAAGGCTCACCGACTTCGTTGGCTGGGCCACGTTGAGTGGATGGGGGAGGATAGCGCAGTTAAGAGAGCGTATGTGGGTCGCCCAACTGGACGACATCCTGTGGGACGCACCAGGTACCACTGTGGAAACATGATCGAAGATGACTCGCGCAACCTTCTAGTCTGTAAGTGGCAGGAGGTGGCGCAGGATACGGTGGCGTAAGATCTGTTCGGAGGCCAAGATCCATTTTGGGTTATTATTATAGCATATATTAATATATTTATCTGATTTATTATAGCATATATTAATATATTTATCTGATTACAATTAATTTGTTTAATCTATTAACTTTATTATAACAACAGCGTACCCATATTCGATACAATTTGTGGTTAGCTTTATTCGAAATCCAAGTTCGTATAAGCCTCTCTCCCTTGAAAGGGTTCCATTTAATTTTAATGTCAATTCACTATCTTGTGAATTACCACACTTTAATTACTCATTCCTTTAATCTCGTCCTCGGTTTTGAAATGATAAATCTAATTTATAAATATTAATTACCATAATATACACAAAATTATTTATTAAAAAAATTTCAATTAACTTCAAAGACTATTTTTTATTAATAACTAGCTGACCCGGTAAACTTCGTACCGCCTCAGAATCAATAAATAAAAAAGCTGAACGATAATTGCAGAATGTTTCAACTTTAGTAAAACATGTGGTCAAAACTTAACAGGAACAAAAAGAAATCGTAATCAATAAAAAACCAAAATTCAAAACCAAGGAAATCAAAAAAGAACTTCACTTTTGAATTAAATTTGATTTCTGCACTACTTTTAAATTTAATTGATTTCTAAACGGCGGGACTAACATCAAATGTTTGGCAGGTAGAAATAGTTTCTAAGGGAAAACGAAATTGTTGCTTTATACTATATTTCTAATATTTTTATCATATTTACTCACCTTTTAAACCTTCCTTGGAAAAAATTCAAAACCAAAATTAGCCAAATCGGTCCAGCCGTTTTATATATATATATATATATATATATATATATATATATATATATATATATATATATATATATATATATATATATATTTATTTATATATAATACAAATACAATGTGAATATTATTATTTTATATAAATCTCCGACCCCAATTAAACATACTTTGTATGTCTTTATATGCAATATTGTACGAATACGTAGTACGCGAATTCGACTTACACTCCTAATTGAAATAAATTTAAATGTGAAAAACGTTATGAAAAGTTTATTAATATATAAAAAGTTACATCCGAAGGTTTCAACAGAACTCAAACTCTGTCGTTATCCCGCTCGGTGAAACGTGTCAGGTAAAGCTACGTAGGGGCGTACTCGGTGCCAGGGTAAAGGGCTGTGTGGGGTGTTATTTCATAAAAATTCGTTTCAGTAATCTATTCATATTGTAATTGCTTTGATGCGTACTTTTCGGTGTCACAAGCAATTCGTTATATTTTATTTGATTTTGTTTCATCTTTTTATTTTTGTTATACATTCGTTGAGTGAAGGTTTTAAGTGAGCCATCGCCCATTTCCACTTTATACATATATGCCTACATATATTTATTTCGAGTACAATCACCCTACCAATCCGCATTAGACAAACGTGGTGGATATAAATCCATACCTCTAAAAATGGGGAGCTATTCAGCAAGTTTCTTGTATATTTCGGTCACGTAGTCAGAAAGGGCGATGAGAAATTGGAGAAAATGGTCGGGGTTGGTAATACTGAAGGAAATGTTCACGAGGCCGATCACCAACCCGATGGATAGACCAAATCAAGGAATCATCTTCTACCAAGTTCCATAATTTAACCCTTTCGGCCCGAGCGGTGATTATAGTCACCCAACGCCCGACGCTCGCTCTGTCCGAGCGGTGACTATAGTCACCCAACGCCTGACGCTCGCTTTGTACGAGCGGTGACTATGGTCACCCAACATTTGACGCTCGTTATGCACGAACGTGAATTAGGTCACTCGCGACTCTTCATGAGCAGAATATATATGTTATCTCCATGGTAATCCATCGCAAGTATTATGCACTTATTTTACGCTGCCTAATAATAAACTGACGAAATGAGCAAATATTTTCTATTGCATTATGTTATAATTTTTTTAGCATTTTTTTTACGAGCGACTGCACTCGCTCTGCGTAAGATAGCGTGGTATTATGCGTCTGACGGGCGCTTGCAGTTGTTCCGCAAGTACGGACGCTTGCCGCGACTGCTCGGTCAGCGGGGACGGCGCGCCGCGTTGAATGCGTCCGTACCGAAAGGGTTAAACAGGCAATGGACAGATGCCGTTGGAGACAGATAATCCACTCGAGTGGATTATCTGTCTCCAACTACAAACCTCAGACATGAGAGATCCACTGTCGAGAGAGTGCTCAGCAGTGTAACATATATTGGTTGTGAAATACAATTAATATTATACCAAAAATAAAATAAACTATGCTATGCCGATAATATTTCATCGAAACCGAGGTCATTCGCTAGTTCAATATAAAATCGAAAATAATTTCGGTTTCCGTCCAGTTATAAATCACTAATTGAAACCATCAATTTATAACTTGTAATCAAAACAGTACAATGGCAGTCAATTTTCTGTTTTTTCAGCCGCTCGCCAGAACAATGATTTGAACGTGTTCCAGATTTAACTGCGGCGGTGGAGACCGCTGGGGCTTTTGTTTTAAAACAAAGATTGAATTTCTGGAAAGATTCGCTTTTGATTTCAAAATTATTTTTTAAAAAAGTAATATAAGACAAGCAAAATTTTACTTTTTATAGATTTCCTAAGATTGATATCGGCCTCCGCAGTTTTTCTTTTCGATTCCGGATTTATTTGTGAAAAAAGTAAGTTTATAATTTATTTTGAAAAGCAATAAGACAAAACAAAAATAACATTCACTTTTTTCAGATTATATGAAATTGAATTCGAGGGAGACAGATTATATGATAAATCAAAAACGGATCTTTCTCGAAATTCAATCGATATTATGTAATAAAAAAAAATGTTTTTTAAATTGCTTAATCACGTGCCGAGACATCCGTCTATTCTTTTTCTTTCACATACATGACCAGCCAAGATACTTCATTTACCCCATCTGAGCCAGAGCATTAATTATCTGACGATGTCAACCAGTATAAAATACGTAAATTTGCGATCGCCAATGCGCATGTAGTATACTAATTCCAAGGGCATGACTGTATCTATACAAACGTGTATCAAAGGCATCATAAAACGAAATTATATATTAACGTCCTTAGCTTAGAAAACGTAATAGTCATTGTTTGTTTTGTTTCTGTAATTCCGTTTAAAATACAAAGAACATCATATCATATATAACTACAATTAAAGGTTTACAAAGCGTTCAGGATGACATGTGGTTGTCCCATGTCAAACAAAGCCCTTCGCATCACGACGGTTCGCGATAATCCTTCTTTTGTTAAGTAATTAATATAAATTAGTAAGGCGTACGTGGTCCAAAGGGACTATGAAAATCAACTAGAGATTATTTCCATGTTATTTTTAGTAATTAGGTACTTTTTTAATAATATATAGATGGATAGATATATTCTTTATTCTACACTATAAACAAAGTTATAATGTAATTTATTATATCATATTTATATATAAAAATTGACGTTTCTGAAAGATCCTGGGCCCAACCAAGAATGATGATGGCAGTTGGCGATATCGAAAAAATGCCGAAATCGAGCATCTGGTGGCCCAACCTAATGTAATAGTAGTGACTAAGGCTCACCGAGCTTCGTTGGCTGGGCCATGTGGAGTGGATGGGGGAGGATCGCGTAGTCAAGAGAGCGTATGTGGGTCGCCCAACTGGATGACGTCCTGTGGGGCACTCCAGGTACCGCTGGAGAGACATGATTGAAGATGAATTGCGCAACCTTCAAGTCTGTAACTGGCAGGAGGTGGCGCAGGACAGGACAAAGTGGCGTAAGATCTGTTCGGAGGCCAAGATCCATTTTAGGTCGCTGGGACAACAAAGTTAGCTATATTTATATATAATACTATATTAAGTGCATTCATATCGAATTTTATTAAACCTAATTTGTTAAAAGTAACGGCGACGTTGTTCGCCACCCGTCACGTCCTAATTCTCACGAGGGCGAGAAGCGACCAATGGAGAGCCATTTCGCTGCGATAAATGGTAGCGGATGGAGCTCTGTGGTCTCTACCAACCCCTGCGGGGGATAGGCGTGAATATATAAAAAAATAATTTGAATTAATGGCTTTCAATAGTGCCAAAATAGGAAGGCGAAAGGGATGATTTCGCCAATTTCACGTAGAATGGAAAAGACAAGAAGGATATTATAATAATTTGTACGATCAAGAATACAATGGTTCTACTCTCTCATGTTTTTCTGCGACCCATAATGTATCTCGGCTTCCGAACAGATCTTACGCCACCGTTCCCTTTCCTGCGCCACCTCCTGCCAGTTACAGATTTGAGGGATACGCAAGACATCCTCCACCATGTTTCTCTAGCGGTACCTGGAGCTCCCTACATGACGTCGTCCAGTTGGGCGACCCACATACGCTCTCTTGACTGCGCAATCCTCCCCCATCCTCTCAACGTGGCCCAGCTAACGAAGTCGGTGAGCCTTAGTCTCTCATATTACTTTGGGTAGGGCCACCAGATGCTCGATTTCGGCATTTTTTTTTTATTAACAATTTTTTTTTCGGAATTTTTTCGCCAACTGCAACTATCTCTTTCGGTTTTTCTTAATATTACACTTTTTAAAAACACACTTTTAATACTTTTAACTCATATTAAAATTATATTTTCTAACTAAACACAAAGTTCGCATGTAGTAGTATAGAATGAATTCCATAGAGCAAGTTAAACGCAATCAGAGTTTATGGAAGTTCAACTGTAACCATCGGGGAAAGTTGACTTTAGCGTGATTCAACACGTAAAATATTTTATACGGTTAGAAATTACACAAGCGTATATTTTTTAGAACAGTGGCTCCCAAACAGTTTTACGCACACCCTTTGGGGTGTTAAGCCATTATTCACGTTATTAAATTATGCACGATTAAATAACGCCTTTATTTAATTTACAATTTATTCCATCTCATTCAGACTTTCTTCGAAAAAGTACTTATAAAAAACTAACATGAAACGAGTGTGTAAGTTGGAAATAAATTAAGAAAACATATCTACCTACCATCTAGATACATGGAGGTGCATTTTCTCCAAATAAATTCCATGCACCACCACTCTGTAGAATCAGCTATCTTTAGCACTCGACTTTAGCTTTCTGCATCGAATAGACATTGACAACAATAAAAAAATAACCCCCACGTGGTTAAATAAATAAGCACTTTAAATCCTATCATCATCATCACCAACAGTCTGTGGCAGTCCACGGCTGATCATAAGCCTCCCCCAAGAAGCGCCACTTAGCCCGATCTTCGGCTTCACGCATCCTGTCACTGCTAGCCGCCCTGCGGAGCAAAATTAGCCCTGTAGTGTTGCAAATATCTATGAGTGGAGTTGATTGCTTTTCATAAAAATATCCCGTAAAATAAACACGCTATGTGGTTATCGGTATAAATTAGGGCTGCTCCATTTCTTTGGATAGATGTTGTAAGCGGTGAATGTGGTATGCCCGTGCTGAGACAGTTTTTCTACGTGATATCTTTTTGGTTTGCCTGATGGGTCATATATGTATGTATATGCAGGGAATGTTTTGAGAAATTTATATATAAGATATATGGAAATGGATGAATATGTCTGTGCCACACATTGTCTATGCCACTCACTGTAGTAACGTCGTCGGGTTGCCGTTGAACGAGCGGTAGATAATTTCTTTTAGTGCTGAAATGATCGTCGAGTTTGTATATGAAGTCTATGCACACTTTATTGTTAGACACCCCCACAGAATAAAGGATAGGGATGAGATCGGTCGTCCTATATTAAGAAAGAGTTTTAAGAAATTTTCATATATATATTTATGTGGCATAAGAAGGCAAACGAGCAAGCGTGTAATCCGATGGAAAGCAATCAACGCCACCCATAGACATCCGCAGTGCCATAGACAGTGCGGAAGCGTCGCCGACCTTTAGGGAAAGTGTCATTATGGGAGTTGGAGTGGGAAGAGTGGGGGAGGGTGTTGGGCCTCCGGAACTCAGCCGCTCATCGTACGAAGCGCGATAGCAAAGCTACCACTCGCGCCGGTTTTCTGCAGGAGTGTGGTGCTTCCCCGGGCGAGCCGGCCCTTTAATGCTACAGACAAATATTATGCCATTCTTCACAAAGTATTCATCTGCAGCGTAGCTCTATCACTAGAAAATTTTATGGATTTCATATCCAATGGATAAATATGGATGGAAGATTTACAATTTCCCGCATGTAAAGCTCAAACGCCCTATAAAATTATATGATGACACGAAACTCTCGAAAGAGATCGATCTGTTCCTTATTTAGGCTGTAATTTGTCGGTTCAGTGAACGCCAGTAAATGTTGTCAAATATGGTTAGTTAAAAACAAAATATATGTATTTTATACGTAGGATATAGGACAGAATATTAGAAGGAATTTTAAATAATAACGTGTTCAATTTTGAACCTAACGCGGCTATATTTAGTGTGAAGGTGGCAACAAAACGACATAGCTACGAGCGTTGATCGTTGCACACTTCACTTCGTATTCAAATGACAAGCTCGTTTTTTTCTTTTCTTTTCCTTGATGGCAATTAGTTACAACTATTATGCCAGTGTCAAGTAATATACAATAATATTCAATCTCTTGAAATGTAACAAGTCAGTTCATCACATTACGTCTTGATAAAATGGTGGCAATTTTACCAAAAACCTATGGACTTTTTCAGTCAACTTAAAAAGTTACGATACACGCATTTATTTCATATCACTTCACTTATACAACTTAATCGAACTATATTGCATAATACGCCACCACAATTAAACAATATAACTGATAATAATATAAGATTATGAAAATGAAATAAAAACACAACGCCACTGATGTAAGTTGGCGGGAAAAGTCCGAAAAGCTCGTTTATTAAACATTTTCTTCGGTTTTTTTTTCTTTTCTTTGATGGCAATTAGTTATAATTATTATGCCAGTGTAAAGTAAAATACAATAATATCAAATCTTTTGAAATGTAACTAATCACCTTGTCACGTTACGTTGATAAAATGGTGGCTATTTTATCAAAATTCTTCTATGGACTTTTTCAGTCAACATAAAAAGTCACGATACACGCATTTATTTCATATTACTTCACTTATACACCTTTATCAAACTATATTGTATAATAAGCTACCATAATTAGACAATATAACTGGTAATAATATAAGATTATAAAAATTAAATAAAAACACATCACTGATGTAAGCTGGCGGGAAAAATCATTTTCTTCGTTACACTTCCTAATTGATTCTTTTTTTTCTTTGATGGCAATTAGCTATAACTATTATGCCAGTGTCGAGTAAAATTATATTAAGTATCTTGAAATGTAAATTCAGCTTGTTACATCTTGATAAAATGGTGGTCGTGCTTCCAACGCTTGCACAGACTTTTATAGTCAAGTTAAACAAACCACGATACAAGAATTCATTTCATTTCACTTCACTTCAACGCCTTAACCTCTTCAGGGATATTGGCACATGTGTGTACGTTTAGCTTTTGTTTATTTTAGTTATTTCAAGAGAAATTAACCACATACGAGGACATTATCTATTTTTTTGTAAAAATTACTATTTTCTGTTTTTTCTTATCTTACGGAATTGTTATAGATATAAGGTGAATAAGTCGTAATAAAAAGAAAAATTTTATGAATGTTTTCTCACTTAAAAAAATTCGTCCCTGAAGAGGTTAATCAAACTATATTTAATAATACGCCTTTAGAATTAAACAATATAAGTGATAATAGCACGAGATTATAAAAATGAAATAAAAAAAAATACACAACGTGACTGACGTAACTTGGCGGGAAAACGTAACGCGTCTTACTTCATTCTTTTGACGTTTTTTCTCGTATTTTTTGACCAATTACCAAATAGAACACCGTATAACAGAATATACAGATAACATTAAATAAATTCATCGCCACGTACACATATATATGTATTCATATGTATGTAATGTTCTTCTATTTATATAATTTCTTTTCTTTTCTTTGATGGCAATTAGTTACAACTATTATGCCAGTGTCAAGTAAAACACAATAACATCCAATCTCTTGAAATGTTTCAAGTCCGCTTATCACGTTACGTCTTGATAAAATGGTGGCCATTTTACCAAAACCGTCTATGGAATTTTTCAGTCAACTTAAAAAGTTACGATACACGCGTTTATTTCATATCACTTCACTTATACACCCTAATCGAACTATATTGCATAATACGCCACCACAATTAAACAATATTACTCATAATAATATAAAAAAAATGAAATAAAAACACAACGTCACTGGTATAAGTTGGCGGGAAAAGTCTACATAATATCTATAAAATATCGTTGAATTTTTTTTTTTAAATATCATACAGGCCTATAGATCTTAAAGGCTGGCAGCGCTTCGATAATGTTTCTGTGTATTGCAGATGTCTAGGGGCGGCGTTGATTGCTTTCCACCAGAGGACACGCTTTATGGAAAACTATTTAGCCTTGAGTATATTATCTCTAAAAATATAACTGGCCGTGCCTTATTTACTAATGTTTGTCGACACTCGATCGCGCAAACATAGGTGCGGATTCGATAATGACTTGAAAAGGTGTTCTACATCAATTTATAGGGTGTCCAGTGGCAGAATTAGATTCTCAAACATAAATATAAAAAAATAAAGGAAATAAAGACCGATTGGCTCAGTAACGGGGCCCTCCACCCACCGAGTCAATGGTCGCAGGTTCGATTCCCGCATAGGAAAAAATATATTATATATATGGATTTATAAATATTTATTCCGAGTCTGGTAGCTCCCCAATCCGCATTTCCGTTCCTGCACTTTCCTTTCCCTTCCTCTCCGCCAATCCACGGTCTGCCGTGCCAAGGGATGCGTAGCTAAGGGCGAGCTTAGTCGCAAGCGTGCCGACCGTCCCGGGATCAGGTTCCCCCGGGTACTATGGTGCCTTACCTCAGCATGCAGGGCTCTGCTGGGGCTGACCTCCATCCTCCCTTGCCGCTCGTGGGATTCACTAGGACGAATTTAATGTTCCTAATTTGTTGAAAAAATGACGGCGAAGTGGTTCGCCACCCGTCACGTCCTGATTCTGACGAGGGCGAGAAGCGACCAATGGAGAGCCGTTTCGCTGCGATGAAGGTAGCGGATAGAGCTCTGTGGTCTCTGCTAACCACTGCGGGGGATAAGAATGAAAATATAAAAAAATAAAAAGAACTAAAGGATATAAATAAAATTCAATAACTTTTACGAAGAAAAGAAGTGCGAGTTTTATTCTTTAATAGTTATTACATCGTTATGATGACCGCCACATCGGGTGCACTATTGGAGTCTAGCCACAGTACTAACTAGTCTGTGTCAAACACTGAAATAATGACGTCTCGGGATCGTTCGCAGACAATATTTTCTTTTAGTGCTCAAACGGTCGTCGGATTTATTTCATAGATTGCTTTTTAGATACCCTCACATAAAAAGTCTATAGAGGTGAAATCCGGCGACCTGGGTGACAAGAGGATATCACCGAAACGGCTTATTAATTTGTTTTCTTTTTTTATGGGATAGGAAGGTAAACGAGCAGGCGTGTCACCTGATGGAAAGCATCGAACGCCGCCCTATACATCCGCAACGCCATAGGCAGTGCGGAAGCGTTGCTGACCTTAAAGGAAAGTGAAATTATGAGAGTGGTAGTGGAGATCGGAGGAGGAGTCGGAGAGGGAGTGGGAATCGGAGTGGGAGTGGGAAGGGAAGGGTGTTGGGCCTCCGGAATTCAGACCGCTCACCGTACGAAGCGCGGTAGACAAGCTACCACTCAGACGCCGGTTTTCTGCGGGAGTGTGGTACTTCCCCGGGCGAGCCGGCCCATTCATGCTTCAGACAAATAATATGCCGTTCTTGACAAAGTATTCGTCTGCAGCGTGGCTCTACCTCTAATAAAAAGTTTCGCTAAACTTTTCTATAAAAAAAACATTTTTTTGTAATATTTTTTATTTAATTTCTTTGTATTTAACAATTTTTGAAAACTTCCAACTAACATAAAAGCATATAGAACAGAGATCATAAACAATCAAGATATGAGACCAAAATAAAAGTTTTCACTCATTTAAGATCATTAATTAGGTAATACAGGTAAAAATATGTTACTTAATATTCTATAAAATTAACATATGTATTTGTATCATTTGAGAGAACATACGTTGCAGCGGCACATAAAGGGAATGCATAGAAGATTAGCACAAAGTAAAATATTTATATTTCTTAGCCCAATAGGCTGGAAACCTTTGCGAGACTATCTAGAACAACTCACCAAAGTTTCTTTATAATCGCTCAATGGTTTAGAAACGCTTACAGGAGAAACATTCTCGTACAAAAAAATATATTGTTTTTTTTTACATAGACTACCATTTAGCCTGGCATGTGTTGCAATATTACGTAATATTAGCCTAGAATAAATAACCAACAAATAATGGTCAGAAAGTATCTTTGCCTGTCTGTCCAGTAGTTATGGTATTTGTACATGGGTACGCGACTCCGGCCTCCCGAGCTAATACCGTATCACTCCTTGTCTTCCGTTGCAGTAGAATCATATCCCTATCATCCTGTATAAATCCATCTTTCCCGTCCCGGGATCACGCTCCCCTGGGTACCATACCTAGTGCCTTACCTCAGCATACGGGGCTCTACTGGGGTTGACCTCCATCTTCCCTTGCGGCTCATGGCATTCACTATGATGAATTTTAATAAATCTAATTTGTTTAAAAATGACGGCGACGTGGTTCGTCACCCGTCACGTGCTGATTCCCACGACGGTGAGAAGCGACTCACGGAAAGCCGTTTCGCTACGATGAATGTGAGAGGAAGGATGCACGAAAAGGGATGGAAGGATGGACGAGTGTGGAGGAAGCAAGGAAGGTGTGCCGGGATCGTAGCGGATGGAGATCTGTGGTCTCTGCGTACCCCTACGGGAGACAGGCGTGACGATATGTATGTATTATGTACAAATAAGGAAAACTCAAACCGCACCTTATTAAAATATATTACGGCATCTCAAAGTTTTCGCGCAACAAATAACTTTATATACATTTAAGGTTAACCAGCAATTTAGAGTGGATTATTTCATCATGATCCAATTTATACTGAAGTTTAATTATTCAAAACGGAAGTTTTAATTATTTCGGTTATATTTATAAGTACAGAACTGGTAGCTTAAGATCATTAATGGAGTCAGGCGTTACTTTGCGGTAATCTATTATTCAGATGAAGAATAAGTAACCATTTAACTAAACGGGGACAGTCAACCGAAAAGTCACTTTTCCTTCAGTCTTCCGTAGAGTCTACTATACCTGAAGATGCCTCGTGTTGGGGTGAAAGACGTGTCGTTTACAAGGTGGAAAAGTGGTAGTGTGTGTTTGGTGTTGTGTATAGTGGTTGGTGGGTGGAGAGTTGATGGCCGATTTTCGGTAAATTTTTGGTTTAAGTTCCAAATAAATCCACTTCATCCAGTAGGAAAACACACATTACTAATTTTCTGTTATTGTTTTCTTGTCGCGGATCTTAGCTAAGTAAAACTTTTGACTGTCCACATAGTGATGGATTTCCGCAAAGTAACGCCTGACTCCATTAATAATCGTTTTACTAAAATCCGCAAAGACTTCGAAGTTCGAATAAATAAATAAACAAAAAAAAACAAATAATATAAAAATTAATACTTCCTGAAAAATCACTGAGGCATGTAATTTCCGGTTGTACCCCACTATCAAGTATATATAATACTCCCAGTATTTGCATAGACGTAACCAGCCACAAGTCACAATTCGGTCTGCAATTCCTTTATATCTGCTGCACCGGGTGAATAATGAAAAGCAAGCTTCAACGAAAATGGATAACTTTTGGCCTAATAGGGCCAAGCCAAAAGTTATCCGTTTTCGTTTACTGATTTGCCGCAAATGGAATATATAGAATTGTGCATCAGCAGCTTGACATTAAATACATTATTTAGAGAGAATATATATATATATATATATATATATATATATATATATATATATATATATATATATATATATATATATATATATATATATATATATATATATATATATATATATATATATATATAATTTGACTTTTTAATTACCCGAGAAAATTAAGTAATATATTCAGTTATCGATATACATTACATTTGGCGAAGGAAAAAAATTTTTATTTTTATGAAATATTTCTTAAAAAAAAGGTCCTTAATATACACCACAAATTATACAACAAAAAATCTTGCTAATTCAAATAGACATCATTATCATTCCCATATGAACTGCACCCAAACCAACATATTATAATTAATTTGGTCGCATAATATTTACAGGATTTCTTGAAGTCCCATAAAACAATATTTTTGTATGAAAGGTAATATTTGAATGTTACTTACTGACACATATTTTTACAAACGCAAATTTTAGTTTTCTCGGGTAATTAAATTCGGTGTATATATTGCTAGGGAGAATGCCTAATGTCACTAAGCCCGCCTGATGTACATATTGTGCAAAATAATTAAACAAATGTGTATACACGGCAACGCTTCCGGGACTCCTGCGGTGTCGCGGTTGCCCGTGGGCGGCGTTGATTGCTTTCCATCAGGCGACACGCTTGTTTTGTGCGAGAATGAAATCTACGACATTATTAGTAAGCTTCTTCTTCCTTCACACAATTCTTCCCCATATCGCCACCATATCCTCTTCAACGCAGTCATTCCACCTCTTCTTTGGCATTTATCAGTAAGCACAATTTCAATAATGCTATATAAGCAAATTATGCAGTTAATTTCAGGCGTAATTGATGTGGTTAATAGTTAATGGATGTTGGTAGCAGTAAGTGAGAGATAGTTTTGTGCGCGAATAAATTATGTTACATACATTAAAAGCATAGATAAGATTAAAAGTATAGATAAAATTAAAAGCATAGATAAGATTAAAAGTATAGATAAAATTAAAAGCATAGATAAGATTAAAAGTATAGATAAAATTAAAAGCATAAACAAAGTAAAATAAGAAATGACGATATAAGAAAGTGATGTGGAGTAAAAGTTGTCATATAAAATTTACATAAAAGTACGTATTAAGTAGATTTGTACTAGAGAGCTGGTACAAAAACATACGAAGGGTATTGTATGTACACAATGTCCGGTGACGTTATTAGATTTTGAAATATAAATAATAAAAAAAGCAAATATCGGAGACAGTCCAAGAAGGCAAAAAATTCTGCCGACAAAAGTGAAAACTTAAAACTGTACTTTGAAATTTCAAACTAATTGTAATATTAAATGCTGCTATTACTACTGCATGTTGCTGACGTCACTCACAAAACTTTATACATCCATGAAGCATCCAACGCACACACACACAATCGGGTATATACAATGTGTTGGCGTGATGCGTGTACATAGGCAGCTGCGCGCGCATTAACTGTGTTTAAAGTATGTCTATAGCTATACTCATAGCTATAGATGTACCTTAAGCATTAGCATATTGCTGACGCGAAGCCATAGATTTTTCCCAACCCAGAGTCGTGTACCGTGGCTATGGAAGTTTTCACTACAAAAATACAAAGGGTATAAATAAAATTCAATAAACTTTATGAAGAAGAGAATTGCGAGTTTTATTTTTTAAAAACTATTATATTTCGTCTAAATGTGAACTGCCAGGTCAGGTATACTGTTGGAATCTAGCCGCAGTATTCTGTGCTACTCGCTGAAGTAGCGACGCTAGGAACGGTATCCCGGATACCGTTCCTAGCAGACGATATTTTCTTTTAGTGCTGAGATGGTCGTTGGGTTTGTTTCATAGACTTTACTTTTGAGGTACCCAGACAGAAAAAAAGTCCATAGGGATGACATCAGTGGCCTGTGTACTGTAGGGTGCCTGCCGTTCTTCTTCTTACGGCGACACCCGGGATCTTTAAGGGATTTTAATCTTCTTCAAATAAAAATTCTTGAAAAGGATATTAGTTTATTTTCTTGTTTCATTATACATTTATATATTTATATTATGTTCACACACTTTATAAAAATTATTTTATTGTGCTACGAAAGGCGATATGTTATATTCGAGACGTCAGTCGATCGAATACATTTTGTTTTGTATCCTACTTTACATCTTTTTAATTTTAAAAATTAGAAATGTAAAAAAGAAAATAATAAAATATAAAGGTTATATGCATTTGTGACACATTTATTTATGTATCACTACAGTACCCAGGGAATATCGCCGTAACGGCTTTTTAATTTATTAGAGAAGAAATCACAAAGAAGCTCACGGTCTCTCTAGCAATGTGAGGTGTGGCGCTCTCGTTGAAACTATGTGCGTAAAGTGATGGTAGGATGTTCTCTCAATATTGGCGGAAATTTATAATATCCATTCCTACCACCAGACAGTCTGGACAGTGAGTTTAATTTGAAAGTCAGATATCCAACAAAAATAAAAAGATGAAACAAAATCAAATAAAAAAAGAACGAATTGCTTGGGACACCGAAAAGTACGCGTCAAAGCAATTGCAATATCAATAGATTTCTCGAACGAATTTCTATCAAATAACAGCAACCCAAACAACCCTTTACCTGGCACCGAGTACGGCCCTACACATTTACCTGACACGCTTCACCGAGCGGGATAACGACAGAGTTGAGCCGTGTTGAAACCTTTGGACGTAACTTTTTCAGATATAACCTTATTTTTGCCACCGGGCACCCTATACTTATAATTTATACATGTAGTGTTTGTTAGTCTGTGGTAGGTGATTCAAGCGAGCATAGATCGTCCCCGATTTTTATAGTGGTAGTCACCATTTTTATATGATTATTTTATAGTCTTTATATATTATACAATATTTATATATTTTATAGTCACCATTTTATAGTGGTAGAGTTACGCTGCAAACGAATAATTTATCAAGAATGGCATAATATTTGACTGTAGCAAGAATGGGCCGGCTCGCCCAAACCGGCGTCTGAGTGGTAGCTTACCTACCGCGCTTCGTACAGTGAGCGGCTGAGGTCCGGAGGCCCAACACCCTCCTCCTCCCCCTCCCACCACCATAATGACACTTTCCTTAAAGGTCGGCAACGCTTCCGCACTGACTATGGCGCTGCGGATGTCTATGGGCGGCGTTGATTGCTTTCCATCAGGTGACACGCCTGCTAGATTGTCTTCCTATCTCATAATAATATATACAGTCCGTGGCCAAATTATTAGACGCACTGTATTTTTTAGTAATTTTATGTTTCTTAAGAGTTTTTTATGCAATAATGGTTTATTTAAACTACAATATTATTGTAGTTTAAATATACTAGATTGGCCGGGTAATAGCCCTGATATGAACCCAATTGAAAATGTGTGAGAGCTGATGAAAAGAGAATTGGCTAAAGATGTGATTACCAACAAAACCCAGCTCTTAGAAAAAATTATTTATGTGTGGAATCATCATCCTCAAATGCAGGAGACAGTACAGTCTTGCATTGATAGCATGCCGCGCTGAATTAAAGCTGTGATAGCGGCTAAAGGTGGCTCAACTAAATATTGACTTTTACTAACATTAATTTCACTTTTCTTTAAAACTTAATAAACTCATGCTTTTCTAAATTAATGTTGTTTTATTTATGTCAAATAAATCGGTAATTGATTGGATAATATAAAAATAAAAAAACAAATCAATTAAAAATAATAAAACGGTACAATATCACTCGGTAATTAATATTTTACATGAAATCTTGCAGTGCGTCTAATAATTTGGCCAGGGACTGTATATAACTTACAGGTTATACATGTAGTGTTTGTTAGTCTGTGCCTACCACAGACTAACAAACACTGTTTCGAGCGAGCGTAGATCGTCCTCGTCTCTAAAACAAATTTAATTAACAGCTATGTGCACGGACTGCGCTGGCGTGGCGGGGGAAATTGTGTTTCTATTAACACGTATCCGAGGACATTGTGTGAGCGGTGAATGAAGGGATGCGACGCCTAACAATATTATCAATCCATGATTATCTTTACACAGTTTTCCTCGAAACACAACCTTATCTCGTTCACATAAGAGTTGTTTCACATCTATAACATGTTTAATGTCAACTTGAAAATGCAAAATGCATGTGTTAGTAACACTATAACTCTCATTTCATATATGTATGTCTCACTACTGAGCACGGGACTCTCCTTGATAGAGCGACGCTAGTTTTAGTCTTAATTCTCCTTTCGTTTTATTATTTTTTTATTTTTCATTTGCTCGCTTTTTTATTTCGGCGTAAAAAAACGCTGAAATAGAAGACCTGGTTGACCAGTCAAATATTTTGTGTGAAATCAAAGCGCATCGACTTCATTGGCTCGGTCACCGTGAGCGAATGCGAGAGGAAGTGCAGAGGTCATATTTGTGTCAACCAAATCTTCGTAGGCCAGTTACACGACCCAGATATCGCTGGAGAGATCAGGTGGACGTTGACCTGCGCGCATTTCAAGTCAGCAATTGGCATGACGGAGAAAGAGACTAACTTCGGAGGTCAAGATCCACTTTGGGTCACTGAGTCAACGGGATAGTAAGTTGCATTCTTCCCCCCTAAAAAATTACATCTTATATATATATATATATATATATATATATATATATATATATATATATATATATATATATATATATATATATATTCACGCCTATCCCCCGCAGGGGTTGGCAGAGACCACAGAGCTCCATCCGCTACCATTCATCGCAGCGAAACGGCGCTCCATTGGTCGCTTCTCGCCCTCGTGGGAATCAGGACGTGACGGGTGGCGAACCACGTCGCCGTCACTTTTACAACAAATTAGGTATATTAATTCGTCTTAGTGAATCCCACGAGCCGCAAAGGAGAATGGAGGTCAGCCCCAGCAGAGAAGAAAGAAAAGGGCAGGAACGGAAATGCGGATTAGGAGGGTTACCAGATTAGGAATAAATATTTATAAATACATATATATATATATATTTATTCCGATGCGGGAATCGAACCCGCGACCATTGATTCGGTGGGCGGAGGGTCCCGCCACTGAGCCAATAGGTCGTCTAAAACGGTGAAATCAACATAGTCTTCAGAGTATCCAATGGCTAAAATATGAATTTTAGCCATTGGATACTCTGAAGACAGGTGGAAAAATTATTGAAGTGATCGAAGACTAAGTTTCGCTGCAGAAAATGTTTTCTGTATTTTCCATAGAAGTGACAGGCAAGCGGATCTATTGATGGTATGTAAACAATGCCGCCCTAGACGTTTGCAAAAATAGGGGCACTAAACGAGTTGTCTGTTTTGGGATAAGAATTTTTACAATGGTAGAGCCACGCTGCAGACGAATACTTTGTCAAGAATGGCATAATATTTGTCTGTAGCATAAATGGGCCGGCTCGCCCGGGGAGGTACCACACTACCGCAAAAAACCGGCGTCTGAGTGGTAGCTTACCTACCGTGCTTCGTACGGTGAGCGGCCGAGTTCCGGAGGCCCAACACCCTCCCCCCTCCTACTTCCCCTCCCCTTCCCCGTCCCACTCCCATAATGTCACTTTCGTTAAAGGTCGGCAACGCTTCCGCACTGCCTATGGCGCTGTGAAAGTCTATGGGCGGCGTTGATTGCTTTCGATCAGGTGACACGCCTGCTCGTTTGCCCTCTATTCCCGTGAAAAATGTGAATAACGGGAGTGAAGGAAGGAAGTAAAGGAAAGAAAAAAGGAGTAGGCTTCTAAACCCTTCCATTCCCCCTCCCCTAATGACACTTTCCTTGAAGGTCGGCAAACGCTTCCGCATTGCCTATGGCGTTGCGGAAGTCTATGGGCGGCGTTCATTGCTTTCCATCAGGTGACACACCTGCTCGTTTGCCTTACTATCCCTGTAAAAAAAAACTATTTCTGACATTCTTTCTCCTTGTGATTCATATGAAATTATGTGACAAAGAAATTGGCTACACTAGCGTTTAAATCTGAACACAGTGTAGACAAACTTGTTTGACGTTACCTTAATCGAATACGTGTAGTACACGTCGCGTTCGAGCTTAGAAGGAGAAAATTGTGTTATATCCATTAACGCGTCACTATGCAGTGTTTCAGTCTCGCCTGGTGAATGGGTCGTTTGGCCTTTACATTACACCTTGACGTTTTATATTTCGCCATTCTAAAATTACCCTTGTGCACTTTGAATAAGATCTTTTATGGCTTAATATATATTATATATTTGCAAAATTGTAATACAATTTTAAAAAACTATATTGCAGCAAGCCAAACAACGTTGGAACTATTCTAGTTGTTTAACAATGTTGCAAATATTTCAATTTTTGAAGTATATTCTCTGGAAATATTTAAAAACGAAGTTACTACAAAACAAGTAAAAACAAAAAAAAAACTTTTATATCCTGCTAAATATATATATTATTATATATAAGAGAATTTTTTCTCCCATACAAAACTCATACTAATAAGACCATCATGTTGCCTATTGGCTCGGCTATATACGACCGATTGGCTCAGTGGCGCGGCCCTCCACCCACGGAGTCAATGGTCGCGGGTCGCGAAAGCGTGCCGACCGTCCCGGGGTCGGGCTCCCCCAGGTACTACGGTGCCTTACCTCAGCATGCAGAGCTCTGCTGGGGCTGACCTCCATCCTCCCTTGCGGCTCGTGGGATTCACTAAGACGAATTTAATATAGCTAATTCGTTGAAAAATAACGGCGACGTGGTTCGCCACCCGTCACGTCCTGATTCTCACGAGGGCGAAAAGCGACTAATGGAGAGCCGTTTCGCTGCAATGAATGGTAGCGGATGGAGCTCTGTGGTCTCTGCCAACCCCTGCGGGGGATAGGCGTGAATATATAAAATAAAAAAAATGTTGCCTATACTGCAATATTGATTACAATGCAAGCCTGATAACGTTCAGTTATGTTTAAGCATAACCGAATTTTATCAGACTTAATATCCAATTAACGAATTAATATCAGAGAATATCGGGATTAACTGATATCATTCATACATACATACATATCGTCACGCCTGTTTCCCGCAGGGGTAGGCAGACACCACAGTACTCTATCCACTTCGATCCCGATACACCTTCCTTACTCTACACACTAATCCATCTTTTCATCCATCCTTTCTCTCACATTCATCGTAGCAAAACGGCTCTCCGTTAGTCGCTTCTCGCCCTCGTGAGAATCAGGACGTGACGGGTGGCGAACCACGTCGCTGTCATTTTTTAACAAATTAGGTTTATTAGATTCGTCATAGTGAATCCCACGAGCGGCACGAATGGATGGAGGTTAGAACCCCGCGAGCTGAGGTAAGGCACTATAGTACCCGGAGGAGCTCGATCCCGGGACGCTCGGCACGCATGCGACTAAGCTCACCCCTAGCCATGCATCCTTTGGCATGACAGACCGTGGATTATTTCGCATATAATCATTATTTTAATCTTTGTAACATGAATGTTACTTAATGAATATCGGCGTTAACCGATAACATTTTTTCGCGTATAATCATTATTTTAATCTTTGTAACTTGAATGTTACTTAATGAATATCGGTGTTAACCGATAACATTTTTCGCATATAATCATTATTTGAATCTTTGTAACTTGAATGTTACTTAATCAATATCGGCGTTAACTGATAACATTTTTGCCCGTATAATCATTATTTTAATCTTTGTAACTTGAATGTTACTTAATGAATATTGGCGTTAAGTGATAACATTTTTTCGCACATAATCATTATTTTAATCTTTGTAACTTGAATGTTACTTAATTAATATCGGCGTTAAATGATAACATTTTTACGCATATAATCATTATTTTAATCTTTGTAACTTGAATGTTACTTAATGAATATTGGCGTTAAGTGATAACATTTTTTCGCACATAATCATTATTTTAATCTTTGTAACTTGAATGTTACTTAATTAATATCGGCGTTAACTGATAACATTTTTACGCGTATAATCATTATTTTAATCTTTGTAACTTGAATGTTACTTAATGAATATTGGCGTTAAGTGATAACATTTTTTCGCACATAATCATTATTTTAATCTTTGTAACTTGAATGTTACTTAATTAATATCGGCGTTAACTGATAACATTTTTTCGCATATAATCATTATTTTAATCTTTGTAACATGAATGTTACTTAATGAATATCGGCGTTAACCGATAACATTTTTTCGCATATAGTCATTATTATAATGACAGTCAAAAGTCCACTTAATGAATATCGGTGTTAACCGATAACATTTTTCGCATATAATCATTATTTTAATCTTTGTAACTTGAATGTTACTTAATGAATATCGGCGTTAACCGATAATATATTTTCGCATATAATGATTATTTTAATCTTTGTAACTTGAATGTTACTTAATCAATATCAGCGTTGACTGATAACATTTTTTCGCATATAATCATTATTTTAATTTTTGTATAATAACTTGTAACATTTAACGCCGATATTCTTTGAAATTAATTCGTCAGTAATAAATATAATAATCCCAATTATCCGCTTCGCCCTAACTATTAAGCCACTTACACGAAGTCGTTAACTCAGAAGCAACTAGCCAAGAATAATTAATTCGGCAAATTAACTACGGTCGGTGGATTATGTTATTTAATATTAACCACAATTGATTTTTTGATATAGGCCTCCTGTTTTACTTTCCAATTGTTTCTATCCGACATTATTCTTCTACATCCCTTTGGTAGATCGTTCTCTAACCTTTTTATCTGAAAATAGAATAGAATGGAAAAAACTTTATTGAGGACACATTTTTTTGAATAACTAAAATTAAAACCTTAATAATATTATAACATTATTAATGGAGTTAGGCGTTACTTTGCGGAAATCCATCACTATGTGGACAGTCAAAAGTTTTACTTAGCTAAGATCCGCGACAAGCAAAACAATAACAGAAAATTAATAATGTGTGTTTTTCCGTTGGGTTAAGTGGATTTATTTGGAACTTAAACCAAAAACTTGTCTGTTATTGTTTTGCTTGTCGCGGATCTTAGCTAAGTAAAACTTTTGACTGTCCACATAATATTATAACATATGAATAAACAAAACAAAAAGAAAATGCTTTTAATCTAACAAGTGTCATAAAATGGTTCTTGCTCACCATATGCCAGGCGCTGGTTTTCAGCAAGAACCAACGTGGTCAGATCTGCCCTCTGGGTCGTCTTTTTCCGTTCTTTGGGTACCAATGTGTATGTTTTTATTGCAAATTTTTGTCCTTGTTCTCAAAAATAAATATTAAATATTACCTACATTTTTAACACCTTACCTTTAATGTATTACCTTAAGAAAGGCCAGGTCAAGAGTACCCGTAACCGGCGGGCTTGCATGAGGAGCATAATGAGTGTGGACGAAGCATAGGAAGTATGCCGAGATCGTAGCAGATGGAGATCTGTGGTCTCTGCCAACCCCCTACGGGAGACAGACGTGGCGATATGTATGTATGTATGTACCTACATTTTTTACAGTGAAATATAAAGGCTATTTTTATTTGTTTTTTTATTTTATTCATTTGACAATCCAACAGCCCTCAACAATGATGATGAATGAAACACATAATTACAATACGTTTGGCCAAAAATAGGACTGACACAGGATATTATAATGGTTTTCATGTTGATTAATAATGATAATTGAATCCCGAACCCGTAGCTTAGAAACAAGATTTCTAACTACTGAGTTAGGCGGTTGTCTTGACTTTTTTCACAGCCCATAACATACATATGTAATTTCTGCCATATATGTCCATATATAATGCCCATATATGTCCAACTGCTGAGCACGGGTCTCTCCATTTCTGGAGGAACGGACGTTAACCCACCACGCTTGTCCAATGCGGATTGACGGGGTTACCAGACTCGGTATAAATGTCTGTAGGCCATACATATATTTATTTCGATGCGGGCCCCATCACTGAGACGATTGGTCGACGACACACTCGAAACACTCAGAATAAAGATCTGTAAATCATACATACATATTATATATTTATCCCAACGCAGAAATAGAACCCGCGACCATAGACTCCGTAGGTAATTGTCTTATTTTGGTTTGGTTTATTAAAATACGTGGTTAACATGAAAACCGATAGTCTTAGTCAAATGAAAATTATATTTATTAATTATTTTATATTCGCCTAATAATTCCAATTATATCGCGGACCTCATTCACGGGGTAAATTAATTTATTTTCACGGCAAAGCATAATAGCGGGAGAAATTAGATCCTTTCAGTACTTTTTCAATTTGCACGAAACGGCTTGGAAATTTTTGAATAAAGCGCACCCTGTAAGACTTCTTAATTGGCTGTCAGTTACAAATTTGTAGCTAAATGTTGCCGTGCAACGCTTTTAAGGGTCACCGCTTACTGAGAAGGCGACACGGACGTAATGGGCGTCGAAACAGGGATCGTTCGCTTTCGCACACTGACAGAAAAAAATATAATAATTTTTTGTTTATAGCAGAGCTGACAAAAGAAAATCACCTGGTGATAAGTGATCACCACCGCTTATAGATATCCGCAACGTTCCGCGTTACGGATGTCCATGCGTCTCAGATGCGTTGCCGAATAGAATGGTAATAAATAGAAAACTTAGTTCTACGCTCCCCTTCACTCGACTCTATACAGGGTGTACGATTTCACTCCCATACCTCTGGGAGGTCTATATTATACGTGGTCGTGAGCATACTGTAGAGACCGAGCCGTCATCAGTGTTTCACATCTACCACACGTCCTATGACGCTTATGTTTTTTAGAATTTTTTTAATCTTACTTTAGCCAGACACAATTTAAGTTTAGTTCTAAACTTAGTGATTGTAGAAGGCAAAACTTCCTAATCCATAGAAATAATACAATACGTTTATAAATTATTATGACAAACTATGCATTATTCATCTAGTCAGCCAAACTTGGGACTTGTTAATCGCAGTGGAGTAGAAATTGTCTAGTGGTTGAACGCGCCGAATATTTCAATTATTTGTCGTCGTTGCAGTCATAAAGTTGGAGTCGAGAGCTGCGCGGTATTCCAACTAATTGCATTCGTTTGGAAGTTTAAAGTTCGGACGGTATTTTCAACAACGTATTAATGCAATACTATATCAACGTGATGAAACATTCCGTATTAACGTTGCCTCTAGGGTTTTGGCGTAAATCATTTTTAAGAGTCGGTCAGGGCGTATCTTTGCCTAGCAGCCTGCCCGTAAGTGATACATTGATAAATGTATCACTAATGTATTAAAACTTTTTATTTCCATATAGTAATACCTTTTTACATTCATAATTTTATAATTTAAAATAAAAAGAAATAAATTGTTTTATAAAAACAACAACATTAGTTCGACTAACGTATTTCGATAGACATGTCACGTATCCGGCATAAGAAATTGAAATTGAGTATAAAATGTAAAGAGAAAGTGAAATTTATTAATATAAAATTATATATTAGAATATTATTAAAGTATATAATAATTATTAAAAGTACAATGATACAATAATTACAATGAAATAATATATATCTTCGATGTAATTGAAATTATTCCAAATTAATAGTCAAATTAATTTGTTTTTCTATTTATTGTACATTTATATAATATCTTGATCACACTTTGAACTTTTTAACTATTTAATATCTCTATATATATAATTTTAATTACTTATGCCGGAAGGGTGACTTACCTATCCAAAAGAAGTCGAACGAATCTTTTTTGTGTTTATAAAACATTTTATTTTAAATTTTAAAATTACGAATTTAAAAAGAAGTAATATAATATAAAAGATTATAATATTAAAACGTTTTATTAGATTAGTGATACATTTATCAATATATCACTACATATACTAATAGTATCACTACGTGCCGCCCCTCCATAAAAAAGATTTGCATTCTGAAAACTTTTTATTTGAATATATTAAAACCTTTTATATTATATTACTTCTTTTTAAATTCGTAATTTACATACATAAATATATATCGTCCCGCCTGTATCCCGTAAGGGTAGGCAGAGACCACAGATCTCCATCTGCTACGATCTCGGCATACTTCCCTTGCTTCCTCCACACTCATTATTCTCCTCATGCAAGCCCGCCGGTTGAGGGTACTCTTGACCTGGCCTTTCTTAAAAAGTTCAGCAATCTGGTCAAAGTACGTTTTTCGTGGTCTTCCTCTTCTTCGTAATTTTGAAATAAAAAAAGAAATAAATTGTTTTATAATAACAAAATCATTAGTTTGACTGACGTATTTGGATAGACATGTCACCCTTCCGACATAAGAAAATGTAAATTGATAGAGTGTGAATAAAGTATGAATATGATATAAATGTACAGTGAATAGAAAAATAAATTAATTTCATTTGGAAGAATTTCATTTTTATCGAAGATAAAACCCCCAAAATATCCCGTGTCGCCACAGTACATAGGTAGAAGGAGTACACAGAGGGCATTCTAGAAGCATTACCTGCATTAGGATGTGATATAACTTAGCCGGAAAAAGTCAACTTTTCGTTTCAACTGTATTGAGATATGTTTTGCACTTCATTCCTGAAAATATATTATAACTAGATTTGAAAGTGAGGAACGCAGAGATGAGCAGCGAGACGTGAGAACGGAACGTGTTGATGACGTCACATTCATGGCGGTAATTAAATGAATAATTCCGCGTCAAACTCGAGACCCGGCGAATCAACACACGGATGAATATGTTACGAGAATAAATTACTGTACTTGTATTTTCTAGTGTGATTAATTGAAGGACATATTATTGTATTAAAGAGAATATTCATATTAGTAATTACAGATTATCTTTAGACAAAGGCTTCTCTTGTCTAAGGCACTTTCTGTCTTTTCCTATTTGTGGCCAGTTTGGACATGTTGATCTTTTGTATTGCCTAATTTTTCTCTTCTTTAACATTCTGTAATATTTCTTACCCATTTTGCTTTTTCTACATTTTTAAATGGACTGGGCCAGTTGGACTGCACACGAATACTTTATCAAGAATGGCACATTATTTGTCTGTAGTTTGATTGGGCCGGCTCACCCGGGGAAGTACCACAGTCCCACAGACCCACAGAAAACCGGCGCCTGAGTGGTAACTTAGGTACCGCGCTTCGTACGACGAGCGGCCGAGACCCGAAGGTCCAACCCCCCTTCCCCTCTCCCTCCTATACCGACAAAAATATGCTCCAGCTATTTAAAATCACTAACAACAATGACGAGAAGACATTTTAGATTTAACGGTGCAAAATAATCAGTGATTTCGTGTTGGAAACAAAGGTCGTAATTTCGAAACAGCCTATAAAATATAAGATCGATCTGCCATTGTTTAAAGTCATTTGGAGCTTTAACAACGAGCTTACACATTCCTCAAAGGCTAAAAATACCTCTGCAAAGCCTCTGGTCTTATGTAATGGGTGGCAATGTCTACTTCCCATCAGATGACACTAAATTTAATAAAGATATTCACAAACTCATACACTGCTAAAACTAATCCTATATACTAAAATATAGATGATACGTTTTACTAAATACATATATTTTATTTATATATAACATACATACATACATTCTATCATCACGTCTGTCTCCCGTAGGGGTAGGCAGGGACCACAGATCTCCATCTGCTACGTTCTAGGCATACTTTCCTTGCTTCCTCCACACTCATAACTCTCCTCATGCAAGCCCGCCAGTTAAGGGTACTTGACCTGGGCTTTATTAAAAACTTCAGCAATTTGGTCAAGGTATATCTTCCGTGGTCTTCCCCTACCAACCCTTCCATCCGCATTTGCAACGTAAATTTATTTTGCCAGTCGTTGTTGCGATGGGAAAAAAATAAGGTGTCGTGACAAAAGTTGAGAAAGGGACGCATAGATGGTTTGGGCACATAGAGAGGATGGATATATAACATAGCGAATTATCTAAAGCATTCATTGAACATGCTAAGACAAAGTCAAGTTCAAGTCATTAATTAGTTATATAATGTATATCGACCATTTGTAATAAATAATAAAAGCAATTGTACAAATATGTAATTGCGATTATAGATAACATTCAGAATAAAGCGACTACGACCTAAATAGTATGTTTATGTAAAGTAGGTATTGTGTGAATATAAGATAAACTGATGAGATATGTACCTACAGAGTTTATTTTACCATTTCTCTTCCGTTCAAAGAAACCTCCTTAAGTGTTAACCTACCTGTAAATAAAACACGTAACGTAAGAAGAAACTGCAGGAATGTCTTCTTTCACATTCCATTTCCTTTAGCGGGTGAATATCAAATTGGTTTTATATATATATATATATATATATATATATATATATATATATATATATATATATATATATATATATATATATATATATATATATATATATATATATATATATATATACTTTTTTTATTTTATATATTCACGCCTATCCCCCGCAGGGGTTGGCAGAGACCAAAGAGCTCCATCCGCTGCCATTCATCGCAGCGAAACGGCTCGTCATTGGTCGCTTTTCGCCCTCGTGAGAATCAAGACGTGACGGGTGGCGAACCACGTCGCCGTCATTTTTGACAAATTAGGTTTATTAATTCGTCTTAGTGAATCCCACGAGCCGCAAGGGAGGATGGAGGTCAGCCCCAGCAGAGCCCTGCATGCTGAGGTATGGCACCATAGTCCCCGGAGGAGCCCGACCCCGGCACGATCGGCACGCTTGCGACTAGGCTCGCCCCTAGCCACGCGTCCATTGGCACGGCAGACCGTGGATTGGCGGAGAGGAAGGGAAAGGATAGAGAAGAAAGGATGGGACCAGACTCAGAATAAACATTTATAAATCCATATAAATATTTATTCCGATGCGGGAATCGAACCCGCGACCATTGACTCCGTGGGCGGGGGGCCCCACCTCTGAGCCAATCGGTCGTCTATATATATATGGTGAACTTATTATAACAAATTACAATGAAATAATATGTATTTAAATTATATTAAACGCAAAGCAGGTGCGTCAAAAGACAATTTTATAGGTTGGAAATTGATAAATTCCAATAACGTTTCTCACGGCTTCATTTAAAATTCAAATAAGATTAAATATTGTGAATAATCGAGTTATATCGCATAGCCTTTATAATAAAATCAAGTAATTTTTTTTTGCTCTAATTAAGTTTAAATATTTTTTTTTTATAGCAGAACTAGGGTGCGAGTTACCTGATGGTCAAATATTATTGGATATTTGGTAAGTCTGAGAAGTAGGTGTTAAACTATTTTTTAATACCCCTACGTTGCAAGGGTTGCCCTCCCCAATTTTTTTTTTTTAATTTTTATATGGAAAAACAACTTTTGCCGAGTCAGCTAATAGATAGATGTATCTAATAGGTGCGGGCACCAATGGACAGATTGTGAATGCATTTGAGGGGGAGAGGGAGGGGGAGGGGGATGAGGAGGGGAGGGGGAGGGTGTTGGGCCTCCGGAACTCGGCCGCTCACCGTACGAAGCGCGATAGCTAAGCTACCACACAGACACCAGTTTTCTGCGGGAGTGTAGTACTTCCCCGGGCGAGCCGGCCTGGCCCATTCATGCCACCGACAAATATTACGCCATTCTTGACAAAGTATTCTTCTGCAGCGTGGATCTACCACTATAAATGAAAAATAATCGTATTTCAATATATTTCTGACGTTCTAAATGTCTCAATAAGGACAATCAAAACTAAGATACACAAAAATAAATTAGAAAACATAATCGCATACTAGCATTATTCTTAACAAATAAAACCGTTGTCAACAAAAGTCTAACGACAACATCAAACACACAAGAACAATGGATTCAGAGGTCAGAACTCGAATCTATCATAATGCCATCGAATCATGTATGTGGTCAGAAGATGAAAACTTAACTCATAATGAAGTAGGAAATAGTATATTTCATTAGGGATATAAAATGGCCGATGTTGTCTTTCCATCACGGTGAGAAACGGGTTTATTATGAATTTTAAATACATCAAGCGCTACATTACACATGCAGGAGCATGAATTAAATTGAATTATATTCTACCTTCCCTGACCCCGGGGTCCGTGACGAATAATTAGGTGATTCTCATGAATATCTTTCCCGTAGTGAAGTTTTGCTTAAAATGTTTTATTTTATTTTTTATATCTCTCTGGTCGATCCTTCATGTCTGAAGAACGCGATCACGAGACTTCACCCAGCGGTTCATGAGGCTCTTCCATTGCATGACGAACTCGCTGTTCCATGGTGATTTTTTTGGGAATTTAGTGCAGTGGTTTCCCGTTGCCTTCTGCACCAGACATTTTTTTTGGAGTTATTTAGACTTCCGCAGGTCATAGAAAGTGCGGCAGCATTGCCGACCTTTAAGGAAAGTGTCATTATGGGAGTGGGAATGGGAGGGGGAGGTGGAGAGAAGGGGGAGGGTGTTGGGCCTCCGGCTTGGCCGCTCACCGTACGAAGCGCGGTAGGTAAGTTACCACTCAGACGCCGGTTTTCTGCTGGATTGCGGTACTTCCCCGAACGAGCCGGCACATACATGCTACAGACAAATATTATGCCATTCTTGACAAAGTATTCGTCTGCAGCTTGGCTCTACCACTATTAAATATCTGCTTAGCACGAGGTAACCTGATCGCATTTTACCTAACGCTTCAATTAATAAGTGCAAAATATTATATTACGTAAGCTCAATCTCTGATCTAAAAGGTAATGAAGCCGTTACTAATAATTACTACAAGAGCTTTGTGCAGACAACGCTGACGGCGATTTCTACTGATAATAAAAGCAGTCGTAAAGACTTTAACGACTGGTGTCTGTTTAATGTTTTACTACAAGGTTTTAAAGGTGCCCAGCTTTTAAAGATAGCAAAGGAATATAAAAGTACACCGTACAACCTTTTAGCAGGGAATTTACAATTACCGCGTACGAGTTTTACTTTGTTTAACATAATGAATGTGGACAGTCAAAAGTTTTACTTAGCTAAGATCCGCGACAAGCAAACAATAACAGAAAATTAATAATGTGTGTTTTCCTGCTGGATAAAGTGGATTTATTTGGAACTTAAACCAAAAACTTACCGAAAAACGGCCAGCAACTCTCCACCCACCAACCACTATACACAACACCAAACACACATTATCACTTTTCCACCTTGTAAACGACACGTGTTTAGCCCTAACACGAGGCATCCTCAGGTATAGAAGACTCTACGGAAGACAACCGAAAAGTCAAGTTTTCGGTTGTCTTCCGTAGAGTTTTTCGGTAAGTTTTTGGTTTAAGTTCCAAATAAATCCACTTCATCCAGCAGGAAAACACACATTATTAATTTTCTGATATTGTTTGCTTGTCGCGCATCTTAGCTAAGTAAAAGTTCTGACTGTCCACATAGTGATGGATTTCCGCAAAGTAACGCCTGACTCTATTAATAATTTTACATAATGAATCTTCATAGATACACATGTGAAGGTATGACACACTTTCTCCAATTTAGCCATGTTTCTAACCTTTTCGCGTCGAATATCGTATATTCCCGTAATAAAAAATGTTAAAAATAGTCGAAGACGGTATATAATTACCAAATTTATATTTTTAATTTGCCTACCTGGGAAACCATGTCTAAAAAACGCGTCTCGTACACTAGATGGCGTTTAAATGTGTACATTTTATAGAGAATACAGCTCCAGCTAACTTTCGAATGGCTTTTTCTCAAAAATGATAAATCTTAGAGAAAAAAGTATAAAGACAATTTTAGTAGATAATTATCTAATCTACAAGTTTAGTCTGACCTACTTTTATTGTAAAACTAACCGTTTGGCCAACAAATAAAAAAAATAGTTTTGCGACCTTTGACCGTGAATAAAACTTTTGCACACACGTGATAAATGGGAACTTTTCAGGATTTGATTAGAGTGGTATTCCTTACGTGTCTGTAAATTTTCAGCTTGTTGTGAATTAATTCAATTATATCCCTAATTTTTGGGCTAACTTGACCGGGCTAAATATAAAATATATATCTAAAATTCATCACAGACAAACGTAAAATAATGTTTAAATTAATTATCCACTACACCCGTTTTGATCCACTCAATTTACTCATCCATTAAACTCTAACACCGAGTGTGGTTGAATTTTCCAATCTAAATTTAAATTACCGGTACACCGTAAATAGAAACCGCAAACTATTTTATTCAATGCTAAATTCAGTTCTCGCTCGTTGAGTAACAATTTCAATAATATGACAGTTCATTTTAATACCCAATTAAATTAAAAAAAAATCAAATTCCCAATGTATTATATTCTACTATTTTTATTGCTGCTTTTACCATATTCCTAATTATTTTTATCATTTAAACCTTTTAAACCTTCCATGGACTTCCAAAAATAATTCAAAACCAAAATAAGCCAAATCGGTCCAGCCGTTCTCGAGTTTTAGCGAGACTAACGAACAGCAATTGATCTTTATATATGTAGATAATATAATTAATGGTTTCCTTTATTATTTTCAAGATATAAAATATATCGGAGAAAATAATAAAGGATCCCGATCGTCCCGGGATCGGGCGCCCCCGGGTTCTATGGTGCCTTACCTCAGCATGCAGGGCTCTGCTGGGGCTGACCTCCCTTGCGGCTCGTGGGATTCACTAAGACGAATTTAATATACCTAATTTGTTGAAAAATGTCGGCGACGTGGTTCGCCACCCTTCACGTCCTGATTCTCACGAGGGCGAAAAGCGACTAATCGAGAGCCGTTTCGCTGCGATGAATGGTAGAGGATGGAGCTCTGTGGTTTCTGCCAACCCCTGCGAGGGTTAGGCGTGAATATATAAAAAATATATATATAAAAAGTTAAAGAAATAGAAACAATATGTATTTTGAATAGCTATAATACAGACAAATGATGCAATGAGTTCTGTTTTCACTTACACTACACTTGCTCTAATAACTTCCAGTTCAATTTCCCACAAAGCCTTTTGTACTACGTTTGATCACTCGTGTGGATTCCTCGAAGTAGAAACTAAACTCGGCGTATCTCCTACAGTGTATTCAAGAAATCAGTTACTCATCTCATCTAAGTTAACGTAGTGACAGTTTAAAACCTAAGTTTTTGAAGTTGTAGACTTGGGAAGCACTGCATACTAAAAAGTTGGGTGGAAGTAAATAATCCTTCCTAGTATATAATATTATAAATGCGAAAGTTTGTGAGTATGGATGTATGTTTGTTACTCTTTCACGAAAAAACTACTGGACGGATTTGGATGAAACTTTACAGTAATATAGGTTATACATCGGAATAACATAAAAAGCTATTTTTAAAGATTTTTGTAATTTTGGTCGTAATATAATGTCAATTAAGTCGGAAAAAATTCTGGCCTCTGAGAGCTATTTTGGCGTACGCTGCCTAAACCATTGGAACAAAACACAACACAAAGATCATGTACCGTAGGATTGTTTGTCTTGAATAGTTCTAAGTACAAGTTCACGACAGCATATATCTATCTTTTATGTGGAAGCCACTATGACAAAAATTGTGAACCATAAATTAAGTAAAAAAAAAATATATTTATTTAAAATGACATGTCACGAAACTTAATGTGGCAGACCAAATTCCACGCGAGCGAAGCCGCGGGCAAAAGCTAGTAATAAATAAATAATGACATGATTTACACTGTAGCATCATACTGGGATTCTTTATGGCAACGACACCGACCTTTTTCTATAGCAGATCAGGCAAACGAGCATGCGGTTCACCTGGTGGCAAGTCATCGCCTACAGACATCCGAAAGGCCGGAGACGACTCATACGCATTGACGACCTCATACGCGTATGAGGCCACGCTTTTTCAATAATAACTATGTAGTGCATAAGTTCAAAACGGGGGTGGTAACGCCCCTTAGTGGGGGCTACAGCCTTTCATAGGGTCCAAAGGCAAATGGGGGGCATTATGAAATACCTCTATTTCATGAAAAAACATTTTATCTAGCCATCTCAAATGTAAGTCTTATTATAATGGGGTAAAAAACATTTTTGCTTATAAAGGGGGCAATTGTTCATAAAAGGTTGAGAACCTATGATCAGTGTGTGAGTGGATCATTAAAAGGAAAGGATATTGGATGGAAGTTTCCGAGTTAGCAATCAAACGAAATGAGCAAATAAGTGCGAAACCCTCAACAGATTGATTTGTTTCCTAATTCGGTCAGCGACCTCCCTCCCGCGGTGCCGCTCCAATGTTCCGTGTGGCGACTATTTTTTTTTACATCCCATATATGTATGTTCCACTATTGGGTAAAAGCGTGGTCTTTCGAGGCGGACTGGCGGAACATCTAAACAGTAGAATTTTTAACACAGTATTTTTTTTTAATTTAAACCAGATCACCAAAATGAATAAATTTCATCACCAACATCTGGGTTATATATCCATAGCGACCCTTCATCCACAGCCTGCGGCAGTCCACTGCTGGACATAGGCCTCCCCCATGGAGCGCCACCTAGCCTGATCTTCGGCTACACGCATCCAGAACCAGCTGCCCTGAGCAGATCGTCGCACCATCTAGCCGGGGGGCGTCCCACACTATGTTTGCTCCAACCACACTCGTTTACTCCAACGATTGTCGGATCTCCGACAAACATGACCAGCCCATAGCCACTTTAGTTTACGAATTCGAAAGGCTATGTCGGTGACATAGCATAGCGACCCTTATAAAACCTCTAATCTTCCAAAAGCTAAGGCTCACTAGAATTAAAATTAAATTCCATATATTTTTGTATGTTGTAGGATAAAATTTAAAAATGTTCCCCTAATAAAGTACGCGGCCGAAGGTAATTGAGTTAACGTTTATGGAAGGTTGAGTGCCCGCTAAAGAGTAAAAATTCGCGTAAACATATTTCAACAGAATGTTACAAATGTTTTTTTTTTTAAACGACACTCATATTTTGACATTTTAAATCTCTTTTTACTAACAAAGATTAAATTGAAAAATGTTTAAACGTTAATGAAAATGTGATGAATATGCTGGCATAAAATTGCGTATAAAACGGGTTTACGAAATGCATAATTCTTTTGTTTTCTTTGATAGCAATTAGTTGTAACTTTTATGCCAGTGTCATGACAATAATATCAAATCACTTCAATTATAACTAGTCCGCTTGTCCTGTTGCGTTTTGATAAAATTGTAGCAATTTTACCAAAACCTTCTATAGGCTTTTTCAGTCAACTTAAAAAGTCACGATACACGCATTTATTTCATATCACTTCACTTATACGCCTTAATCGAACTATATTGTATAATACACCACCACAATTAACCAATATCGCTGATAATAATATAAGATTATGAAAATGAAATAAAAACACCACGTCACTGATGTAAGTTGGCGGGAAAAGACAAATGCGTACATAATTAGTAGTAATCTTTTTTTAATGGAATAAAAATCTTTTTTTTTAAAGACTAGAGTAACATCAAGTTGGTCATGATCGTTAATCCACCACTGTCTATGAAAATCTGCTATACTAAAAGCAATACCTTGCCTACCTTAGGCTAAGGATGTGCATAACGGGCGAGAAGGAGGAAATAATGAGAGAGGGACAAAGAGAATAAAAGGGAAATGAATTTGTGTATTCACTGTATGAAACGCGGTAACAGTAAAATGCTAATCCTTGACAAAGATATACTGAAGCTTTTGTTTCCCCGGAATAGCCAGCCAATATGTGTTATTGAGGCTCATCCACTATGTAGGGGTGATACGTAACCTCCTACGGGTTTTAAGCTAACATTTTTAAGCTAATATTTTTAAGCTAATATTTTTAAGCTAATATTTTTAAGCTAATCTTAAACCTATTTTTGGTGTATAAAATAAAAGTAAACAATAAAATAAAAAAAAAACATAAATGTTGCCAGTTTTATATAGGTTTTCATAGCTGCCAGTTTCGTATAGTAATACAACATTATACCGGAAGCAATGAATCGATGATGCGTTCGTGCGGAATGAATGGAATTTAATCGCGGTCACCGCTGGATATTCACTTGATTCGGATCAATGACATCCAGACGTATGTCACTGAAAAGGTTTAAACAGCCCATTCAAAAACGTGAACTGTATAATATACATAGTTTAATACTTACTCCTAACAACAGTTTTATATTTTTAAATCAGTCTTATCCATATCTCATGGATAAGACTGAATTAAAAATATAAAACTGTTGTTAGGAGTAAGTATTAAACTATGTATATTTTAACTATTAAACTATGCCAAACATTTAAAGATGAAGTTAAGAAAACAGACTACTAATTACTTAATTAATAGAAAAGAAATTATTTCTGTTGATTAATGTAAGTAATGATTAATAAAAGTTGACTTTTACACAAAAATCTGTAGTTTCAGTTTGATTTTGTAACATAATTTCAATGAAGCGGGATCCCGAGTGATCCCACATATCCCGGATACAAAACTGTCTCTTTTGTGGGATTTTGTAATGGTTTGAGATAAGGTTTACTGCATTTTAAATTGATTATGTGGAAATAAGAAAGATTTATTTTAAGAAAAGTCTTGATTAAAGTGAACTAAGATAGCAGATTGATCTCGATGATTTGAAATAGGAAGATTGATTATGATTGATAATCACTGATCAATAGTTATAATCACATACATTCTAAGTGAAACGAAGTTCAACGGGTCGTCTAGTATATTTATATATCTTGTCAAATTTTCAATCGTTAATATAATACAATAATACTTCATCACTCTCAATACAGTTTTTTAAACTTTTATTGGATGACACTTAATGTTATTAAAGTTTATAAAAAAAAAACAATTTTAAAAGAAAGCTTTTCTTTGTTAACGTAAGTAGGAATTAATTTTAAACATTACTTTTTTTATATTACTTGTTATATATAACACTTCACTTTTCACTTTTCCCGCCAGAAAACTTACATCAGTAACGTTGTGTTTTTATTTCATTTTCATAATCTTATATTATTATCAGTTATATTGTTTAATTGTGGTGGCGTATTATGCAATATAATTCGATTAAGGTGTATACGTGAAATGATATGAAATAAATGCGTGTATCGTAACTTTTTAAGTTGACTGTGTATAGAACGTTTTTGGTAAAATTGCCACCATTTTATCAAGACGTAACGGGATGAGCTGACTGACTTATTAAAACACTTCACTTTAGTCTATCAATTCGTTATACGAGTTCATACAATTCTATGTCAGCACCCTTCGCCTTAATTAGTCAATCAATAATTTCACATTTTTTTGATATCGATATGACAATACTTTATTTAAAGAAAGTGAGAGAGAGAGTTGAAATTAATGTAAATTGTTAATTAAAACTCACTGTCGGAGTTGATGCAAGGAATAGCATGATGAATGAAAATGTAAAGGGGTAGAATTTTTACCTTAATTAAATATTATGATTCTATTTGACGAACTTGCCAAAAATTAGAATACTTTCAAGACGAGAAAAGTGATATTTGCAAGATTTTTCTAAGAAATTTGCAATAATCAGTGCAACCATACCGCGCTAACGTTGAGTACAGTGACATCTAGTAAGAAAAAACGACATCAGCACGGTAAATATGTTCACAACTTAAAAAATTATATATAAATCTACTTTCATATACTTTCCATAAACAACTTTACCAATACTTCCATATAAACAACTTCTATTGAATTTGGGTTTGATTCTGTCAGTTGAATACATAATTTAAAATAAAAACTCTAAAATAAAAACTTATTGCATAAGAACTTTTATTTTATGTAATCATCATAAATGATAACATAAGTGTCAAATCAATAATACAGATTTAAAAATTAGATTTTAACACGAAATATTTACACCTTCGCTAGCGTTATCTCGTGAGTATTCCAACTAGTTGAACGCCTTAATAAAAATGTTGTTGTATCGTTATAAACGTAAACGTAAGATGGCGCGGTTATATATATATTAAGAGGCAAAATAAATAACTGTCCTAAAATAAGTAGTCCGTATGAAATAAATTTAATCATAAACTTTATTGTACTTTCTCTACTGGAAATATATACATACCATTTTGTAACTAAACTGACGACTTTTATAGTAATTATTGTATCTGTCTTTTATTTCCTAAATAACCTTACTCAAAAATATAAAATTATAATTCTCTTCGTTTTTTAAACTAAACATACACTATCAAAATTTATAATTAGGTAAAAAAAAAGATTTAATTAGATGTACTATTATTATTATCATTGTCTTGTCTTTTTTACTGCAAACGAAAAAAAATTATAAACGCTTTATGGAAAATTAGCAATTTTTATGATATAATATTATATATTTTAATAATTCCCATAGCTGTATTATGAGGTATATAGCAAGACCTTAAAATTATATTTGCTATTGTTAAATACTGACTACGCTAAGTAAATGAAATTTAATGAATATTTAATATTTTAATTCCCAAACGAACTTTGTCCTATTATTACGCAAAGTATATTGTTTGTGAAAATTTTGTTACTATTATTGAAACTAAAAAGTTCTATTAAAATTATCTTATTAATTACAGTTAACCATATATCATTATCATTGGAAAATACCTTAATCATATTAATATTTTAAAAAGTTAACTAAATGATTTTTCTAACGTTAATAAACAAATAAAAATTAAAAAAATACAAATAAAATTCATAAAAGAAAAATGAAATATAATGGTAAAGGCATACAATTTTAAAACAATATAAATCCCAAGGAAACTGTGAACCTAAAACTTTAAAAAAAAATAGTGTATATAAGTATATACAATAATTTTGTACTCTTTTGTAAAAGTAACTTATTTCTAGTCTTAGCACTGTAATAGTTTAGTTTGTAGTCAACGCTAGGTGGCGCTAAATGTAGAAGTAACGCAATATGGTTGTGCTGTATGTTAAAAGATAAGTTGTAAAATTTAGGCACGCGTTCAGGTGTACCATCAGGTGACTCGCTTGCTCGAGAAAAAATCAATTTTTGAAGGTTCAAGTGCGAACCTTGGAAAATCTTGATAACATTAATATTAAATCCTCTAGGAACATGTTCATAACGTACTGATCATCTAATTTGATAGATGGAATACGTAGTACTTATACATAAAGTGCGGTTATATCGGCCTCCGACATGTTTGCATATTCCTCAATGAACGGATTTCATGCCGCAATCAGGATTATGTCTTAAGATAATCTTAAGAAGACCGCGGTCTACCTTCAATGGTAGTCTGAGGACATTGATATGAAAAACGGATTCTTTCTACTACACTTCAGCATTTCAACAAAATGCTAGTGTGGCTAGATGTAGTGTTGAGATTTAGTTTACCAACAGTTTTTAAGTGAATTCTGTTTGGTTCAAATCGATATATAGAAATGAATGTAATCTTTGTTTTGCTATTCAATGTACAAACAAGTACACTCTCTTCATATGTTCAGTTATTGTTATGAACTATAGTACATAAAAGAAAGCCGTGGTTTTTGTGTTGCTAACATTAGCGCAAAAGCAGAAACACTAAATGAAAAAATTACTTTTGCATTTAATCAAGTTCTTCATGTCATGTCACATTTGTTTTATAGTTAAACATCCATAGATGACGATTGTGGATCTTTGTATCGTTTGTCTAGAAGCATAAAGCATGCTCAACCCGTCAACCTTAGGATTAAAAGGAATTACTAGTGATAATAATTTTCCAATTATTTACATATACAAAACATATAGACAACAGAAATAATTGTGTTCCGCACAAAAGGTAGTGGGTTGTTTTCCCTCATCAGGATGAATATTAGTATGACATACAAGTGTTTTGACCAATGCCGGCAGTATCAAAAAGACAAAGGCACATAACATTCATTGTGTCGCCCACTTAAATAAGATTGTGGTACGAATAGAGTATGGGATTACCATCCAGTCAAGCACCGATTCTGTTAAGCGCCACAGATATCGTTGGAGAATATTTTTTTTACAGTTTATATATATCCCACTGCTGAGCATAAGCCTCCACATTTCTGGAGGGATGGACATTAACCCACCTCAGACATTAATCTACCATGCTTGTCCAATACAGATTGGACGGTAACAGAAAAAATATCTGTAGGACATGCATATATTTATTCCGATGCAGGGATCTAACCTGCGACCATTGACTTCATGGGCGAGGGGTCCCGCCACAGTGTAAATTGTTCATCTATAAATATATTTATACATACCAAATTTTATGTCAAAAGTACAAAATTATTATTAAAATATGTAATCAATAAAATTTAAATAAATACCAAATGTAAATCTCTGTATCATTTATTTGTTGGTAACTACACTAAAACTAAACATATGAAAAAGTAGGGTTTATTTTTTATTTAAGAGAACCATTCCTTTTGGTTTTAGCCTGTTGTTTATGATTGCTTGTCTCTCCTCTTCTTTGGATTGGATCATCTTTTTATGTCTTGCTTTAGCAAAATGTAATTCAGAAGATAATTCCACAATTTGAGCTGCATATTCTCTCTGCTTTAACATTCTAAGCTTCTGTTTATACTGAAACCATGAAAATAATCACAATTTATTGAGTTGAAACTCATTATTAAACAATTAAAGTCAGTGTTTGAATTTTTCTTCATTGTTATCAAAAATAAATCATTCCATTTGATATGAGAGTTACTGTAAAATCTTAACTATAATATATACTTTTTTTTTACATTTTGGTCTGTAAAAATGAGGTTGTGTATTATACTTGTATAATTGAAAAGTAAATAAGATGATTTGACAGAATAGATAAGAAGACATGATAAAGAAAAGATATTTATGTTTGATGATTTTCGTTTATTTTTATTAAACATTTAAATTATATTGATAATTACTTGTGCAATTTTAAATAAAATATTGAAAAGTTATAGGTATACTTCATTACTTCATTCAAATTTTAATTTTTCTGAAGATTTTATACCAAATCAAACATGTGTATTATACATGTGTGTGTATTATAGTCAAGATTTTATGGGAAATTTATGGTGGAAAATTGAAATACTTATATATACATTTCCAGCACTTAAATGTGTTGTGCTGTCTTATCCACTAGACACTTGAAATTTCTCAGTAGACCTTGTCATAGATGGCCAGGCATAAATATAAAATCAACATAATCTTGTAAATATAAAATATATATTGAAAATTCATTTGTTAAAATGAATTTTAATTAGTATATTCAAATTATGCCTGATTTTTAGTTTCTGGCATAATCTTTATATTACAATGTTTTACTTAGCCTTACTGAGGTCAGTATTTAAAATGCCATTTTTTATTCAAAAATAAGGGGCATCCACAAATTATGGGTACTTTTCTGTTAGCCAGACGCAAGCAAAAAATTTGGTGAGATCTAGCCACCATAATGTCATATATAGCGAAAATTATGTTTTTATATAATAATTTAGTTACCAGCAAAGGTGTTGGTCTTCCATCCAAAAAAGTATAGTCTGGTCCATCAGTGAGTACACCTTCAGCATTACGGTTAATCGGAAGTCCACGAGCGACACGCCACATCTTTGTGTTTACAATTTGAGTGCATGATAAAGATCTGGAGCAATCTACAATATGAAACCGAAGGGTAAATATATATAACTTAAAATGCATATCACAACCATATCTTTTCCTCAAGCACTTACTGTTGATTTGAAAATTAAATAATCTAAATATTATACTCGAATTGTTCATGGTTAAATAAACTATATATAATATTTATTGTTCAATATATAATTCAATCAGAATATTATTATTTACATTTATAAATAACGAATGTGCAACGAAATCTATGCAAATTTTGTATCTTTTACAAATTGTTCTCGGTGACATTTTTGTCACTGTCATGTCATTGACTTGATGACAGTTTTTGGGTTTTACAGTTCTGGGTTCTAGCCTTTTTGAGCCAGTCTCGTATGTTTATATTATATATAATAAATAGTATAAAGCTTGTTACGTTAGATCTTGTTAACGTCTTGTAGCATTACGATAAAATGTTGGCTATTCTATCAAAATCAATGAGTTTTTGCATTCAACTACATACATTAATCGTACGTTATTTATTAGTGGTAGAGCCACGCTGCAGACGAATACTTTGTCAAGAATGGCATATTTTTTGTCTGTAGCATGAATGGGCCAACTTGCCCGGGTAAGAACCACACTCCCGCAGAAAACCGGCGTCTGAGTAGTAGCTTAGCTACCGCACTTCGTATGGTAAGCGGTCTGAGTTCCGGAGGCTTAACACCCTCTCCTTCCCACTCCCCCTTCGATTCCCATAATTTCACTTCCCTTTAAGGTCGGCAACGCTTCCGCACTGCGTATGGCGTTCCGGATGTCTATGGGCGGCGTTGGTTGCTTTTCATCAGGTGACACGCCTACTGGTTTGCCTTCCTATGCCATAAAAAAAACCTCGTAATTGTACAATAATATGTCACCACAATTAAACTATATAATTCATAATTAAATAGCATTATGAAAACTCAAATAAAAACACATCACTGGCATTAATTAGAGAGAAAAGGAATGATTTGGTAGTAAATCAGTGTTGTCCAATGCAAATTAATTATACACTTATAAGAAAGCCAGTTTTGAGAAGAGGAGATTGATTTCAGTAATATCAAAAAGGTAATATTTCTAAATCAGCTAAATAAACCAAAAAAAACAGCATTTTTTGGTTTTTACTCCATGTTTTCTAAAGACAAATGAAATCAAAGGGTTTATGCACTCTCTCTTTCTAGAATAGAAGGATAGCTAGAATCTCGCAAAGAATTTCTTACGTAAAAGATTAAGTGTATGAAGTTGAAGAAGTTATCCGATATCCAAAACAAAAAAATATCCAATAAATATATATATTTGATGCATTCATTAACTGTTCCCTGATGCCAAAACTATATCTCAGGACAGCGTTGTAAAAGGTAGTATCTTAACTATGAAGTGATGCCTGGTTTAATACTCTTTTTCTATACCAAGTGGACTATTATATATACAACTGATGAATGGCGAGAGACAAGCGCGGGGTGCGGGAGACGCGGTTGTGCCTGCACGTGTGCAGCAACAAAGCGCGTTCCACGAATGCGGAGAATCAAAGCGCATTCCACGAATGCGGCGTAACAAAGCGCATTCCGCAAATGCGTAGTAACAAAGCATGTTTCCGCGAATTTGTTCTCTAAGTATATATTCTGTAGCAAGTAGCTACAGCGTCAATACTGTTGCAACATTTTCGCCATCCCTTAATTTATTATTTAAAACAAAGAGTAGCTACACTTTGTACATTAGTTTATTTCGAGAACATTCAAAATACCTTTTTACACTCCTTATATTAGAAATTAAATTAAATCTAACTTATTCAATCAATTAACTAATTGAGAAATACTGTTCAATAACAATCTTATTGTACTTTGCACATGTCTAATCCCACGCATGATATTCAGGCAATGCAGAATGAGCGTTCTTAGCTCCCGCAGCGTAGGGTTGATACTATAACTAAAAATTTAACCTTATATAATATTATGATAAATACTATTTGCGAATGAATGTCTATATTGTCAATTTTATTTCATATGTAAACCGATTGATGTAGAACAATCTGTATATATTTCTACTTACATTCTTCTGTATTATTACAGTACACTTTTTTATAATGTTACAATGTTATTATATATCTACACATTACAGAACTAGAACTTTCTATTTTATATAACTAAAAATTATTTTAGTTCGTGGTAAAAAACTTAATTGTCTGTTACAATAAACATATAATAATAATTTAATCATCTCTAGTTTCTGGCTCAGGTATCTGTTGTTTCTGGTTATTTGTTGTTTGACTTCGCGTTTCAACTTGATTGTGATCGTGACTAATAGAGGAAAGAACGAAAGTGTTTTTTATTTGACTGTTTTTGAAAGCGTTTAATAGTGAACGATTCGATATATAATTTTGGGTTGATTTAAACCAAGTAGAAGGTAAGATGATCGTGAAATAGGTTTTCTACATTTTTATAATCGGATCGATCATATGTTGCGCCATCGTATCATCTAGCAATTTCCATTTTTCACAGTTTGTCAACAATCTACTTCTGAATATGTTTTTTGTAAGACTTCAATATTTTGATACTATAATATACTAACTAAATATAGATAAAATAAAGGTTATTAAATTTAGCTAATAGTAAATTGTGACAAAATTTTACACCAGAATTAAATCATTACCAAAATAACAATACGTACGTACATCGTTCCATTTGTTATTTTGGTAAATAAATGCTTCTTTTCCGAACTCACATTAATAAAAACATTTATTTTTTTTGTTAATTCAGGTAGTAAATTTTTGGATGAATTAGTGTGCGTTATAATAGACGGTAAATCTTCCCTTTTCACGTACATTTCCCTTGTTGGACATGTTTCATAAGATTTTACTAAAAAAATTGACATATTCTATCAATTTTCAGATATTATAGATAATTTTTACTCTTATAATCACAATTTAATAGCTACTTAAGTGCTACTGAAACTAAAAAAAACTAAAGGCTGTAGAAGTTTTTTTTTAAATTTCCCTTGTTACAGGCCATTCTTCAGGCTTGCAGTAAGTGGTGTCAAACTAATCAAAACGGCTTCTGAAAAAATAAATACTACAAATCAGACCAACTATAACACAATGTGTATGTATAAACTTCTTTTTATACTTTCTAAATCAAATTTTCTTTCTGCAGTTTAATACTGTTGGAGGATGTGGCAGAATCCGGGAGTATATCCAGGAGGTTTTTATATTCATTATATATTTATTTATGTTGTATTGTGGGCCCTGTGAATTTCCAAATTATATGTAAATGCTTTGTTCAACACATACACAATGCTTTGTTCAACACATCATACACATACAGTGTCTATTAAGCTTTAACTACCCCTTAATTAGGTTATAATCCAAAATTGACAAGCAATATTACAATTAAATAATGGTAGTGTTTAACTAAATTCTCATATGAAATAGCAAACAACCTCGAAAGTTGTCAGTCTTATTATCAGAATTTGTAAGCCCTTATGAGTAAAATTTACAGGAAAAACAAAACACTAATTTTCCTTCCAGCTCACACGGGGAAGTTCCACACTACTGCAGAAAACCGGCGTCTGAGTGGTAGCTTAGAATTAAGAGGCCCAACCCTCTTTCCCCCCTCCCATAATGACACTTTCCTTAAAGGCCTGCAACCTTCTGCATTGCCTATGGCACTGGATGTCTATGGGTGGCGTTGATTGCTTTTATTCGGGTGACATGCCTGCTCATTTGCCATCCTATCCCATAAAAAAAAGTTTGAAACATTTTTATAAACCCTTTCTTATTTTATGTAAAAAAAGGAGGTATTTTTGAGGTAAATGTAAAATTTTCTATTGGATACACTTTAAGATTATCCCTTAGATAGCATCAAAAGTGAGAAATGGAAAAGAATGAAGATTTTGGAGTTATAAATTCTAATAATGAAACCAACGATATGCAATGCTTATTATATTCACAATCAGTTAACCAGTTTCATTCATATGATAGAACACAATAGCTTAACGTATAAAAGGCCAAGGTCACACCATACCATGTGTAGTCACTATTTTATGCTATCGCCATACTTTCCTGTAATATTTCATATCGATATTTGTTATGACTTACTTAAATGTTGAATTTTAAAAAGAGCCATAATATTTGTTTAGTTTCAATCTAACTGCATTTTTCCTGATGATAATGGTTAAAGATAATATTTAACCATTATCATCAGGAAAACTGCAAGGGTCCAGTGCTGTTTTTTGGTCTCCTCTAAATCGATGGGGCCCTATTATAATCCCCACACTTTGACCATAGCTTAGTTTTTATTACTCAATGCACTAGAAGACGACGCCCTCGTAACGTCTTACACGATCTGGACGACGAAACGGCTTCGTTCGGATCCACCCACGACATGACGAGCCGAGCATGTAGAGTAGGGAACATATCTACACACGCCGCTTATACGAAATTCTCTCACATGCCCGATCGATTCTCACCCACCTAGATCTTAGGGCTTAGAGGACTAATAGGGACCAGAGTTAGAGTTACTTAGGTCCAATCCTCCCCTACACGTTTGACATGGCGTCATGACGAAATTAAAATCGACACACGCATGTGTACCTCCGACACGGGGTCGAGCCGAAGGAATCTGCCATTTGCGCAGATTCCCAAATACATCTTACTTGCACGCGGGCTTCGAGCCCGCTGTTAAAGCCTAGGCTACCAGCATTAACATCTTCGAATCAAACCAAAAGCACTGCAGGAGTATTACCTGCCTTTGCAAGTGAATGCCGAAGGGAAGATTAGAAGTAAGGGGATGGGGAAAAGTGTTGCTCAAAAAGACATTGTATAGACTTTCATTAATAGTTTAGTATATAATTGTATTTACCGAAAACATACATAGTAATTCTGTCGGCATAGATATTGAGCGCTGACCTTATACTATACGGGCGTATTTTTGGGATCACTTTTGTTATACGAAAATGTACAATATAGCATTACGGCGTTAGCCTTGATTCATTCTCTGTTCTATTTATTCTTTACATTTGTTCATCTTTCGGGAACCGTTTTAGTGCTAAGCAATTTTGGTGAATATATATGAAATAATATATAAAAACTGTAAAAAGTTGTTTTTAAATGTATAAATATGCACTTTCGTAACAAATTATGCGCGAGATTATCGTCCACTACCACGAAGCACCAAAAACACACTGATGCGGGCGGCAGTTTTGCGCTGCGCCGCAATTTTCGATTCAAACTATCGCATCACTTTTGCGCCGCTTAGCACTCTAACGGTTAAATAATTGCTGTGCTGCATGGTGTGAACTGATCCGTAACCGTGTAGACAGTGGTTTTCCACCATTCAGAGACCAACCTAGTACCGAGTGGACTTCTGTGGTACAGGTGTTGATGCATTAGTGATACACTACAGTACCTAAGTGTACAGTGCGTTATCGACCCTCTTCTTTAGTTGAGCGCTCAAGATCAATGCCGAAGAGAATACTCGTGCGCCTGCACTCGCTTATTAAATGTAATCTTGTTATCAGAAACGCGAAATTGCCTTCATGGTGATGACTTCACACATACGTAATATAAGTCGGTACAACGGCTCACACTCACTATTGCAATACAATACGCGGTTTCGTACGTGTAATGTTCTCTCGTTTGATTATGTCACTAGTTCAGAATAAATTGTAGGTGAATTTTGTTGGATGTTTGGTTGAAATCTAGTTTGTTTAGATACCGCCTTTAGAATTGATCGTGGGTTCGATTTCCACATTGGGCTTAATATATGTATGGCCTACAGGTTTTTTTTAATGGGATAGGACGGCAAACGCCTGCAATCAAAGCAATCTGGAAAGCAATCAACGCCGCTCATAGACATCCGCAGCGCCATAGGCAGTGCGGAAGCGTTGCCGACCTTTAATTATGGGAATCCCATTCCGAGTAGAGGAAGAGTGTTGGGCCTCCGGAACTTGGCGGCTCATCGTACGAAGCGCGGTAGCTAAGCTACCACTCAGACGCCGGTTATCTGCGGGAGTGTGGTACGTCCCCGGGCGAGCCGGCCCATTCATGCTACACACACCTATTATGCCATTCTTGATAAAGTATTCGTCTACAGCGTGGCTTTACCACTATCAGCCTTTTTAGAAGTCTTGGTGTCCTTCTAGTCTGCCTTGGACGAAACGTGGTGGGTTTAACGTTAATTCTTCCAGTAATGGGGAGGCTAACGCCCAGCATTGGAAGATATACGGCTTGTAGACAAAAAAAATGATTAAAAAATTAGTTAATACAATAGAGATTCACATTGTTCGTTTTTCAAATACAAAATAAAAATGTTGTTGGTGGGTTTTACTTGAAATTTTAATTACTTGACTTTATTAAATTGATTATATAAACGATTAATTAAACATTACTTTACTAGATTGTTCTCGAAATTTTATTGGTTAACCATAAATTCGAGTCGAAATTGATTGAGTCATACATTATTAACTAATTTATAAGCTTTACATATTTGAACACGTAAATGCTCTTTGATAGCAGATAATCATAAATTATTTGTGATTATTTATCTTTGATGGCAATTAGTTATAACTCTTATGTCTGTGTATAGTTAAAATTCGATAGTGGTAGAGCCACGCTGCGGACGAATACTTTGTCCAGAATGGCATATTTCTTGTCCGTAGCATGAATGGGCCAGGTCGCCCGGGGAGGTATCACACTCCGGCAGAAAACCGGCGTCTGAGTGGTAGCTTAGTTATCGCGCTTCGTACTATGAGCGATTGAGTTCCGAAGGCCACCTCCCCCCCTCCCATCCCTCTCCCATAGTGACACTTTCCTCAAAGGCCGACAACGCTTCTGCACTGCCTATGGCACTGTGTATATTTATTTTGCGTATGTGTTGTTTTTAAACGTTGCGCCACTATAGTGGCTTTAGGGGATGTCATCTTCCTGAAAGATGTGTCACTTTGATAGCGCATTCTAGAAGTACATTCGCTCACCGTTTAAATTAAATAATCATTTTCACGTATTGTTTCATACTCGTTTTACCTTCACATTTGCCGTACAGAGAAACAGTTTCGGGCGAGCCGGCCCATTCATGTAACAGACAAATATTATGCCATTCTTGACAAAGTATTCGTGCGGAGCGTGGCTCTACCACTACTATATGTTCTTCAAAAAAAATTAATTATGACGAGACACTTAAAGTGGAAGTAAATTTATTATAACATTATGAGATTAGAAACGGAATATTCAAATTGAAATGTGTGTGACTATCTTACTTCCCAGATGAAAATCCGGTTCGCATGTAAATGAGTAATTCCTCAGGCGTCGTTCATTTGCTTGTTGCGTAACGTGATGTTGTTCGAGTAGATACAAACCAGAGTTTTAATCTACAGCGGGATGAATAAATACATAAATTGTAATAATTATATATATATATATATATATATATATATATATATATATATATATATATATATATATAAATTGTAAAGAAATATTGCGGTTATGTCTGCCATGAAGCATAGTCAAGCAAAAGTTCCGAACATACGAAAAAAGATTGGCATATTTTCATATCATCAAGGCATTAAAGCCGCAAGTGGGCCCCAGCCTGCTCCAGTAAATTTTTCCAGTCGGATCTTCGTTTAGCTTTTTCCCCCCAGCCCCTCACACCGATTGTCCTTAAGTCGTCCTCGACTCCATCTAGCCATCTGAGCTTAGGCCTTCCGCGGCTTCTACGACCATCTGGTTTGCCTTCGTGTAGGCGTTTGGGTATTCTAGCCTCGTTATCCGTACCACGTACCCAACCCAACGAAGGCGTCCAATCTTAATGGTTTAAATGACATTCAGCTCATTGTACAGTTCTTATAGCTCGTGGTTGTAAAGAGTACGCCATCGCTCATTTTCCAACACTGGGCCAAATTTCATAATGCATATTTTCATATAAACTTAAAACTAGAAGGGATAAACATGGGGGCATGGATAAACTTAAAACTAAAAGGGAGCATCTTTCATTGATATTTTTTGTCTAAGATTTTGCATAGCACTATAGATATTCTTGAAATTTTAGGTTACATTAACTTTACCGTGCCCAGAGTACATGCATGTGTAATTAAAAGCCCTACAGTGGGATAGTTACATATATACATATAGTCATACCTGTCTACCTGTACGGTTAGGCAGAGACCACAGATCTCCATCCGCTACAATCCCGTCATAGCTTCCTTGCTTCCTTCACACTCATCCATCCTCCCTCTCACATTTATGGTAGCGAAACAGTTCTCCGTTCGTCGCTTGTCGCCCTCGTGGGAATCGGGACGTGGCGGGTGGCGAAACACGTCGCCGTCATTTTTTAACGAATTAGGTATATAAAGATGCGTCATGGTGAATCCCACGAGCCGGAGGATGGAGGTCAGCTCCAGCTGAGCCCAGCATGCTGAGGTAAAGCACTGTAATACCCGGGGGAGCCCGATCCCGGGACGGACGGAACGCTTGCAACTAAGCTCGCCCCTAGCCACGTATCCTTTGGCACGGCAGACCGTGGATTGGCGTAGTAGAAGGGAAAGGATTGAGAAGAAAGGAAAGGGCAGAAAAGGAAATGCGGATTGGGGGGGTTACCAGACTCGGAATAAATAGTTAAAAATTCATACATATATTTATTCCGATGCAGGGATCGAACCTGCGACCATTGACTTCGCAGGCGGAGGGCCCCGCCACTGAGCCAATCGGTCGTCGTAAAATATATATACTATTATAATACATGCCGCATGCACATTCTTTTCTAGTATTTTTTTTATTGAACTAAAATATTATTAAAAAGTAAAATATTGAATAACAAAATAATCTTGAAATAAAGAGTGCATTTGTACGCATACATATATCATTTGTATGTACATACATGCACATGAATTGTTAAACCAACAAAAAGTGTATGAGTCAAACCCACTTGATCGATTGCCAGCCAGCTCTAGCCTCACGAGGGTTATCTTGTACAGTGAGCGGTGTCGTCAGTGTCCTTCGAATCGATCGAGTTTTCTGTTCAAATACATCCTACTAAAATTATAAATGCGAAAGTTTGTGAGTTTGTATGTTTGTTACTCTTTCACGAAAAAACTACTGGACGGATTTGGATGTAACTTTACAGTAATATAGGTTATTATACATCGGAATAACATATAGGCTACAATTTGTAATGATTTTATGTCATTTTGGTCGTAATATAACGATACATGTCAATTAAGTCGGAAAAAAATCTGGCCTCTGAGAGCTATCTTGGCGTACGCTGCCTAAACGATTAGAGTTACACAAAGATGATGTACAGTACGATTGTTTGTCTTAAATAGTTCTAAATAAAAGTCCGCGACTGTATATATCTATCCTGTATATATATGTGGAAGCCACTATGACCAAAATTGTGAACCATAAATTAAGTAAAAAAATATATATATTTATTTAAAATGATCTGTCACGAAACTTAATGTGGCACACCAAATTCCACGCAAGCGAAGCCGCGGGCAAAGGCTAGTATGTGTATAATATTGTATCGTTTTGTATACATCCATTAGTGTAGTATCAATAATCGCTATGCTACGCAGTGAGAAATTAGTCACCTCGCTGAGGCGACCTTGCTGTTAACAACTAAGTAGAAAGTGGACGATGGTTTGCCACCAAATTTCGTTTATAATACGGCGGTTGGCGATCGACCTCTCACCAAGGTGGTGCGGCGCTAGTTGTCAACCATGTCTTCTTCGTTAAGATGATTAATGGAGTCAGGCGTTACTTTACGGAAATCCATCACTATATGGACAGTCACTCTCCACCTACCAACCACTATACACAACACCGAACACACACTACCACTTTTCCACCTTGTAAACGACACGTGTTTCGCCCCAACACGAGGCATCTTCAGGTATAGTAGACTCTACGGAAGACAACCGAAAAGTTTGTTCTTCCTCAAGTCAGCTGGTATCAATATGTAGAAGTCGCGTATTTTAATTTTGAATTCAGAATTTCTCCGCTCCGCCCACGCGACTCGTGGGCGCCACAGACGGACCATTTGTCAATAATAAGCCGAGAGAGTAAACAAGAATGTGGGTGACAGTGTTCTCTAAGAACGGGTTCTCGGTGTTCTCTCTTTTCTGCGAAAAATTACTTATCATTGTCCTTAGCCTACAGCTTATTATATTACTACAGGAAACCCTCATAACGCGGTAGATCGGTTCCGCGTTATACGAGGGATCACTGTATCAATAACCGAAAAATGGTTACAGTTTGACCAAATTTCTAGGTTTTTCTTAAATGCCCATAATTTTCAAACTGCATGGGATATATTTTTGTTTCTGATTTTTCTCATGATCAATCCTTTCACTCCGTTTCGGCTTGACATTGAGTTCTGGGACAGCCTGTATATAGTATTCACATGGGAATACCGCAGGTGACCAACTAGCTATTATATACGTATATTGTAATGTTGGGTAGGCCGGTTCGGTTGTTTTACTAACCATAGTTTAGACTTCAACTGTCATCAGAGTATTAATACAAGTATGTAAGTCAATCATCATCATCATCATGATCATCATCGTCGTCGTCGTCGTCAGCGTCCACATGTTGGCGCTGGAGGAGAGTGTACGTGGGTCACCTAACCAAATCTGATCAACGAAGCCCATAGACATAGAGATCATAAATGCGTTACCGGCCTTTGACGGACACAAGTTGGACTAATACGTCTGCTGACTTAAAAAGGACGTTATTCAAATCAATAGTCCAATTACACTAATCTCCCCTATGTTGTACGAAGTTAACTATAACACCACAGTATAATTAGATTAACGCCATTTTAAATTTGAAATCCATGATTTATTTTAGAATTATTTTTTGTAAAGAATACATACATGAGTTGAAAAAGGGATGCTTAGATGGTTTGGACATATAGAGAGGATGGATAAAAGACGACAGGCAAAAGAAATTCCTTGCAAATGTGGATGGAAGGGTCGGTATAGGAAGTCCACGAAAAACATACCTTGACCAAACCGCTGAAGTCTTGAGGAAGGCCAGGTCAAGAGTACCCTTAACCGGCGAGCTTGCATGAGGAGAATAATGAGTGTGGAGGAAGCAAGGGAAGTATGCCGAGATCGTAGCAAATGGAGGTCTGTGGTCTCTGCCTACCCCTACGGGAGACAGGCGTGACGATATGTATGTATGTATGATTACATGGACGAATAAGGTAAGTAACTCAAAAGTAATTTCCGTCGTCAGATCTGACGACAAATAACCAAATGGTGCAGTGGCGGGACGTGTCCGCTTCCCAATCGAGGATCGCGGAATCTTTTTCCACACTATAGAAAAATTGTATTTTTGTACACCTCTGTTGATATTGGATGATGTTATAAAGTAGCTAAATCTAAAGTTAATTTGATTTTTTTTTAATTACACAGCAAGAGGCAATTAAAAAACACCATACCCTTAAATATCTATACCATATCCTTAAAATGAACTCAAAAGGTAAACCTGATTAGTAATAAAGATTGCCCTCTACATCAGAAATGCGTTTGGAAATTGTGCATATGTTGTGTAAGAGATGAGAATGAATCATACGCGGGGATGCCCTGACGCAACGTTCTCTGTTGACGTCTCTGGAATTTCCCAACAGTTTTGTATATATGTATATATATATATATATATATATATATATATATATATATATATATATATATATATATATATATATATATATATATATATATATATATATATATATCCACTTACATTTAAAAGTACACCATACATATTGTTAGGAGCGAACACCTAACTAACCAATACACACACACACACACACATACACACACATATATATATATATATATATATATATATATATATATATATATATATATATATATATATATATATATATATATATATATATATATATATATATACAAATACTTTTTATGTTAAAAAGAACTAGCATTTTTTAATATATAATAACTATTTCTTAATAAACATTGAACTGAAGCTAATAATGCTTGTGCTAGGAAATGGATCACATCAATTGCCCATTAGTAGAAGTAGATACGAACTCACAATTATATATCGTAAACAATTTATTTACCTACCATATTGTGTCAGTAACACTTTAAAAAAAAATCATATCTGTCCAAGAACCTTGATAAAAATTATAACTTACTTGCTATATTACTAGTTCGGAAAATCATTTTAAATCTTCTTGATATATCTTAACGTCAAATTTTCCGTGAAAGGTACAGTTGTCTCACGTTTTCTGTTGACAGAAGAGGTTTTTATGAAAGCACGTGTTTCAACTTAGAATATATATATCTATAGTAGACTTTTCGGTTGTCTTCCGTAGAGTCTACTATACCTGGGGATGCCTCATGTTGGGGCGAAACACGTGTCGTTTACAAGATGGAAAAGTGATGGTGTGTGTTTGGCGTTGTGTATAGTGGTTGGTGGGTAGAGAGTTGATGGCCGATTTTCGGTAAGTTTTTGGTTTAAGTTCCAAATAAATCCACTAAACCCAACGGAAAAACACACATTATTAATTTTCTGTTATTGTTTTGCTTGTCGCGGATCTTAGCTAAGTAAAACTTTTGAATGTCCATATAGTGATGGATTTCCGCAAAGTAACGCCTGACTCCATTAATAACAGAGTGACGTTGTGTTTTTATTTCAATTTCATAATCTTATATTATTATCAGTTATATTGTTTAATATTGGTGGCGTATTATACAATATTATTCGATTAAGGCGTATAAGTAAAGTTTTTTTTATGGCATAGGAAGGCAAACGAGCAGGCGTGTCACCTGATGGAAAGCAACCAACGCCGCCCATAGACATCCGCAATGCCATAGGCAGTGCGGAAGCGTTGCCAACCTTAAAGGAAAGTGAAATTATGACTCTCAGACGCCGGTTTTCTGCGGGAGTATGGTACTTCCCCGGGCGAGCCGGCCCATTCATGTTACAGACAAATAATATGCCATTCTTGACAAAGTATTCGTCTGCAGCGTGACTCTACCACTAAAAAAGTGATATGAAATGAATGCGTGTATCGTGGACTAAAAAACTCCATAGATGGTTTTGGTAAAATGGCCACCATTTTATCAAGACGTAAAGTGATAAGTTGACTTGTTTTATTTCAAGTTTATATGATGTTAACTTATTTCACTTGACACTGGTATAGTAGTTGTAACTGGTTAACATCAAAGAAAAGAAGAACTTAGAATTTTCTAGAAACGCTCTACGACTTTGTAGTAGTAGCTAGTCGTATAATCTAGAATGCCATGCGCACTACGCTCGATATGAATGAACCCAAGCGGTGCAATTGTATTTCTTCTCAAACGTAACGTGAATTTTGAAGTGATAGCACTTAATTACTGTACAGCCAATTAGTGAACATTGTATTAGTATTTTAGTGCTCTAGTGTTTTTGACATCTTGTAAAGACTTGTGATTTCTATCAAGGAAATCAACCCTTTGCTTTACAACTTGAAATGACTTTAGATTTTTTACGTGAATGTCAGTGGACAATCATATAGAAGTTTGTTTTCTATTTGATAACTATCA
>JASFAT010001785.1:0-69486 GCA_031353405.1 Baronia brevicornis
GAAAATAAAATCTCATGAGCCGAAACGAGCGAGGAATGTTCACGATTGCTTCGACTTGCATGTACGTACCTGTTACTTGGAATTTGTGCTGTAGAAGTACGTAGAACCGGTCCCGTCAGCTGACAAAACTGAATTTGTACTCGTGAAATGGCGGCAACGGTGAGACGCAAACCGCGACTGATAACATAATCTTATCCCGCTTGTATTTAATCGAAATATTGTTTACTCGCAACTGATAAATATTAATTATTGAATAATAAATCTAACGTAAAAGATATACCGTGATAATCTTCCCATAGTTCTAAGATTAACCGTTTCAATTACTCTATTGTTTCATATAATCTGTTTCTTAGTTTATCCACTCATCTACCAATAAAGTTAATTATAATTATGACTTATTTCTAGCGTCTGTAGAGTAAATATTGATCAGGGTCAAACAATCACTGTTAAAATGTAACGCTATTTGCTTTTGAAATAAGGATAGAAGCGACTATTATAGCGTCCTGGCGTTATTGAATAATTAAAATTAGTACCATAGCAGTTTTATTTTTAAACCACAGCCTATGTTTGTCCCTCTGTTGGGCACAGGCTCCTCCATTTCTGGAGGAAAGGACATTAACTTACAACGTATGGCCAATGTGGATTATTTTTTAAAAGAAGTTTAGCAATGTATTTAAATATTACTAGAATGTTTGTTACCTTAAGTAACTTTGAATGATTGAGAAAGGGATGCTTAGATGGTTTGGGCAAATAGAGAGGATGGATGAAAGACGACTGGTAAAAGAAATTTACGTTGCGGATCTGAATGGAAAGGTCGGTAAGTGGACACCGAGGAATACATACCTTGACCAAATTACCGAAGCTTAAGGCCAGGTCAAGAGTACCCTTAACTGGTGAGATTGAATGAAGAGAGTGATGAGTGTGGAGGAATCAAGGATGGTGTGCCGAGATCGTCGCAGATGGAGATCTGTGGTCTCTGTTTACCCGTACGGAAAACAGGCTTGATGATATGTATGTATGTATGTATGTCCTTGTTAACCATTCCAACTACGTTTATAATGCTTGTGCTGGGAATTGATCCACATTAATGGTTCAGTGAAGGATACGAACTCATGACGTACAGATCGTAAGCTAGAATCCCGCCGACAGTCATTGCTGCTTTATCAGATTGGCGGGTTAACCAGACTCGGCATAAATATCTGTGGGCAAAATATATATTTAACCCAATGTGGAGATCGATCCCGTGACATTAACTCCGCAAGCAACAGCCACGTCACTGTGGTAGTCGAGTATTATTTATTACTACCTAATTGGCTCAGTGGTGAAGTTATGGCTTTCAGAGTCACCGATCCTAGTTTTAATACCTGCATTAAGATATACATAAATTTGGGCTTCCGATATTTATTTCGATTTTGAATGTTCCGCAAATTCGCTTGCGTGGTGGATTAATGTCCATTCCTCCAGAATTGGATACGGCTGTGGAAAAATAATAATGCGTAACTAGATATAAATGTTTCACCATGGCGAGTTTTCTTTCTAAAAATAGAACAGTTGGAACATTTATGCAATCGCTAACCATATGTTATGGTAAATTGTAATTTGATACGAGTGATAAGACTGATTGTGTCACCATATGCACCATGTGCTCTCTATCAATAATTCTTAATATGGAGTCGATGAACTAGTTTATTGATTTAGAATTTTGTCATTTTCTTCCCCAGCACAAAGACTTAAATCGTGTCTTGGCCTCCGATACGAGAATCCACCACTGGTCACGATTTTGGGCTACCTCTCGCCAATTACCTGTCCGACGCTCACTGACATCAGCAATCACTGCGTCGCTCCATCAGTATCTAAAGCGACCGACCGGACCATATTGCCACGTATGCTCTTTTCACACGATCCTCACCCATTCATCCAGGTGGCCGAGCCAACGGAGTCTATTCGCCTTTATCTCTATGATTATGAAGACCTGGATACTGTAGTGATACATTGATAAATGCATCACTAATATATTAAAACTTTTTATATTATATTATGTCTTTTTAAATTCGTAGTTTAAAGTAAAAAAGAAACAAATTGTTTTAGATTAAAACAAAAGTTTTAGTACCACTGACGTCTTTGATAGATATGTCATCCGTCCTGCATAAAACTTTGAAACTATATTATATATATTGAGATATAAAATGTACAGTGAAAAGTGTGAATAATAGAGTATGCATAAGGTGTAGATCGGGCTAGGTGGCGCGCCTTGGGTGAGGCCTATGTCCAGCAGTGGACTGCCGCGGGCTGATATTGATATTGAAGGTGTAAATATATAATGAATAGAAAAATAAATTAATTTGACTTGGAATACCAACTACATCGAAGATGAAAACCCCCTAAATATCCCATGTGTCGCCGTTGCAGTCCCTACCTACGGCTGGCACGCTACAATACCTAAGAAATTCGGAACGTCATGTTGCTAGATAAGAGCGATAACCTATCAGTTTGTGGTAGTCCACTATAAGACGAAGGTCTCTCCCGAGACCTGCTATCGAGTCTAGTCTTTGGCTTCACGCATCCAGTTTCTGTTTCATCCTACGCAGATTATCGCATACTATGGCGTCCCACGCTACGTTTGCCATAATGCGGCCTCGTTTTTTTTCATTTGTTTAATCATTTTTCATCTGTGGTTCTGCCGTTGCTGCAACTTATAACGCAATGCCACGTTTTTGTTACATATTCATTAGTTTAATGTAATTTGATTTATACGTAAATCGAAGTTCGAATGAAATCAATGCATATTTTTGACGGAGACGGATGCTCGCTATTAGCTGGACTCAAAGGGTGGCCAATGACGAGGTTTTCCGATCAGTCAAGCAAAAACGTGAAGTTTTGCAGATCGTCAAAGGTAGAAGAGTTGTTTACCTGGGTCATATCATGACACATGACACATTCAAATTGCTGCAACTGAACATGATGGGAAAAATCGCGGGCAAAAGACAAGTTGGTCGAAAAAGAAAGCCTTGGCTACGTAAAATCAGGATGTGGACCGGGATAGCGAGTACTCCAGAACTGCTGCACCTCGCGAAGGAGGAAGAAAGTTGTGATGATTTGGCTGCCAACCTTCGTAAGTCGGAGAGGCACTCTTAGAAAAAATAAATCCTATTTTTGAGTTTACGCTGTGAGATCAGCTAAACTTTATTCATTTCATATGGATTTATTTATTTATTTATTACATATATCAACAACATACATGGAACAAACAGGAAATAAACTTGGCAATGACAGTTTTAATCTATAAATAGCATTCTCCAAGAATAGCTTAAACATAAAAACAGACGGTTCTATTTGAATTCTGGTGTTCCTATCTTCAGAAAAGAATATGGCAAATCTGAGGTGCGCTCATAGCGTACTTTCTTTATTTTAATAATAATTTTATTTTCATATCATCAGGCCCCACAATTCACTTCATATGGATATAATTTAATATAAAGTTATTTTTTAATAATAATTATATTAATAATTCTTTATATGTATAATGTGAGGTTATAACAAGATGAAAAAAAGAGACGTATAAAAGCTCCATCACATAGCCACTTACGGCGTACAAATTTCATTAATAATGACACACTATTAGAAATAACTAAAACAATTATTACAAATCTAAAAACATAGCTAGATTATTATAATATCATTAAAATTATAATTTATTATTACTTTTATATATCACTTTTTACTTTACACTATATATTTATCTATTATATACATTCGATCGACTATCGCTAGGGGCGAGCCTAGTCGTAAGCGTGCCGATCGTCCCGGGGTCGGGCTCCCCCGGGGACTATGGTGCCTTACCTCAGCATGCAGGGCTCTGCTGGGGCTGACCTCCACCCTCCCTTGCGGCTCGTGGGATTCACTAAAGACGAATTTAATATACCTAATTTGTTGAAAATGACGGCGACGTGGTTCGCCACCCGTCACGTCCTGATTCTCACGAGGGCGAAAAGCGACTAATGACGAGCCGTTTCGCTGCGATGAATGGCAGCGGATGGAGCTCTGTGGTCTCAGCCAACCCCTGCGGGGGATAGGCGTGAATATATATATAAATCTGTAATGTATTAGGATACAAATAAAACAGGGTTGGTTGCGAACGTAATGTATTCAAAACTAATACATTCTCACATACACACCAGTAGGTATATCTTCTAATTAATAAGGGTGAACAACCTACCTATATCAGGTACTTTAACTTACTTCATCCTTTCTCTTGCCTGGTTATAGTTATATGTTCTCGTTGTTGATTTTGATAGAAGTAGCAATAGCTATTGTGGTAAGGACTTTGCTTACAATCTAAAGTATATCTTTCAATCATTACAATTCTACTAATTTACTATTGATGTGAATCATACTTCCCTAGTACAAACACAGCTTACTTGGAAGAGTTAAAAAGAATTTTAGGGATGTGGAAACTGCTAGATAATTTAATAGATACATGATGTGTTTAAGCCCGATTTGCATTTGTGGCGTGGGAGTGAAGTGTACACGCAGAACATTTCAATATGGCGGCTTAATGTTAGCAATTTTTTTTAAATGTATCTGTCTTTAATAAATACTACTTGCGTATTATTTTTCTATATACAAAAATGAGTGTTGTTAATCACAGACATACAAACCTAATCTCGAATTTTTTTCAAGCGTGACATATAATATTTCAAACCGCATCTGCACTTTTGTCTCATGCAGAAAAATTGACATCTCTCGTTCATAAGAAGATACGATAATATTTGCTAAAACTAGATTGACATGAAGACTGAACTGTACATTACTTTTCAATACTAAAATCGATATATATGTGTACTCAATATAAGTATCAAACTGAAATAATTCGCTACTAGATAAACTTTTCTGACGTAATAGCCACAGTTAAAACTAGAAGGAAACCCAGTAAAAGATACTTGGCATTACGTATGTACATAAATGTATTTAAGATGCTTATTCTAATATCTGGGCCAACAAATATTTCTTAAGTAAGTTATTCCGATCGGTTAGTAAGTCTTTAAAATTATATGTACAGGAAATGGCTGTATAAACGTAAGATTATCGCCTCTATAGGTAAATAAAAAAAAAACAAAGCTAGTTTTTGCTTCACTACTTTTTATTTATATATCCAACAAAATACACAACTTGTATATTTTAAGAATATGTATGTATATATATTATAATTTGATAAATATAAACCATTATATATACATATATCCACATTTTTCACTCTGTTTTTTAATGTGTTGACAGTTTCTTTAATTTAAAAACTTAGATGTGTGCGTGCTGCGAGTGGGTGCGTGTGTGCAAAACGTCACTGGTGTGAGCATGAGTGTAATATATTATTTCTTCTGCAAATTCTTTTGAGGTATTGTTATGTAATATTATGACAACCCGACGTAATAAACAGCGACGTAACAAAAATGGATATAATGTTGTCGGGGAATACTTCAGTGTCAGTGACATGGGGCAACAGGCCGAGTTGGGACGTCCGACATTGACTAAATTCAGGGCTGACATTATATTAGATATGATAATATACAAATATTATCATATTTTTATTAATTATATCATATTTATTCTTTATTTAATATAATTATTAATATAAAATGTAATTTAACTATAAATAAATAATATAAATAAATAAAAATAAAACACGTTTCATATATCATTTCATAATAATATAAATAAATAAAAATAAAACACATGTTGGGGCGAAACACGTGTCGTTTACAAGATGGAAAAGTGATAATGTGTGTTTGGTGTTGTGTATAGTGGTTGGTGGGTGGAGAATTAATGGCCGATTTTCGGTAAGTTTTTTGGTTTAAGTTCCTAGTAAATAAATCCACTTAACCCAACGGAAAAACACACATTATTAATTTTCTGTTATTGTTTTGCTTGTCGCGGATCTTAGCTAAGTAAAACTTTTGACTGTCCATATAAACATCAGGTTATATAAATGAAATAAATAGAGGAAGACCACGAAAAACGTACCTTGACCAGATTGCTGAACTTTTTAAGAAAGGCCAGGTCAAGAGTACCCTCAACCGGCGGGCTTGCATGAGGAGAATAATGAGTTTGGAGGAAGCAAGGGAAGTATGCCGAGATCGTAGCAGATGGAGATGTGTGTGTGTGTGGTCTCTGCCTACCCTTACGGGAGACGGGCGTGACGATATGTATGTATATGTATGTATGTGTAAATGAAATAAGTACATGGATTTAAATCAGTGGGAAAATTTGAATTTAAAAAGCCACCATTGACAGGTTTTTTTTTCACAGAGCTCTCGTTAAGGCTATGGTAATTAAAAAAAACTCGATTGTTTTTTTTTTAAATTATAACCTATACGTTTCGTTAACTTACAATCATTTTACGCGTATAGTAAAAGAGAAATCATAAAATAAACGTCGACCATTGAATTTCTGTGTTGTTTTATTACAAGAACATTAATTTTCATTTCTTTTTTTACGTCACTCACAAGTTGCAGTATACGACTTTAGTAAAAGTCTAATATAACTATACACGGTATGGTATAATACAAAAGTTGACAACCCTGGAAATACCTGATGTACAGGTGCCAGATCCGTTAACTAGCAGGCCGAACGAGTTTTAATACGATTCCACGCATTTATCGCATCGATTAATACTGTGCACATTACCAATTATTTAATTCCTGGATAATTTGAGTAAATTTGTAGGAAATTAAATTTATTTGCACCATATCACCTTATATTGCTGTAAAAGGAATTGCTTTCTGTGTGTCGATTAGTAATTATTGGCTTTTATTGGTTTCAGATCGAACAAATATCTGCAAAAGTCAGCGATAACGCGAATCTGCGCCGTTGGAGGCTTCTTTATATCAATACCAGTGTTTTTAACAGGTAGGCGATCTATTTTTTTCAAATACTCGAGTGTTTTTTGCCGGGCTAGAATTAGGGGCACACCGGTGTCTGCCCCGAACGGCTATTGAAGGGGGAGGGGCGTCAAATTCATGTTAGAAAAACAACAAGGTTTATTATCCAGGACGTGTGGTGGTGGGATTATCGATTGTTAATATGATTTTGAAATGCAGCTTAAGATTGCTTTTGACCGCATCTTGAATTATTTTTCGAAATCTACATATTTCAACATAAATCGCAAATAGTTTAGAATTTTTTGAAATCATCAATCTGAATGAAAATTTCTCGATTCAGCCCGCAATTGAATAACAAGCGATAACAAAATCTTTAGGATTCTTTTATGGCAGAAATAGGCAAAGAAGAAAGTGTACCTGGATTGTAAATAATTCTCGACACCCACGGAGGACTGCAACATTAGCAAGATCGAATGTTCTCAACTATCTTACCGCACCGAATTGGAAACTGCATCGAAAAGCCAGCACCAATCATTCCCTCTCGGGACATTAAATTTTGGGCTAAAAATCGGAAGTATATAGACGACAGAAAATGTATTTGCTGTAAATAGAAAATGCGGTGTTTTAGTTTTATACACCATTTGAATTAGAAAAAAAATTGCGTCGAATAGTTTCGGTCGTTTTTTAAAATTTTTAATTCTTTTAAACACGACCGAGACCATTCGCTGCAGTTATTTTTACTGATTCAAATAAAACCACAATTCGTCACGTTTTCTGTTGTCGATATGTATATAAACATGCTGTGTATGTTACTTGTGAACTGCAATATAAGTACAGTAATTATAATTGAGTAACTTAGTTATAATTCACTTCACTGTTGTTTGAGAGAGAGTGGATGGATGAAAGACGATTGATAAAAGAAATTTATGCTGGGGATATGGATGGAAGGGTCGGTTGGGGAAGCCGAAGGAAAACATTTTTTTAACTGCCCATCTTTGTGGCCTCACCATTTCTGGAGAAACGGGCGTTAACCCACCACGCATGTTCAATGCGGATTGGTGGGGTTATCAGACGCGGAATAATATATTTGTAATCCATACATATATTTATACCGATGCGGGGATCGAACCCGCGACCATTGACTCCGCGGGCGGAGGGCCGCGCCACTGAGTCAATTGGTCGTCTTCGGCAATTTGGCAAGTTGACCAAATTGCCGAAGTTCTTAAGAAAGGCCAAGTCAAAAGTACCTTTAACCGGCGAGCGTATATAGTAAGTGATGAGTGTGGATGAAGCAAAGAAAGTGTGCCGAGATCGTAGCAGATGAAGATCTGTGGTCTCTGCCAACCCCTACAGAAAACAGGCTTTATGATATGTATGTACTGTAGTTAATGATAAATAAAAATTTCAGGTATAATACTATACACCTTCATCCAGTTTCACTCGACGCCGGCGATCGTGACGTCAGTATTCATAGGAGTTGGGATCGTATTCTGTGGCTGCGCAATGGTACACAACGTGTTTGTGTGGCAGAAGGAGAAGACGAATCTAGTAAAAGCGTTTCGTACTCAGGACTTGAACGCTACGAATGCGACGTCACCCAACTTGAGCACGTCTAACGGGGTGTTGCTAGGAAATGGACATCTGAACAACACGGGTGTTGGGGGCAACGTGAGCTTCCACAGTATGACTGCTGGGCCGTACACCCACCCTATAACGCTACTGCAGCAAGGAGGCCCTTACATTATCAGGTAAGAGTCTTTTTTTTTCTTTGATGGCAATTAAATATAACTATGACACTGGCATAATCAAGTACAATACAATAATATAAAATCTCTTAAAATTTCTATTCAGCATGTCACGTTACGCCTCGATAAAATGGTGGCTTTTCTACCAAAACCTTTTATGGACTTTTACAGTCAACTTAAAAAGTCACGGTGCACGCATATATTTTTATTTCATATCAATTGAAAAGAAAATAAATTGAAAAGAAGTATTTTTCACTTATTTTTAAGAACGTGTCTATCGTGTAAAAAGAGAATTAGGTGTGTATGTACATATACACACGTACATACGCACATATGCACAAATACCAACACGTCACACTCAAACTCGCTAACACGCTACAACCCAACCCGCCAACACGCCACACTCCAACCCGCCAACACGCCACTCTCCAACCCACCAACACGCCACACTCCAACCCATCAATACGCCACACTCCAACCCACAATACGCCACACTCCAATCCGCCAACACGCCAAAATATATACATATATTCGAGTTATTTGAGAACTTATCTAACGTGTAAAAAGATAATTATGTATATTTTATGTTCATCACGGGTTTAATTATTTGCAGGCCACCAACAAGTACGCCACCGGGAGAGGGTGCTGCCACGCCGGGAGTTCCTCCCGCTACAATCGACCTCAGTCACGATACTCATGAACTTAGCACGCTAGTGTGAAACTAATATTATCCAGTGTATATAAAAACTAACCATTCATAAATGTGAATAAATATGTGCAAGCTTCTTAGCAAGTTTGTAACATATCACTAGAGGGCGTTATTGTACTCGAGTTCGATATAGAGTATGTACCACGGTCATATACACCGGTTTTGCAATTCTCAATTACAGAATGCCATTGTCTTCGTTGCACAGTACACCCGTCGTCATGCCTCTGGTGGCCGTAAATTGAAAAGAACAGCGCAACCATTAAGCCGACGTACCCCCCCCCCTCCACTAATTTTAATGCAAGACCTGTATATATGACCGTGGTATACTTATTTATGTAAAATATTTAAAAAGAATCATTTTTCCGTTATGAAGTCGAATACTCAATCTTTTATTCGTTGTGCGTTCTAGTACTTTCTAGTGGTTTTAGTCCGTCTTGAGAAAATAATGGTAAATATACCAAAACTTGCTTTGGAGTTTTAGAATGAACTTAAAAAGCCAAGATACACCGTTTTATTTCATTTGTTGACACATCTATACATCAATCGAACTACTTTGTACAAAAATGCCAATAAAATTAGAAATGTAACTGAGTTTTAATCAATGTCATTATTGTAAATTCGCCGCAAGTTCTAAACGTACTGTGTTAGTTGTATGTTGCCTGTGTTTCAATTATAGCAGTGGTATTATGCCATCAAATTTAATATACTTTGTATCAAAACGTAGTATTGTAACAAATTTCCGTATTTTTTTAATAAACTAATTATTTGGATCTTTCAGAAATGATAATTGAAAGTTTTTAAAACTTTGCTGTTTGTTATTTAATGTTATTCATGTTTTATTGTAATTTATTATTTTCACTCCCATTTTGTTCCTAATTATGTTTTTATAACTGAAATAGAAGGTCCAATACCTAAAGGATTCTAATAACATCTATATCCGTTCCACGATAATCTAAAACTTCGTACTCCTTCACACCGCACTGGCTTTATCTCTAAATCTTTCGCCTTAACGGCTATGAAGCTTTGGAACGACATTCTTCTTGACATCAAAAAAGCCTCAAACAAATTCATTTTTAAAGTCTAAGTCCAACAATTTTTGAAGTCCTTTTCATAAGGGTGATAATACTTGCAGGTAGATAAATTTTTCTTTTTTTATTTATTTTCTCGTGAGTTATGTATATATGTATGTATACTAATTGTATGTATTTAAATTTATAAAATTAGTTTTAATTTTTCTTTAGTACAAGCTACACCACCTTCAAACCAATGTTCTCTATTTCCACTGCAGGTTGACAGGTAGAAAATGTCCAATGGCATTTAGTCCGCCTAATGTATTAATATGTACATATTGTGCAAAAAAATTAAATAAATATACCTAATATTTAAATTTTAATGTTTTAAAAATAACAACAAATGAACAAAAGCAATTTATTAAAGCGGAATCTGTTATTTCTACATAGTTTACAAACCTATATATATAACAGTTTCCTGTTATACAGTGTCATACATCTAAAATGGATTAAGATTCAACAAGTGAAGCTTTCTGGAATCATTATTGCTTTACTGTTATTCAAAAATGGGATATATTTTTGTTTAGTTACATAATTTTGTAACTTATAACTGTTTATGCATATCACTTTTTATATATTGTAAATGAAATTATATTATTTGTAAATAGTAACTTAGTATCTACTATAATATATTGCCACAGCAAACTTTTTGCCATGTTTTATTTTAATATGATTAAGGTGTGTTTCATATAGATAGCATGACAACAAAATATAAGAATGAAATACATATAAAATTATATGTATTCTACTGTCATATTATATGATCATTGAGTGTTGATATTCTGTATTTTAAAAGTGATTTATATATTTAGTTCACAGATGTAATTTGTAATATATTAGTTTTGAGAAACTCAAAGGAACCCGATTAGACACAAAGTTCACCAATTTATAAATATCCTAAAATCAAAAATTCTTATTACAGTGCCGTGCTGGTCTCAGATCTACGGTCGCCAATCCACCTGGCTAGCATGGCAATTAGAAGCAAATCCTCTAAATTTGTTGTCAAATGACATGATAATGATAATTGATGACATTAATTTATCGAAAGCTTGATTATTTTGTTAACGTAATAGATTATGATCATTTTATTGTACATTTAATAAGATTATTCAATTTGATTATACATACGGCGAAAGATAAATATTTTTTTTGTAGAGGATTAAACAATGAAACTTATAATGTCGTTGGCTGTTTTAGCCAACTTATATGAGCTTGACACGAGTAGACATTAGTCATAGCACTGTCACCTCGACCTAACAATACTAGTGCTCAGTTCGTACTCACCGGAAATTATTGTAATAAAGAGGAATATTTTATTATTGCTTGTTAAAATGATACACAGGTATTATTTTAAAAAATGTATATAACGTGTTTTGATGTCAATTAAAATATGTGACAATTCAATTCATTAATTCGTTTGAATTAATAGCTTTCAATATTGCTAAAATAGTTCAATTTTTTTTTAATAATGGCAATCTGTCAGTTATATCGACGACAGATGATTTTGACGTTCGTTATGGACGTCAAAATCGTCTTAGTTATTACTTTTAGTATTGAGCAGTTATTTATGCAATATTATTATAAAACTCATTGGTGCGGTAACTTGTCGCCAAAAGTTTTTGGTGATACTAAAATTTGACGGTAGTGCAATTTAAAAATTAACTGTCTAACAATAGGTGTACGGTTAAATAAAACCCACCAATCAATATTAACTAAATACAAGTATGTGAAAATAGCAAAGGTGTATATTTTGTACATAGAAGAACACAGGAATCTGGAGGCGTAATTTAATTTATTATTAATGTATAACAGCATTTTTTTATCTGTAGAGTATGTTATGAGACATTTAATATAATTTTTTATTTAAAAAAAAAACTTGTTTTTCTTCTCCCACGAGTGTTTCATTCACGTTGAATATTTCTACTGCTTTCTTTGGCTCTGTAAGCAAAGATGCACAAATATATATTTAGAAACGTTTCGTGATAATCACAGATATTAAGTGTAGTAGTATGATGTAAATAAGAACAGCATTGAATGAGTAGCTACTTTTATATTATTATACTGGCCCAAAAATATACAGTGAGTTCCCCAGATCGTTTCTGGGCAAGACATATAGAGGAATAAAAAAATAAAAGCAAAACAAATGGTTGAAACGACTGAGTAGGAACCAAATTTACATGCTTTGTACAGGGTAGTAATATATGTCGACGTAATAGAATTAATATCATTATTTAATTAATTTATGCAAAAGACAAAACTACTTTCGGCGCCATCTGTTGGCAGATTACATCATTTTTATATAAAAATAATCGTAATTTATATAAAATAATAAATTATTTGGAATTGTCTAAAATTCATATAAATATGTGTACTGTATTTTAGGAATTATTTTGCACTAATTTATTTTTTTGTTATAAAAGATATTGTTGCTACGTTGAAGCAAAACTATTTTTAAATTGTTCATTCTTTATTGTCTTTGTCCCCCTTTTCGATTTTGCGTATTAAAAGCCGAAATTCCGTCGGGGGGATTCATTCCAATTCGAACTACCGTCAACGCCGAAATATATATAGTGAAAATAATAATACCTTTTCATCCCCTGGTACAGACCAGTGTAGTATCCACTCATGTACCAACTCAGAAGCATGGAAGACAAAGTCTGGTCTTCTGAGTCGTCCTGCCCCGAGAAGCCAATGGGCGGCGGTGGAGGTAGAGTCATGTCCATCGCATTTAGCTGGAACGTTTTATTTTTTATTATTGCATGATATCACAGATGCGTGAAGGTATCCCAGATGCGTTTTCTGCCTGTAGACGACGAGAATCGTCTACATCAGTCCATTAACAGTACATTTCATCAACATTTCTCAATGAGGTTCTTCTGAAGAAAGATGAAATGACTATAGGTACTCAATTATTTGCTTTAGTTCGGTTAAGGCGTATGAGTGAAGTGATATGAAATAAATGAGTATATCGTGACTTTTTAAATTGACTGAAAAAGTCCATAGAAGGTTTTGGTAGAATAGCCAGCCTTTTTTTAAGATGTAACGTGATAAGCTGTCTTGTTATTGGTTTGTCACAAGTTCGTTCGGTTTTTTAACATTTATTCAAAGAAAAATACATTCTAAAATAGAAGCTTTATTTTGTATTACTTTAGCCCAACGTTCAGACAATGGCATAATGCAATCTATCTAGATGGTTTCGTTTTTCTCGAAAAATCTCTCAGGATGATTTTTTTTGTCGTCCAAAGATGCAAAATTTTTCCGTTAAGATAATATGGCAGTGACCGGAATAAATGGTAGTCGGATGGTGCGATGTCCGGGATATAATGAGAGTGAGGTAGAATATCCCATGAAAACCCTACCTACCTGAACGGTGGTTACAGATGTATGTAGTCGCGCAGTATGGAGACAGTCAAAAGTCTTACTTAGCTAAGATCCGCGACAAGCAATTAGTTTAAAAGTTTATATATATTTAAGTTTATTAAAAGTTTTCTGCTGGATGAAGTGGATTTATTTGGAACTTAAACCAAAAACTCACCGAAAATCGGCCATCAATTCTCCACCCACCAACCACTATACACAACATCAAACACACATTACCACTTTTCCATCTTGTAAACGACACGTGTTTCGCCCCAACACGAGGCATCTTCAGGTGTATATTCAACATAGTGATAGATTTCCGCAAAGTAACTCGTGACTCAATATACGCCAGAATAAGCGCAATATTTCGGATTTTTCATATATGTGTTACTCAACAATATTGACCCAACACCGTCAAAATTAAAAGCCGTCAAAACCTTGTAGAGTTTGCAAAAAAAAATTAAAAACGTAGAGATAAACGTGGCAGGTTACACTCCACACGTTTTTTCTCCCTTCAAAGTTCCCTTACATCTATAACAATGTTTCGAATTGTATCACACCATTGCAGGTTATTCATTTTGTAATACTGATTTTTGTATAAATTAACTTTTTGTAGTATTTGCATCTACCACAATTATTGTATCAGATTGTTATTACTTACCAAATAATAACAATCTGATACAATATTTATAATTTCCACAAATATTTATAATTTTAAAGAGATTTAAATTTTAAAGAGGTAATTTTAAAAAGCCAGAGTAAAATTTACTCTGGCGTTACCATGCGGGCCTGCCTGTGCGAGGTGCATCTTTAATCAAAAATGCCTAAACGGAATCGATGAAACCAAAATTGCACGTAATTAGCTTATATTATTATTATAAGTTACAATATTGGTACCATAAAACACCATTCACAATTTCAGCGGCCTGGCATGCCTTTATCAAAGAAAACCTGTAAAATGTAGCAAATTTCCTCTTTGTTGAGTTCCATTGTTAACACCCTGTAACTCACAACTGAATGGAACAAACAAAAAACAGCAAAAGAATTTTTTTCGTGTGAAATGTCACCTCGACAACGAGCATGAACTCTTGAATTTAAACTTTGAGATTGTTTGATCGATACTTTACAAGATATCGATCACTACAGCCATTTACTGAGAAAATAATGGATTTATTTTCCCCCAACCTAATATTTATATTTGGCCCGAACATCAACGTTAAGAGGTTAACGCCAGGGTAAAATGAGTTATTTTACCCTGGCCTCTCTACAATTTAAATCACTTTAAAATTATAATATTTGTGGTAATTATAAATATTGTATAAGATTGTTATTATTTGATAGCCTAAAGCTTTGGGAAAGACCTGCATTCAGCAGTGATCTGTTAAAACCTGGTCAACATATTTATAACTATTACAAAACTGATACGCACATTACCAAATATAGCCGGGTTAGGCATCTGAGTTAAAATATCACTCATGTTAAAACCGCTCATTGCCTTGTGGTTCCTCTTTTTCTTGGGTGTTTTCCTTTGCTTACCAAATGATCTATCTGTAATACATAAAGATATATTATCATCCTATTATTAACATCTGCCTCATCCTATATTGGTGGTTTGGGCAATTAGCGAGGATGGATGAATGACGACTGTTAAAAGGAATTTACGTTGCGGATGTGGGTGGAAGTCGGTAGGGGGAGGTCGGTTGCTGCAAGTAAAAGATACCTTTACCAAATTGCCGAAGTTTTTAGAAAAGGCAAGGTCAAGAGTACCCTTAACTTAACTGAAGTTGCAAGAGGATAGTGATGAGTGTGGAGGAAGCTAGGAAATTATGTCGAAATCATAGCAGATGGAGATCTGTGGTATCTGCCTACCCCTACGAAAAACAGGTGTGATGATATACATATGCATGTATTGACATCTGCTGTTATAGTAAAGTCACAATATTTTTCACTGACATTTTTGTGAAGACAGAATCTACCACTCTTTTCCAAAAAACCCACTACTGAGTAGTAACTTTGGTATTGTTCTTCATTTGATGAGCAGTTAAAGCTGGAGTTCTAAGCTCCCTTACCCCCAATGGGGAAGAGATGTGAAGAAGGGAGGCTTTATACCTGTCTCCCCCTCACTTTCCACCATATATGATACTGATTGCTGGTCTTTTCTACAGGTGGGTTGACTTTCTGATCTCAGTGGTTATTAGACAAGGTATTTGTGCTTCATTGATGAGCAGTTAAAACTGGAGGTCTAAGCTCTCTTACCGCAAAGGGAAAGTATGGGATAGAGATGGGTAGAAGGGAGGACTTCTAGGAGAGACCTCTCCCTCAATTTCCACCATATTTCATGCCTCAAGGTCAGGCTATATTGATGGTAGCGAGCCTATTTGTTTGCTCAGGTTGTGGAGTGAGTGATGAAAGTAAGAACAATAGGGAAAGTTGATTTTCTTACTAGAATAAGCATTAAGATAACTTGTCCGTAAGGTTGAAACATTGCTTATCTGAAAGATCTCTAAATTTTCCCTAAAACGCTGCTCTATTTACCCTTAATAAACACATGTTTTCCACTTGCAGACACAGTCCATTCTCTCATCCATAAAGAAAAAAAATGTTAAATAATAAATAATAAACCTGTACTGCTAGGACTGGCCATCAAATCACTACTGCAATCTGCATTATCGACATTTGGGGACTGACTCGCAAACCCATCATCATCCTTGTCACACATCACTTGCTCTATCTGACGTGTGCGTGCAACTTTACCCAATGTAGGCTTCAATGCACTTACTTTTACTAGTTCAGAGTTTTCATAACCTGCAATCAACAGTTATTATAATATATAACGTGTGCAATGGAAGTGTCAATAATATGCAGCTTATTTCTTTATTTTTGTATTTAAATACCGCCTACTCGCACCTGTCATACATATTTCTTTCATGTTACTGATCCAAAAAATAACTTTACACAAAACATAGTTATTTCTCGTATAAATTATTCCTATAATAAGTTATTTAAATCCTGGGACTAGACTTATTTTATACCACTAAAGCCACATTTAAAAAGCCATTCTAAAAATTATCTCAGACAATAGTTTAAATTCAATATACTCTCTTGCTTCTCACATACAAATGCTCACACACTACTTTTATAAGTTTTCTAAATTTGTATATGTGTTAGTATATGATATGCCATGGATTTTTTATTAAATAAATAAGTAAAGATTTAAAATAACCTGAAGAAGAAATTCTTTGAACATTGCATCCTGTCTGTGATAATTTACATTACTAAACCATGGATACTAACATTCTCTGTCTGCTTGCCTACATTTAAAGTCATTCTAACCCATGAAGAGGACTACACTCAAATTTTCTGATACACGAGTCGAAATGAAAAAATCAACCAGGGATAAAAACTGTCAACATAACCTTTTATTTTTTAAATTTATTCGGAGTTTTATAAAATTTACTAGGAATTAGCAAAAGTAAAGTGACAATTGACTGATCTGATGAACTTTTCACCCAACATCTTTTTTTTAACAGAACATTCAAGTTCTTGCTACACAACAAAGTGATAATATAGGTAAAATATATATATATATATATATATATATATATATATATATATATATATATATATATACATACATATATATATATGTATATGTGTATATGTATATATATATATATATATATATATATATATATATAAATATATATATACATAATAACAATAATATAGGCCGCAATAGTCTAGGTATTTCTTCAAGTTTTTGTATTTTATAATAATATGTAGTAGAGTAAAAGTGTTTTGTTTATTTATTGTACTACTTACCCAAGAACCTAACAACACATTCTTCATCATTTATAAATCTTAGCACAACTGCTTCATATTCCATGCCATCCCCTTCATACACTGCTCGACATGGCATACCAGTTTTCCATTGCGGGGTTTTGTTTTCCAAGTTTGTTGTACATGTAGGTTTGCATAATCCCTTTTTAGTTTTAGCATGATCTGTAACAATTGATTAAATAGATACTTGCATTGTTGGCGATATATTGGGTTCGTAAGAAAGTCTTGCAATACACTAAAATAAAAAGGAAAGACATTTTATATTAATTATAAAAGATTATACAGTAATGTAACATCTGCATCTATTACTCATGTCCAATACTGTGATAGTTCAGTTCTCCAACCAAACTAACTAGGCCACTGTTACTTCAGTTTGCTTCAAGTTGTTCATTATATTTCTCTGAGAGAAATATAATGAACAACTCGGAGAACTATATGCGTGATTTGGTTCACCAGTGGATATCTTCATTTTGAATCATATCCACCTGACACAGTCTAAGTAATCATCTTCATAGCTCTTAGACTTATCTTAACTTTGTAATGCTTTCAGAGAATTGTGATGAACCACTCGGAGAATTATATGCGTGATTTGGTTCACCAGTGGATATCTTCATTTTGAATCATATCCATCTGAGACTGTCAAAGTATAATCATCTCCATAGCTCTCCCAGTTATCCTGACTATATGTAGCAGATGGACTATCAGTGTCAATATATTAAGTCTTTAAGACATGTAAGTATTTTGTCTTCTAAAAGATTTGAAACTTCAATAAAGTCATTAAACACTACTTTGGTTTTATTCAGATTCAAATATAGCCATCGACAGATAGATACATTTATTTATGTAGCTAGATGATTGCAGGGATTTAGAGACACAACTTTCTCTATCTTTTACTTTATTTATATTATTATTTATATATATATTTCCTTAAGTCTTTTTTCTCTTAGCATAACTCATACTCATACCCAAAGATAGGCAATGTATTTACATAGCCTTTATATTGCATATGTTGACCATGTATGACAGTATTTAATTACTATAAGGTGATTCGCTTGTCTCTTTACATATTCAATATAAACAATATAAGTACCTTTTCCAGTATTTTTAGTACCACGTTGAGTATTTGTGGACATGGCAACTCGTTTTGCTACTTCTTCATTGGCAATCCTTAAAGCTTTATCATAGGCCTCATTCAGTTTCCTGTCGTCCCATATATCTTCAATAGCTTCATCCTCTTCAGTTGCTGACTGAAAAGAAACATAGGACTTCATATTAAATTTTTGGTACAACTTTATTGTATGTCGGAATATAAGGCATTTTAACATAAGTATTGTAGCCACATATTAGGTTGTCCTATAAATTTTTTCCATGCATGCTATGAATGACTGTAACTGACAATGTTTATATAAACATGCAAGCTTATCTTTTAGCAGTTTATTGCATCCGTTTCAGTCATCTCCAGAGCCCTTTTTAAGTACATTTTGTTGGTGACAGTCTCTTTTAAAATTTTTCCTACACTGTTTAATATGGAAGGTTAAAAGAAGCATTTGCGATATGTTATGCTTCATTGCTTTAAAAAAGGCAAAAGTGCAAAGGACACTGCAGACGAGATTTGCACCGTTTACGCGAGTAATGCTACGACTATTAGGACTGGCCTGCAATTGGTTCAAGAAATTTAGAGCTGGCAATTTTGAGTTGTACGATAAAGACCGCAGTGATTACCCAGCAACGACGGAGACATTATCAAGACTGTGCTTGCTGAAAATCCGCAATATAGTGTGCATGAGATAATGGATGCCACTAACATTCCCAAGATAACAGTACATAAGCATTTAATCAAGATGAAATATGCCAATCGATGTGAACTTTGGGTTCCACACTTATTGATGGAGACCAGCCTTATGAACGAGCTCCTTCCACAAGGTGATACAATCAATGTTGACAAATATTGCAATCAACTGGATCAACTAAAAGCTGCCATAGCAGAAAAACGGCCAGATTCGGCGAACTAACACAGTGTTGTATTCCATCACGACAATGCAAGACACTATGTGCAATGACAGTAACGAAAAATGATTAATTTGATTGGGACATTCTACCTCACCCTTTCTACTCCCCAGCCCTTGCTCCATCCGATTATTAGTTGTTTCTCTTTTTAAAAAATTCTCTCAGTGGTAAATATTTCAAATCCATAAGCAAAATAAAGACGCATCTAGATGAATATTTTGAAAGTAAGCCTCAACAATTTTGTAAAGACAGCATAATGAGGCTTCCTAGGAGATGAAGGAAGGTTATAAAACAGAACGGTTCATATATAACATAATAAATCAACCTTAAACAACAAATATTGTGTATTCATTACGCATCAAAAAAGGGAAGAAACTTATGGGACACTCTAATAGTTTACACAGTTTAATTTATAAAAATATAACAGAAGTTACAAATTGTCAGAACGAGAAAGATTAGATTATGTCTTGATCTTTCTTGCTCTCTAGAAATGTGGTAATTATTGTCAAAGTTTAGCAATGCATCATTAAAACCATTCACCAACTTCAACATTGAAAATCCTATATAAAATAACTGTTGAAAATATGAAATCATTTAGGTCCTAAGAAATTATTGTATTCATTGGAGTTTAAGGAATTATTAAATAAGCTAAGGACGGAATTTATTTCACAAACAATTAAAATATTATCAGCAAAATTGCTTAATAATTGTTCAAATAAATTTCTTGTCATAGAACTATAGCACAGATTTGATTTAGAGTAAAGGTATCTAAGGAGATAAATAAAAATACCACTTACCATTTGCATGCCTTTTACGTACAAAACATCGCCATTGGACATGGTTGGTTTCCTAATTCTTAAAAGGAATATATAAAACAATTAATTTAAAAAAGATTACAAAACAGAAACTCCGTGTATTTTATTCTTTTTTTATTTTGATTGTTAAGTTTTAAACATATGTCAATGACACAAGACCTAGATTCAGTGCTGCCATCTTAATTTTAGATGATGATGATGATTGATTCGAAGATGTTAATGCTGGTAGCCTATTGGCTTTAACAGCTTTATCGTACTCAGGGCCCGCGGGCTTAATTTTAGAATGAACTTCATTTAATTCATAATAAAACATGAAATCGAAATTTTATACTATGTACATACTGATCCAATGGAAATTATGCCATAAAAATTGGTTTTCTTTATCAAACTAACATGTTCTTAACCTTAAACATGTTGTATATTATCACAATAATAAATCTAGTTTTAATATAAAAGAAAAAATACTTTCAATCTTCAAACTACAATAGGTACCAAAAATTATAAACTGTTCTGTTACCGGGAAAGAGGAAATATAGAGTATAGATTGTGGTTGAAAATTAAACACAGCATACACACAACACAGATACTGATGCATAAGGCGCAAGACATCAAATTCTATTTAACAATATGAGCGTTATAATCTTTCTAATTTAGCCGGATTATGCCACCAAAAACAATAACCGGCGAGCCCATATTACAAACATTATACTTCTAGTATAGAGTTTCGACAGCTTTACTTAATCACTTTGTGTTTGAAATAAATAAAGCAAATGGAATCAGGGGAAAAGACTACAAGTATTGGTGAAGATGAGAGTAAGGAAACAAAAGATAAAAATCAAAAGACAAAAGGAAATTTGAATAACGATAACTTGCATCAGCGAAAAAGGTATTTAGATTCAGATCTAGACGTTAAACAAGGCCAGAATTCTACAGAATGCTGTAGTAAAAGAAAAAACAAAAGATTAACAAAGGGCGAAACAAAAGCCGTTTTTCCTTCATACGACAGAGTAGCGCAAAATTCATCAGATGATGAAGAGCTTTTCTCGTTGGTAGTTTCTAACTTTCCTTACCAATGGACTAGTGAACAAATAATGGATTATATTCATGAGCACGTGAGTAGTAAAATTCATATTCATATTTTGTTTATTTATTTATTCAGTTCTGTGAGTCAAGTTGGTATCAAATCAATATAAATTTATTCAAAGTCTTCAGGTATTTCTTTATTAATTTTCTCTCTTAATTAATTTTTTTTGTTATAACAGTAGGCAAATGAGCATGCGAATCACCTGGTGCTAAGTGATCACTGCTGCACATAGATATCCACAACGCCAGAGACATCTCAGAAACATTGCTTATTTCTTATCATCTATATTAGTCTTTTGACCGTACACTTTATCATCTATTCTTAATGAGGATCTTCTGAAGAAAGATAAAACGATAAAAGAAACTATAGGTATCCTCTTATTTGCTTTTTTCTAGTTATAATCTGTGTTCTAGTTATGTTGTATAGTTAATTGATACACAAACAATATTTTCTATTATTTCCATTTAATATCATAGATAATTGGGAAAAATATTTCGGCTACGAATAATTAATTGATCCAGTAGCAAAACTATTACTTCTGGAGCAATGGTCAGGACTCTGATTCCTGCATTAGGAAAAAGATACAGCCTTCAAGTATTTATTCTGAATCTGAGTGCCCCATTCACAATTGGACTAGTGGGTTCATATTGACTTCTGCAAAAATGGGGAGGCTCATGCCCCAGAGTGAGACATATTTGCTATGAAAAAAAATTCAATTTAAAAATTAAAATTTAAAAATTCCAAGTCAGAATCTTAAATTCCAATTAAGAAACTGTTTGCTGCAACTAAAAACAAAGGGATGGTGATTTCATGCGCTACTAGAATGTGCATAGGATCACTCCCACCATATTCCAAGAGAAATGGTTGCACCATTGTGTTTTCCATTTGCTACGGATGTCTCAGTGCATTGCTGTCTGAGCTGGAAATCTTTAAATTATATATAAGGTAGAGGTAATAATTTAATATAGTTTTATGTGCAATAGCCTATCTTTTTTGTAGTGCAATGAAGTGTTTGCATCTCAACTTGTGGAAGGAGGAGGTGTTGATTTTGGACAGTCTGTAAAACTACAGTTTCAAACATTTGAACAATGTAACCTGACAAGAAAGCAATTAAAACTTAAAGCTGTTGATGGCAGAAAACTTAAGGTTTCTTTCAATGGTAATATGTTTTATGATTTAGTTTTTACATTATTTATAATCTAGTTTTAGTAATACATACATCACATGTGTGTATATATATATATATATATATATATATATGTATGTATATATATATGTGTATATATATATATATGTATATATATATATGTATATATATATGTATATATATATGTATATATATATATATATATGTATATATATATGTATATATATATGTATATATATATGTATATATATATGTATATATATATGTATATATATATATGTATATATATATGTATATATATATATATATGTATATATATATGTATATATATATATATGTATATATATATGTATATATATATGTATATATATATGTATATATATATGTATATATATATGTATATATATATGTATATATATATGTATATATATATATGTATATATATATGTATATATATATATATATATATATATATATATATATATATATATATATATATATATATATATATATATGGCAAAGTTTCTTTTGTTGTATTATAATTAAAAGTGGATAAAATCATAATATTTACTACATATTCATAGCCCTAACTCCAGGCTGCGGTAGGTTAAGAATGTGTATTCAGCGATTCTATATCTGTGTGCCGGAATGCATCACGTGAGACTAAACATTAGGCAAGCAGAAAACGATTGTTCTAGAACAACTCATGTCCCTTTGCGAAAATAATTCTTAAGTCAGTTTAGCATCAACTTTCATACTGATATAATATTATAATACAAATATTAATTGACTACATTATTTTAATTAACTTTACATGGATATTTTCGCTTATTATGGTATTAGATAGATTCTTACTTGCTGCATTTAGAATATTTTACATTTTATTAAATTTATTATAAAATAATATAAATTAAATTTGCTTTTTAAATAATGTTTTGAACACTCATGTAAGCTTATTAAATGAATAATGCATTTACAAATTTCTTATATATAAACAAAATAAAGAGTATTTTTTTATTTTCTATTTTAATTGTTTCAATTAATCATTGCTGTATTTTTTATTCAGTTTCTGAAGAATGTGCGAGTGAAAGTGATTCAGAAAGGACGCTTCTTATTAAAAGGCAAGTTTTGTTTTTTAATTCATAGATTTTTGTGTTAATTACTGGCAATAAGTACAAAAGTGTGGTTTTTTAGTACGAAGTAGCGTTTATCAATATATGTTGACATTTAGAAATTAATAATACAAAATATATGTCACCATCTCTATCAACTAGGTAGGATTTGTCCAAACCTTAGGCAGTTGGCTTCCTTGCACCTGAGATGTTAGTTAAAGTGAATTTAATGTTTGAATAAATATCAAACTCTAATTTAAAATTTTTTCAATGTTTGAGTATTGACCAATCATTGAATTGATACTATTTTATTGTTTGCATAAGTATCAAGTGTTGGTACTGTAGTGATACATTGATAAATATAACTTTTTATTTGAATATATTATAACCTTTTATATTATAACTTCTTTTTAAATCGTCATTTAAAATTTTATTTATTTAAAATAAAAAAAGGAATAAATTATTTTATATAAAAACAAAAAGTTCTTCTTTCGGTAAATCTTCGATGTCACGTGACCGCCATAATAAATTGAAATTAAATATAAAATGTAAAGTGAAAAATGGAATTTATTAAAATAAAATGTAAAATTAAAATATTAATAAAATATGTAAATAATATAAATGTACAGTGATACATTAATAAATGAATTTGATTTGGAAGAGTTTAATTACATTGAAGATAAAACCCCCTAAAGATTCCGTGTGTCGCCATATCAGTACTTATCCGTTTCAATACTTTTTTTTTATGGGATAGGAGGGCAAACGAGCAAGCGTGTCGCCTGATGGAAAGCAATCAACGCCGCCCATGGACTGCGGTGTCGCGGATGTCCAATTATTTTTGATACTTGAATAAGTTTTAAAAATTGAATTGATACGTTTGTAATGTTGAATGCCCAATGGCATTAAGTATGTCGCTTGTATATTAGTTGTAAAAAAGTTTAAATAAATTAAAAAAACCAAATTAAGTATACAACATTGATTTGGTGTTTTTCAAAAGTACAATTAAGTGTATGATGCTTTGAATTGTTTGAATAATTTATCAAATAACGAATTGGTTTTTGTTTATAACAAATATCATTACAACGTGTTCCTTGTCGTTTTTTATAATTAAAACTTTATTTAATATTATTTATGAAATTTTAACAGAGATATAGTATCAAGAAGCTCTTCACAATGCAAGTTTGATTTTGATGCGTGGGAATCGGATTCAAATGGATTGTACGGTCTTAATCCAGAGTTTGTGGAGTCTTTGGGAATTATACCACCGTTTGATAGTTGGGTCCATGTTTCAAATGTGAGTGAAATAATCAATTATTTTAACTACTGACAACTAGCTATTGTTTTAATTTCATTGATGTGTCATAAAAGTTAATATTTTGACCATAGAAGCATAACGGTAGATGAGAAGCAGTATCTTTTTCTCCTTCAGCATCTGTTTGCCCACTGCAGGGCATATGCCTTTCCCAATGTTGGGCATTAATCGATTAATTTTTCAATTATCTTGTTAATTGACTAAAAAAGTAATTTCAATGAAATTAATTACAATTAAATTAATCGCAATTAAACTTTTAATTGCACCTTGCAATTAAATTAATTTGATTGACGTATGTTAGTTGTAACTCATAATTAAAATAATTGCAATTATCTTTTTTAATTGTTTTATGAAACAATTAAAACTAACAATTAACTTTATCTATCAAAATGAAATTTGTAAAATATTTAGGAAAATTAAGCTGAAGTCTCAGACGAACAAAAAAGTGATAAAGACTGTAAGTGTAACTTAATTTTTCTAAATCTTTCTTTCTACATAAAAAAACTATGTATGTATTTATGTATAACAATGTTGCATTGATAAATATTTTTACAGCGTGGGTATACAACAAAAATATTTCAAGTCGTAACGTGTTCATTTTATAGGCCCGAATGTATGTAATTGTTCTTGTCTTAACGTAACGTAACGGGGGTCATCTATCCCCTCAGAGAGGGGTGTAGGTAGTTTAATTAAAATATACAAAACAATTGAAATTTAATTAATTGTTAATTGTAGTAAATCACAATTACAATAAATTAATTGTTAACTGTTACTACTAAAGTTAACAATTAAATAATTGTTAATTGTAATATTCCACAATTACAATTAATTAATTGTTAGTTGTTGTGGTTACGTTTACCAATTAATCAATTGTTAATCTTTAATTGTTCTTGCAGTTAAAATTTGCCCAACACTGGCCTTTCCAATTTGTTTCCACAGCATTCTGTCCTTCCTGCATTCAAGCATTCAAGCATTGTTTACCTGCCTAATAAAAAACAATCTGTGATCACTAAGAGTGGTTATTATAGTAACTTACTTCTTAAGCCATGTCCAGCATTGTCTAGCTAAGGACTATTCTAGTGTATCTAGTTCCTGTGTAAGCCACGAGGGAGTTATTTTATATATATCCATGACAAGATGGGTACGATAGATTTGGGGGCCTTCCATAAATTACGTCACACGTTAAGGAGGATGGATGAGGTCAAAAAGTGTGACATCTTGTGTCCAGGAGGGCCGAGTCTGAAGTTTCGTGTCACTTGTAGACATGTATAAATCTAACATACTAAAACTCTAAACTACAATGAAATGCTTATGAAAAGACATGAATAATTTTGAAAGAGTCATTTTAATTTAATAATTTCTGAATGTAAAATTGCCAAATATGTTATGTCACACCAGGGCAAGGGGGTGGGTCACACACGTGATAATGTGTGACAAGGACGGGGGACGGGGGAGGTCAAAGACCATGAAATTCATGCTATGCAATTTATGGATGTGCTTTTATCCTGCCCATATGTTACTATAATAAAATATATTATTATGAATCCGTATAGTTGTGATATGAAGTGTAATTATTACTGTAAATATCTTGATCGATTCAAAGAATAAGATGATCTGTGTGCAGCCACTAAACCAGCGCTCGCCAAACTGTTTGACCTCACGGGCCATTAAATTCATAAATGAAATCCTACGGTCCACTTATAGGATTTTTGAAGTGTTAAATATATTTATAAAAAAAATTGTTTACAGTATGCGACGAAAGTATTTATAACTTTTCACGTATTATTGTTATAAATTGAATTAAGTTTCAATGTATCATGGAACATAACGTGATAAGTAAGTATGTTTCACATTTTTCTGCGGGCCAGCGAAATTTTCTCGCGGACCACCACTGGCGACCGCTGCGCTAGATCATGTTCGTAATCATCAGAATGTATTAAACACGTCGTCAAAGCGTTAAGTGTTGTACTTAAGCGTGTTAAGTTACACATTTCACGCCGTTCTGAAAAATATCACGCTGTTAAATTATTAATAACTAAATTTAGTATTCATACATATGAATTTAATAGTGGTAGAGCCACGCTGCGGACGAATACTTTGTCAAGAATGGCATAATATTTGTTTGTAGTAGGGCCGGCTCGCCCGGGTTCCGTACACCCCCGCAGAAAACCGGCGTCTGAGTGGTAGCTTAGCTACCGCGCTTCGTACGGTGAGCGGCTGAGTTCCGGAGGCCATATACCCTACCCCCCCTCCCATTCCCTCTCCCACTCCAATAACGATACTTTCCTTAAAGTCGGCAACGCTTCCGCACTGCCTATGGCGTTGCGGATGTCTATGGGCGGCGTTGATTGCTTTCAATCAAGTAACCGCCTGCTTGTTTGCCTTCCTATCCCATAAAAAAAAAATATAATTTTATCATGGGTTGATTCGTCTTTATATTCTCTTATGAAACCAGCTGAATGATGCCTGAACACACTCCGAAGTGATTTGCACTCTACTCTCCCGACTCGTGAATTTCGTTTCACGGCAAGTGGTTAATGAAATTTTGGTTTTAAATGAGTTTGTATGAAGATGTGAGAGTTTGTATGAAGAGTGATGAGTGTGGATGAAGCAATGAAAGTGTGCCGCAATCGTAGCAGATGGATATCTGTGGTTTCTGCCTACCCCTACAGGAACCTTACGGGAAACAGGTGTGACGATATGTATGTATGTTTTCCATTTGTAGTTTCGTTGTGACAAATCCGAGCTGAAAGAGGTTCTGGAGCTAGCGGGGCATGTGGTGATGTGCAACGTTATAGCGACAACCAATAAGTACGCCAAGGTCATGTACACTCACCCGCTCGAAGCTGTTCAGGTAATATTCATAATATAAAAGAGGTAAAATTAAAGATTTATACCTGTCTCCCTGATTTATCACACTCCGTGTTAATTGTACAAATATATATAAAATATTGTAAATATTGTCGTTATAAAGTATTTGATGTGTTTTGCCCTTGTATGAAGAATGTAATGAACCTAGTTTTTCAATTCGGTCCATTATGTCACACTCTCCTTACATATATTTATATATCTTGTTCGAATTTTCAACCGTTAATAAAATACTTTTTATAAATCCACTCAAGTTCAAATTCATTTTTTTTAAACTTGTAGTGGATGAAACTTGTTAATACAGTTTTTTCAAATATTAATTCATGTATTAAATTGATTTAATAGTAGGAATTGAGTTTAAGGTAGATTATTAGTGTTCCTTGTTTCCTTTTTATTTACGAATTAACATTTATTATATTACACTGGCACTAAATTTAAAATATATTTTCCAGAAATCGATTATAATAAAAATAAAAATTGTACAGCAATTTTTGTTTTGCGGACCATTTGGCGCAATCGTACAGAATTTTTTTGTTTTGCGGATCATTTGGCGCAATTGTACAGCAATTTTTTGTTTTGCGGACCATTTGGCGCAATCGTACAGCAATTTTTTGTTTTCCGGACCCTAGCTATGCCACTGGTTGAGTAGTCACTGGTTATTGGAGAGCAAGCCGCATTCCATGCAATCAGCGCTTCGTGATTATGCCACCCAGAAGCTTTATTGTTATGCGATTGCGTGTAAATGAAAACAATATAATATAAACAATAAACTTATATACATATTTTGAACGGTCCATAAATAGGGCTTACAATATCGGGATCCCGGAATTTATGTAAACATACTGGTTTTTTGGTATTACATAAGTTGACAAAAATTGAATTTATGTACAATATAAATCTAATTAAAATAATATTAATTAATTACAAGAAATTTTTTTTTGAAGATAAACAAACAATTTCATTGTATTAAAATGTATATCTGGCACATTTATTATATGTAAAATGTAACATGAAATTTAATATGTACTTTTTTTACTTGCACGTTTTTTTGTATCTATCTACTCCTACTCTTTATGTAATAAAATAAATATAATCTACTCATTATAGAACAATATTTACTGGATTTCATATATTATTTGTTAATAAGTCAAAATAACAAGCGAGATAAGTAAAAATATAACTAGTAAATTTTTTATCAATAATACCAGGCCCAGTAACAAACCACGCATGTATGACCATTATGCTGTTTTTAAAAATTTACATATGAGTTGTACTTATTTATAATTTGTATGAGTCTTATGAATCATTTGCAATGACTTATGTGCTTCCGTATAACTCGTAGAAGTCTTAAATGAACTAAACAAAAAAAAACTTTTCCACGTGCATTACAAAAACTTACATAACACATACACAGTCATGTATGATAGTTTACCCTAAAAGTGTAAGTTGTAAATGCGCAAAAAGAAGAAGATTCACAATGTTTTTAACCCTTCCTATAACATACACCTGTATGATTTGGTCTCGCAAGCATCTAGAATAAGATCTTCTTAATTAACGTTGTGACTCAATACATAAACTCATAAGAAGAGAGCTTATGTTCTGCATGGTGATTTTAATTATAACCTTAAGATGCAGGAATAAATACAATACGTAACTATGGAAGCATACTCCAGAAGATTGTAGCAGCATCTGCTTAAGTAAGCAAATCAATCTTCAATCGCTAATGTCCCACCATCAGTACAGAAGTAGACTCTTACTGCACTGATGATGATGAAATAAGAATATTTATAATTGTATGAAAATTTTAATTGAAATTAAGACAATCAAATAGCCCCTTTATTATAATTTTAACTAAAATTGTATACCAACTAATAAGAATTAAATAAATTAAGAAACGATCTTAGCAGCGTGAACTTTCTAACAGGTGGGACTGACACCTGTCTAGCTATTTGTTTAAATTATTTTTTTTTATTACATATCTGTCTCTACCAACTTCCATTATAGCCTGATTGCGTCACACATTAAATTCTTTCAGTATACAATGCTCTAGCGCCCAATCAGGCTACTCCAGTTTTTTAAATAAAGATATAAGAAATCTCGTCTTTGTTTTAATTGACTTTGTTTCTTTTTTTAAAAAGAAGAACAGAAATGTTTTTAATATAACTATAAATCTCGTAAACGATACCAAATGAGCTGAAAGTGTTTATATTAGGAAAATCACGTCACCATTGTAGATTTCTGTTCATACCTACGAGCTTAAATCGGAACTCCCAGCTAATTGGCCCATTGTTTATAATGTTTGATTAGACGAACAAAACCAACAAATTTTACTATTCGATGCAGATATCAAATAAACAAATTAAAAAGAAAATTCACTTTATGGCGACAAGATATGTTAGAGATTCGCCTATTTATTTAAAGAACATTTTTTGAGCAAAATAACTATTTTTTTATTGAGAATAGTTCACATGATTCGAGTCCGACCTATTCATATCATATATATAAGTTAACACTGATATATTCTAAGTGGACATTATTGATTATCAATAATCACAGATTGCTAACTTGGCCGTACGTATACTGTGTAGGAGAAGCCTGGGCGGCAGTGGGCGAATGAACTTGGCACAACGGCACTTCTTGCGTAAAAGAGGCCAACTAGTGCCATACTAAAAATAAAATAGTTTTTGAAGTGACTAAAATGAAAGAGATATATATTTAATGACATTAATAGCGTCCACTCTTGGACCAAGTCAAAAACAATATTTCTTTCTAATGTATTATGTGTATATACATATAACGATATGAAAATCTTAATCAATGAACTGTTCACTATTCACGTAAGTGGCATGCAAAGCATGAAACGAGAAAATGGAAAAAAAATAATTCAAATGTCATTATCGCACGGTCACAAAACCAAACGATGGCAGAATGACGACTATTTAAAATAAAAACTAGACTAGATTCTAGATCGATGGCCGGGAGCACTAAAACCAGTGCGTGATGCCCAGCTCTGTGTTCATGTTCAACCTGCTTGTCAGTGTGGCGAATAAGATCTCTTCCTACTTGGGCATGGTATTTTTCTAGCAATGGACATTATTTAATACAGTGTATTATTTCAAAAAACTCTATTGTATATAAAAAATACATATTAAATCATTTTTGACAATCTTTCAATGTATACGAGATTACATTTGAATGATGTAGATAGCAAGCTCATGTATATAATCTATCAAAACTAAAACCATAGAAAAACAAGTCCGCAAGGTCACTGGCGCATAAGAATTGCAAACAGATGAACGCACGTGGGTTTCAGTGGTGACGCACTACTTGAATCTTTTTACCTTTAAACGTGCCGTAAATGCACATCTATTTAGTTAAGAGTGGGTTTAAACGATAAACCAAACAAGTTACTTAGTACAACACTAATAAGTTGCGTTATATCTCCCCCACGCATATTCCTAGTTTTAGAATTCCTGAATAATTTAATACTGCATTACGATAGAATAGAACATACATTAACTACTTGTTTCCCTTTGTATCGTTTTAAACGCTCACCTAAGCCATATTTTATACAAATAAACCGCAAAAGCTCAATTGATATAACGACTGCGCTTACGGGTCGGGAGTTCAATTCTACCATTGAACTATTGATGTGAACCATATTTTTCAGCACATATAATATCACAGAACAAGCGTGATCGTATGTATGTATGTATGAATGTAAGTAATATTAAGTATTGCTTCTTCATCTGTCATGTCTGGACTATAACTATAGGAACATTAACAGAAATCTTAACTATTTTTTTAACATTTTAACAATAATTAAAAAATATAATAGATAAAAACTTATGATACCAGCCTAATAGAGAAATCAAGGAACGATATATTCCTAGTACAAGCTTTATTAGCATATTTGGAATGGTTAATAAGAGTTCTAATAATATTAAACGTTTGCTAGTCTCTTTAAGAAAATGATAATAGGCCGACCATGTAAATACTATGTACGCCAAGTTAAGTATTAACGACATACTTATAATAAAACACACATAAACCTGATCATCAAAGACTCATCTGTTATAGCTAGTAAAGCATGTATCTGTTGTGACGAGTGGCTGAGGAGGTAAAATGTGATTGCACTTCCATATATCTTTACTGTACTTTGCTTCCTGATGGGCCGACCCATTGTTCCCGTGAGTGTCCTACGAGGTAGCTATGGAAGCAAACATCACTATCAATCAATCAACAGCCTGCGTCCACCTGAATGCACTGCTGGATATAGGCCTCTCCCAAGATTTTCAGCTTCACGCGTCAAGTTTCTATCAGCCGCCCTGCAAATATCATCGCACCATCTAACCGAGGGTCGTCCTACACTACGTTTACCGTGACGTGGTAAACGTAGTGTGGGACGCCCCTCTCACCAGCACTCGTCTGCTCCAACGATTGTCGGATCTTCGACAAACGTTACCAGCTCATTGCCACTTTAGTTTGCTAACACGAAAAGCTATGCCAAACATCATTACATGGGCAGGGTTGAACTCTTTAATTCGTTTGCTAATTATCGGGATTACGGCAATGCACCTTATTTCTCAGGAACTCTAATGTCTAACGGTGAACGGCTACTAATACTAAGAATTCTTTCACTTTTAATCTTCTTAATCCTCATGTTTTACGTATTTATTTAAAGAGTAAACTTTCACATCAACAGTCTCCTACAGCTGTCCGATGAAATAAAAATACCAGTAACAGCTCAGAGGTAAGAGTATTAATGTCGTATTTAAACCCAACCATAAAAGAGTAGTAAGTTTAAATGAGCGAAAGTTTGCTTTATTTGCCTGTGAGTGACACAAACAAAAACAACTTTAAATTAAACTGTAGCCAGTGTTTTTACAATTCAGTTAGAAAATATAAAAGAGACATAAAAACGTAAGCTATAAAAAGAATAATTTATTTGATATGATTATTTGTATAGCGAACGCTAGCTTTTTTGAAGCTGTTCGATTATAGCATGTTACAAAATTATAATCACCGACATTAGCTATGAAAAGTGAGTATGCGGATACACTTAACTATTTTTAAATATTAATCTATATTCTTGCATAAAACATTGTATAAATATTTAATAATTTATCCGACATTGTATTTGTACATTGTATTTTGTATGACGACCTAAATTACTCAGCGGCAACGCTACCGCTTCCAAAGTAAATGATTGTGGATGCAATTCCCACATTGTGTTAAATATATTTATAGTCTACATTCATCTCCAGCCTGGATGTCCTGCCTATTCGCCTTGGACAAGCGTGGTGTAATTGTTTGTGGACAGATAGGTGATAAAAATTTCGTTTTGTAAACCAAATAAAAACATGAAAGCTGATATAACATTCAAATTAGTCTAGAAAATATATCAATTTTATCAAAGAAAAAACTGCAAGATATATACTATACTAAATATATTATTATCATTATTGTATATTTAAAGCTCTTCTTCTTTTGTGACATGTTTCATATTTGTGTTCTTAATTTTACTAATAACTAAAGGAAGGGCCTAGTTTCCCATAATACATAGAATCTTAGTGAGAGAACTAGAGGCCCAAAACATGTATTAAAGTCTGAAAATAAAGATATTCAGTATTATTTATTACTCTATTAAGAAAACATTTACTTTATTCACAACGCCAAACGTACGTAACTACCACAATATGTAGGTTTATAGTTGTGAACGAGAGATGTGATTGACAAAGGACACAGTAATAGAGTAATCAAGTGGTTCATGACTAGGAAAGCACTAAAAGTAGAATAGTTCAACTTTCGTTCAGCTGAAGTGTGCCAATGGCACGCGTGACGTGCGTGTGGAGACGAATGTCTGCATGTACCAACAGTTTATATTTGACAGTGAATTGTCGCTCTCAGACGTAAGTTAAATTACATCGCAGTTATAGTGAAAACTAGCAGTATGTCGTTATTATTACTTAATGTTGCCATAACACTTGTCCTCTTCAAAATAGAAGGGTGTCGCCGTAATTCATAATTGGCGGGTGGATTGGGGATCGCAAATTAGGTTTTATTACTCAAATAGTAAAAAAAAAAAAAAAACAACCGTGTAAAAAGGCTCTCTGCATAGGCCGTGACAATCTATGTAGTTAGATCATCAGGCGCTGATTTTCAGTAAGATCTATTTGTCCCATGATCGTCGCGTATGACGTCCACAGAAAGAAGTAGATTAGCCATATTCTATGCCAGCACAACATGGCCAAAATTTTAGAATACATAAATTAAAATAACATTCTCAGGATTCTAAAAATGAAGAAATTTGATATAATATAATAGAAAATATTTCACAAAATACGTGATATTTCCTAAAGTAGCGAAAGCAGATTGGATTGATATATTGTATAAACATCTTCAACAATCCAAATGTTTTATGAAATGAATGTTTAAAGTTATTGTTTCATTAAATTTAATTATTAAACATATAACAATATTTTAATATTTTTAGAGCCATCATCGTCTATCAATCGACCGTACCATTTCCCGCGTTTTAAATAATATATTTTTACCACCACAATTTGCGCACGTATCTGTTTCATACAGATTATAAAGAAATGGATAAAAATATAAAATAATATTTTAAATACATTACAATTATTAGACAACCGAAACCTATAAACGTCATAACTTCATTTAATTTTAAAAAAATATAAATTTTCTTCATCGCTAGAATAATCTCTTCCTTTACTTGATTATACTTCTTTCGAGATTGCCTCTCCGATTAGCGAAGGTTGGCAGCCAATTCAGCGCAACTATAATAATTTAATTGATGAAAAAATAAAATCATTAAAATTTTCAATAGATGAATTGACATTACGTGTGAAGCAAATTTAATATTTTGCGTAACTATTAGTGGCCATATTTAACTTCATTCACTCTGGCTGGATATATTTTCTTTTTTAAATCTTTTATAACATAAAACACCGTTAACACACATCAAACCTATAACTTAAACATTTTATTATACACAGTAGACTGTAAAAATAAAATAGCTTCACACAACTTCTATTTTGATCAAGCTTACTAAAATCCATATATAAATGTAATAAAACAAAACTGCCAAAAAAAGATATAAGCTTCAGTTTAAATCCGTTCCACATTCACGCGTTTCAACACAGTCGTAGATAGAACAGCTGAATGATTCACGATTCCCATGAATTTAATTCGTTAAAATTATGAACGGCCGGCGAAAAGGGATGTTAGTAATAAACGGATGAAGAAATATCGGGACAGTGTGCACGTATTCATAGTAAGAAGCTCGGTGGGAGAGATTAAGCACGCACTGCACAACGGTGCAGCAAATTACCACTACATCACATTAGCAGCCTACACGCTGACACACATACACACACCGTAATGAGATCACGCTTGTCGAGCGAAAGAACATAACACGGTTGAGCGCTTACAATAATATTGTGACGCCTGCTTGTTTCGTTTTTTTGTACCCGACTTCACCGCACAAGGTTAAATTATTATTAAATTATGGATAAATAGCAATAGCTCAATTTGTAAGGATTGCACTTAGGATCCATTGAATCCTTCCACTGGACTATTTATGTTAACCATATTTTCTTAGCACAAGTATTTTAGCTTAATATTAATAGCTAATTAGAATTTTTCTAATATCAAAACATTGCTATGTTTTGATATCAGAAGAATTTTAAAAAAATTCTATTTAAAAAAAGTATAGATTCAATCATAGTTTCCTATTTTAAATTCAAATTATTTCGTACTTGTATTGTACACGCAATTAGTATTGTATTCGAATATCCATATAGGAAGCAACAACAATATAATACAATTTACCAAACCATCAAACTTGATGTAAAAGAAGGTGAATATGATTTATTGATGAATAGAAATTATTTCAATATTATCTCGAAGCGATTTACACTCATAGCCATACACTAGGAGGCCATCGTCGCGGGTACTTTAATAAACACCTGTAGGTCAGACAAATATTTACCCTGAAGTGGCCAAACCCAAGATCCTTGGCTTAGAGAACAGACATTTTGCCCTACGCCTTTTAGGTCAACAAACGAAAATGATTATTAGTATAGTTTGACTTACTAACTTCGAATGTAATATTAATTTAACTTTGATTTTAATATTAATATAAGAACATATCTATGTACTATAAAAACAAATGTTGTTTTGTTTTTATATTTAGATTGTGATAGAATATTTCGAATAAATTTTCTTACGAATATACAAGTTGAAACGCTCGTCAGATTTCAACGCAGTCGAAGGTTCGGTTATTTTAGTCGTAATATATTATCATTCAAATATATGAAATTCAACAGATATCTCAAATGGTCAACTTGATAAAAATGATTGCATAGCGGAAGATAAATTTCATTCATGTCAAACGTATTACGATATATGTATCTCTGATATATGAGACATACAGTTCAGACCGGTGATAGGCGCAGATATACGATATATCTCATACTGCGACCAATAACTTGTCACGTCGAGCAGTAATTAAGATACATTCTCTTAATTAAAGAGATACATACCTTGAAGGGAAATTTAATAATATACTAGCAGCTATGAAGAACTCACTGATTAAGTTGTCTGGTAAATCAGAATTAGGTCTATTATATAATATTATGATCTTATAGTTGTAAACCGATGACAGGGATAAAATAAATTAACGAGGCCGAAATGTGTGCTAGAACGCAGGTTTAACTGACATTTATCGCATAATTTATCTCTTAATTTCACAGTGGCCGGTTTCCGCATCCGGCGAGATGATCGTGGCGTGGCAAGCATCGGGTTAAATCCACTGCAGAAGCATATTTCTGTGACGCCAGTTCAGTAAACAGTGTCAGGCATAAAGTCTTTTTTGGAAGGACGCCAGCGGAGCCACTCGTTATTTCCCATTGCTCTCGATTCGAGAGTAACATTATCCGATTAACGACATGTACTCCTATTGTTAACACTATCATCGCGGAATATAACGGATATAGGATAGGACTCCAATCAGAATTAACAGATTTCACGTGACTTTAAATCCTTCGTTCAAGGCTAAATGTATGATAAATCCCTAAACACAATAAAATAAATGGGTACTAAATAAAACTGGGGTGAAATAACATCTTACTGTAATATCAAAAACGATTGGACCTGTATAATATTTATCTAGTTTCTTTACGTCTTCCTAGATATCTGAAACAGTACGAAATCTATATAAAGAAGAATAGTCTAAAAACTATGGGCATCAAATGTTTATGAGTGAGAGTGGTAGAGCCACACTATACTTTGTCAAGAATGAAGACTAATACTTTGTCAAGAATGGCATATTATTTGTCTGTAGCATGAATGGGCCGGCTCGTTTGCCTTCCTATCCCATAAAAAAATAAAATATTAATCAGATTAAGTAAATCATTGAAATACTTTTTTTACACTTTTATCACTTAGTCGATAATTTGTGAGCGATTTTTCACGTGCACAAAATCATTTCAACATATCGTGATAACATCACTACGTTAACAGAGATGATATTTGTTTGCACAGTGCGGAATTGAGAGGATGCTAACGATTCGTGTGTAGCAGAACAATACGTCCGTAAAAGATAATAAATGTGGAAAGATGTCTTATATATGGTGAGCTTATAATCTTATTTGTTATATACACGAAATAATTTTCATTTAATTTAAAAAAAAATTGATGGCAAGTATTTGAGAATCCAGCTATAACTACAAGCTCTTCTTGTTGGAATAAAATTCTATTTATATTAAAACATTGATATTATATCAATGTACGTGAGATTCACTAGATTCAAAAGAGGTATCAATGAGGCAAACAATTTTTGTGTATAATTAAGTTTTTTAAATAACTGTAAGAAATAGCTAATAGCATAGTTTTCCCAGTTGATGCGAGAATCGGAACATAGTATATGTTAAAATGGATTCTTATTAAGTGTTGTTGAGGCATAGACCTGCAAAAATATAGTTGGCTACAATATTACTGTATTGCCATAATAGGATCAGAATGTTGAGGCCAGCTTCAGAACTTGATTGCATTGTCTAGACGCCCATAAGTAGACTCGCTTCTGTCCAACACCATACGAATTGGAACTCATCGAAGCAAAGCTTTATAAAGATTGAATTGAAAAAAGTAGTTAAATAGGCCAAGGATGTCACCTTACAGTTTATTTTGTATCTCTACATTTATCTTTAGTCACATGTATATCCTAAACGAAAACATCCTGCAGGATAATCAAAATCACCAACATAGCTTTACAAGTTAGCAAACTGAAATAGCATTGGACAGATCAAGTTTGTCGTAAAACCGACAACCATTGGTTACTCAGTAACATAAGCAAACAGTTCAGGTTCATGAGGATTCGAAGAAGATAGTGCATTATGTTCATGCAGATATTTAAGTTACTTAAAAATACACTCCTTTACAAAATAAACAATGCGCGGTTTTGATTTTTCTACGTTAATAGTAATAATTTAGTTCTAAAGAGGTTTTAATAGCCAAACTATGTTACTGGCATTTAATAGTCTGGTTATAAAAAAAAGTTAATTCAAAATTCGAAACTTTTGTCTTTAAATAAAAATCCCTTTTTTGTTTGTTACTTTTTATTTACTTTGCGGGTTTGTCGTTTGTAAAAACAGGTTATCACGAAACTAAAACTAACTTCTTATTATTTTTAATAATGTTTGTCGCATCATCCTGCCTTATTGTGATTTAAAACAGATAGATATCTTTGTGTCTATTATAATGGCAGAAAAACCAAGAAGAGTTAATAATTTTAGCGCTACTGGAAGAGTGGTGTAGCCAACATTACGTCTCACAGCGGTTAAACGTGAGTCATTCAACCGTCCAAAGAACCTGGATGTCATACCAAGAGACAGGTTCCGTTCAGAGAAGGCAAGGTTCTGCGAGAACACGTTGCACACAACCGAACGAGACAACCGCTGTTTCACTATAAAATTTGTTTCGCTTATTCTTCAGCGCCTATCTTAGACACTAGGTAACTGAGGTAACGTACTCTTCACCGATGAGGCTCGAATTTGCCTGCATTGTGAGGACTGACATCGGCGAAAAATGGTTATGAAAACCAGTGATGTACAGTGTCTTATGCATGTACACAAGGGAATGACATAATGTCAGTTTCAAAACTGTCCTGTCAGATCTTCTGCGTGGAAAAGTGAAAGTTCACGTCGAGTTACGCAAAAATCAAGTTTACGTGTCTCTTCTCACACATGAATGATGTGCTGGAAACGTATAAACATTATAACAAATATTATCCATAACATAGCATAGAACGCACTTTATTTCTTCAACTTCAACAGTACAATGCCATTAATATATACTAAAAATATAAAATGTTGTTCATTGATCTAAGATAGTTAAAAATTTCTTGAATTTTTCAAAAAAGGTCAGCGTAACGGAATCGACTAAGAGGATCAGTATCTACTATAAAATCGAAAAACATTAATTCGAATATCATTGCAGCCCATTTCTTAAGTCGTCATAAAAAATCATTAATATTTCGATATGTGCAACGTTTAATAAATACTCAATTTATTTCACGAACAAAATGAAATAAAACGTGTTGATATTGAACAAATGTAGTAATCCAATCGACATTTTATTAAAAGTTCTCGACGTTTTAATACTGCCAATAATATATGTTCATATGTACGCACAAACATTAAGTACTACAACGGCAATTATAAATTCGGTAAAGCTGTATTGGAAAGCGAACAGTTATATCGGCACACTTTCTCAAAACCGAATACTGGTAATCACAAAAGCCGTAAAATATAAAAACAATGATCACTTTATAATCATCGAACTACCTTAACATCAACTATCTAATCACCTTTGTTACAAATCTGTAATATATTATCGAATAGCTTATAAAGAAATTTATCGATATATTGCTTGCAAAAAGGATGTGGTTTTTGGACAGATAATAATGTATATAAAATGTTATGAACAATGATTATTATTTGTGTCAAGACGTTACTTAATTGTGAACCGAATAATAAAATAATAAAACTTATATTAATAATAAATATAATTCATAATCAGTTATTAACAGTACCGATTTTATTTTAAAATTTGCTTTCATTGACATCATCTTCAACAGGTTGCGGCAGCCCACAGCTGGACATAGCAATGCGATCTTACCAAACGTGATATTCGGCTTCATATATCGTTTTGCCACCCGCATATGCGACACTTACTCAATACAGAAGCGTTGTCTGACTTTGAGATACGTGTAGGTTTATATTCTGAACGTTCTAATGCCGTAATGGTTCGGAAATACCGCTGAAGGTAGCTGTTTCTTCAAAATTGGTGGTGTATGGTAAGAAATTTTGGGATAAACGCACTGTACTTGATCGCCACCTCCCCAGATCACAAATTGTGTACCAAACAGGTCCAAATATGTATATAATGTGACCAGCCGTCTTTTTTGTGTAGATGAAATCTGTACTGAAGATCTGCACTGCATAACAGAAGATCAGACTAAATTGAACCGAGGACATCTTCTTCAGCCTTCGATAATAGAAAGCACAGAATTTGCGGATTTGAGTCACCAAGGAGACAAAGTATATAAAATATTTTTCTTTTCTAACGGAGTTATAGACTCTAATTTAACCTTCAAGGTTTCAAGAAACTTTAAATATATTTTTATTTCTAAATCTTGGTGACTAAGTCCAAATGTACGAGGTCGACAAATTAACGGCATTTGAGGACATGGTCCCAAGTCAACCGTGAAGACCACCTCTTGTAATATCAAGTTTCGGTAGAAAAAAAAACAGGAAAAAACATCTCCGGTTGTCATTCAAGTTATTAACACATCAGCTGTTCTTATTTTAAAACCAAACTGGTTTAAAAATAAACTTCAAATCATTGTTTTACAATATATATCAACCTTTAAATTTGTAGTATAACTCTTCACATAAATTTCCTTTAAGAGCATTGCGAAGCATAAACACTTTACACTTAATATCTGATTACTAGAATTCTTTGCCTTGCGGACGCTAAACATAAGAACAAACCGACTCGAACTACTTTGCTTGCAACTTTGTTACTTATTAAAATATTTTGTTATTTAATAAATAGTAATTTAATCGTAAAGTATTAACGCCGTAAAGTACCACCACCAGCTATTATTTTTACAGTCTGCCGGGCACTGGGGTTACCTATATCTAGAGGCCGTCTTGAGCCGTTTAGAAAACATGGTGAGTTAATCTCCATATTAAACCAACTACGTTTTCGCAAGACGGATTGGCCATACATATAATTATCCAGTCCCACGACCGTTTTAATTTTTTACTTAATTGATATTTTGTCTTAGAATGATTAAAAAGAATATTAGATACACTACAGACACTGTGAAACGTCGGGACACATATTTATAATTCTTCAATTTCTGTTTCTAACAGACGTCAATGGTGAATTTTACCTTCTTTTCCTACAAGAGCTCCAAATTTATCCCACTTTCACACGGGTTATCGTCTAATCTATTGGAATACGTATAGATAACCACACTTATCTTTGTTGTATTTTTATAAACACGATTTCTGTGTTGACTTAACTGGATGAAGGGGCGCAAGCTGTTCAAGACTTACTAACACGTCACAAACACGCCAACCAACGACTGCAAGGATAATGCCGTAACAATGAATAGACACGGCCTCTTTTATGTTTCGTCTTCAAAGCAAAGTTTATTGCCGGCTGACATTTAGGATGCAAACAAATATCTACAAATATAAATGTATTAGACGCGGACTACGATTATAATGCCAGACTTGTTAACGACCGCCATTAAAATCTTTTCACATTCTGCGAGTGATATACGGTATGGGTAAAAGACGTGAATGGATTAGCAATTACAATTTCTGTCTAATCCCAACTTATATATGTTAACACTCAAGATTACTTTAAATATTTGCTTAAATATTTTTATAACCCTATTGTAATACAAGGAAATAATTTATAATATTTATTTATAACTTTATTTGCTTTACTATATTATTATTAAGGGAAAATTCTCATAAATCATCATAACCTTAAAACAAACAATTTATATGAATTTATGAAAAGCTTTTTATATTGTCAAGGCATTTTTCACATTAAATAAAAAAAAGCTTAATAAATTAAGCAGCCTTAAAACTTCTCCATTAATCATCTTTAATTATATAGTATTAACTATATTTAAAATTAAATAGATCGTAAGAGTCAATTTTGTTTTACATTTATATACAAATAAGTCAGATATTATTCACATCATAAAGTCGAACCCGCGAAGTTGTTTAATTAGAACCTCGCCAGTATCTAAACGGCGACAAGAAAGCCGCCCACTTCTTCAACGTGAACAAGATTTAAGTGGTGTTGCATGTTTCCACAAATAGTTGTATATAGTTGAGCTACTATCCATCATACAATTAAATAAGCTTACGAAGTTTAGTTAAATAATTACGCATAACGTGCCATAATCAATAAGCACATATATAATGTAAAATGAACGCAGTTACTAATAAAATCGACAGCAAAAATGTGATTTGTATTAATTAGAAGAATTTCATGGTAAATATTTATTCATTTAGAAGTCGCTTTCTTATATGTAGATGTATAGAAATCAACTATTCTAGTCTTAATTAGCATTTAGACGACAGTGAATAAAATTTCTCCTTGACTCTTCTTATTCTTTTGTTTTTTTTTTTGGTTTAGTTCTAAGTATAATTTTATAAACATATTATAAGTTGTAAATTTATTTTTTTTAAATTCTACCACGTCAAGTGACATATAATTATCTCATTAAAATAAAGTACTTCTGTTGCTTTTTATTTTATTCCCTTTTCACCCCATCCTTTCACTAAAATTTTACGTCACTATGAGTTTTCTTTTAACGACACAGGTTTTTTTTAAACATTTTTTATACTAATTAGTCACTCAGTGACGAAGTTACCGCTTACCAGAATCAATAGCCCCGAATTTAATTTCCGCATCGAAGTAATAAATGAATGGCCTACAGATATTTATTCCTAGTCTGGGTGTCTCGGTAATTAGCCTTAGAAATGGAGTGGTGTTCAGCACTAGAGCATATATGATGGGGTCTTTTCCCGCCAACTTACATCCGTAACGTTGTATTTTAATTTCATTTTCATAATCTTATGTTATTATCAGTTACATAGTTTAATTGTGGTAGCGTATTATACAATAAAGTTCAATTAAGACGTATAAGTGGAGTGATATGAAATAAATGCATGTATCGTAAGTTTTAAGTTAAGTGCGAACGTTCATAGGTTTTAGTAAAATAGCCATAATTTTATCAAGACAATATGTGAATCTGACTAGTATATTTCTAAATACTTGAAATTTTTGTATTTTACTTGATATACTTGATTATAGTTATAACTAATTTTGCTATCAATAAGAAGAAATATTCTACTAATTATTAGTGATAGGAAATGATTAGTCATCAAAATATTTGTGAAACGTTGTACGAGTATGAGCGTGCGTATAAAAATGGAACGTTATAAAGATCGAGTAACTAACTTAACATTCTACCGCTTGAGTGCAGTAATAAGAACGCACTTGAAAACTACAATAAATAACGCGTTTTTTGTATGTCATAGAACAAAACAGGGTAAGCAGGTCTGCATTGTCGGCCAGTATAAGGAATAGGGTAACAATGCATTGTGAAGCAGGTAGCGGGATGCGGGCTCGGGCTTGCAAGATGTTGTGCGGAGATCGCAGAGCGTGATTTCGTGCCATCCGGCGCGACAGATGTTTACGTAAACTTTTAAACATTTTAACTTCATACAGTCCTGCCTGATATTTTGTGATTATAAACACGCAATAAATTATAAACATTGTTAATGTAAGCAGTGGACATCGGGAGTTTACTTCTTAAATATGATACTTTCTACGATACAGATTTCAGTCTCTTACAAAGTGATAATGTAATTATTGATAGTATTGTTATTAATAATGTAATGAGTATATATTTTCTTATATACATACATATATAAGCACTAAGATAAGTGTTTTCTAATGTTAAAAAAGCTATTTTGCAATACTAAATTTACACTACAAAAATTTTATATAGGTCATATGATCTACATTAAAAAATAGAAACATATTTTGCTTACTTTTACATGTATACAGACACTATAAATATACAAATGAGAACAATAAATATAATGTAAAATCTAAATTTATCTAAGTTCTATAAGTTAAATATTATTTCACTAAAATGCTTATTTGAAAGTAGTAATGATCTAGACGGTAGACGATAGACCTAGATCGGTCGTAAAAATGCCTTGTTATAGTTTTATTTCATGGACAATACGATATCCTTATGTATTTAGCTTGTGCGTAAAAATTAAACTAGTACTTTTTAGAGTAAATGAGAGATTATTTAGTTTTTTAAAGCAAGTCAAGGAAAATGAGCCTACAACTTACTTATATGAAGAATTATAATAATACTGATCGTGATCACAACGACAGATAATACTTGAATTAATCAAGCCCACGACAATTGCAAAAAAAATGAGTCATTAATTAAACTTACTGAAGAAATGTTATTTCATAAATAGTGCAACTATTTTTAAAGAAAATCGGCCATAATGATTTGTTTATATATTAAATAATGTGCAATTAATTTCTGCTGTAAAACATTTTGAACCAAAGGGAAACTTAGTTGAAGACAACCACAACGAACGTGTCATCGCTAAAGATTGGCTAGCACGCACACACTGGGGCGTCTATATTTAGTCCTCTCTTACGAAGTGGAGTGGAGACCCATCGAGACGGATGATATGATGCAAAGGGCAATGAAGCTAATCAATACACTGGATGATCAATTGATTATTACAGGACATTGCACTATAAGGCCACTGCCATCAACCAGTAACCTTACACAGCTGACATTGACTTATTTTTAAGGATAAACAAATATAAAACAAATCTTTTTCATTGCTGATAAGAAAACGAAATAGCATATATTAAACCAGTTGCTTTGCCATTGCCTAGCTGTTTCCCTCGTTTAAACATCTGCATCAATTTATTAATAATATTTCTACTCTCACATATTTTAAACTCCCGTGTCGCTAGTGTTTATTAAAATAAATGACTTCAACTGTATACCTTCGTATGCAAACAAAAATGTGAATCATACAATTGAAAAAAAAAATATCACAATGGAATAGTGTAAACAGAAACTGTAATGGTCACTGAGCACAACCACAATGTATAGCACTTTAACAAAAGAACGCAACGAATCCACAAAACATTTACAATAGTGTACTGTACTGGTGGTGGAACTAGCGAGCCGCGGAGTTCCTGCGTATTGTGAGGTCGAACAACAACTACCGAGTGAAAAAAAGTCTGTCCGTCCGGCCGGCTCGTGAGCAGAGCTCGCAACACGCGCGACGTCGCACGCGGGATTGTGCCAACTGTTTACAAACCACGATTCGAACGCCGATGCACCCACCAGCCCACCACACAACCGTACTCGCGTAGTAGACGCATGTCGAAAAAAAAACTAGGCGCAAACACGATAAGCTTTATCGCATCGCCCCGTCCAGGACTCAGAATTACTTATCGTCACCGACGAAATCGTCTACTTAACATATTGCATTTGGTTTACGCGTTATTTCTCATGGTATTGCCTAAAACCGTATATTTAAAGGTTTTCAAGTTTTGTATAGAAATCCAAAATTTTAAGAGGTAATAAAGTCGCTTAAGTCAACGCAAAGTCAACTCTTTCTTTCTTTTTCTGAAAATCTCGTTTTGAACTGATTTTCAATTTAACTTTTCTCGAGATTAACATACGTTATTTAATAAGTGCTGTGAATACGCGTCAATTACCGTATGAAAGTGTAGTTTCAAAACAAAATAATTTTCAATTAAGATATATCAGTTACTTTGCAGGACAAAACATGTAGAGAATATCTGCATCCTGATATAGGCATATAAAAATATTTTGAGGGCATATAAAGTTATAAGGTAGGTAGTACAGGCTTGTGCCCATCTGTGGTACGTATGTAGAATTTTACTTGGATTAACTTGATCACAAATATGTAATAAAAATAATATTTAGTATACTAGTATCAACATTCATAAATCTCTAAGTTTAAAATTAATTAACTTATAAAAAATTAAAAAACTTCTCGATAAGTATTATTAATAATATAACCTTTAACCAACCAGAACAAACTCAATCCAAAACAAGAGAGAAATACAACTACATTCATTTCACTCTTTCAATAAAAGAAAATTAAAAACTATGTTTGAACGCGTGTTGCAAATGCACTTGAATAAATTAACATAGATAACTTGATTCAAGTAAACGAGGCCACACGAGCACACGATAATTTGATAACGTTCGTTTTCTTTTTTCACAGTGTTCACACAACATACCGAGAGCGATATCGATTATAGGGCACATTGATGCAATACCACGGTTAATACACAGTACAATCATTATCAATATTTCTTCCTGTGTGGTCTAAATTATTTATCAATTTACTGTTATCCATGCCTCCTTGACATATTTGATTTAAAAAGCTTTTAATTTCTGGAACCTTTAATATTTTCTGTCTAAAAACTAGTCTCAATTACTCCCTACAAAATCTTCAACCTTTCTGTAAAATCTTTTTTAGTTTCTAAGATAAAAACAAACCAACAAACAAATACACAAATAAACAGGAAATGAAAACATGGTTTTTGACAATAGATTGGTAATTTTTTCATCCTTCATTATACTACATAATCAACCAATTTGTCTCCCCAAAATTTCTTCTGCGGTTTTTTCGTTTCCCGCTTTAACAATAACAATTAACAATAACTTGCGCTTTATTTAAAAGATCACGGGTGCGTCTAACAATGAGTTACAGGAAAAATATATAAATGATATCTGTTATGGTATTGGAAGTGATAGCGCTTGTGCAATCATAGGGCAATAGAGATAGCGCCTTCTTATACGAAAACAAACTACGCTTATGACAAGCACAAGTACTGTATTTCCTTGTTAACTTTTTTAATTATTCGTAAATACGCGTTCAATATATGTCATTTCCCATCCATCAGATTTATTTAATTTTTATACAATAAAAATAACATATCTGATATACATAATAAAATAAATGTATATATATATATATATATATATATATATATATATATATATATATATATTATATATATATATATATATATATATATATATATATATATATATATATATATGAAAAATTCATATTTTTAATCAAGTAATAAAGGCTATAAAATAATTGTTTTAATAGTCTATAAAACATTAGCCAACGTTATGACAAGTCTTCCATTGTTCCCTAAATATTTGTCCATTTTGCTCCCAAAAGCCTAAATTGATGATGTTTCAAGAAAATATAATTTATATTTGCGGAAATATTTACAAAGTGATGGAATGACACAGGCAAAATAAAAAAATAATTGAACAGAAATTTAGCTTATATTTTTGTTGCCTTTAAAACAAAAAAGCAATTACACTCCTAATTTCCCTCAAAATTTAAACTCAAGAAGTGCTTATAACGAATAAGAAATACCCAAAAAACCGCTGTAATCTAATCGGAATTGATGCAAAAGGAGATGTAGATAGTCTGTTTATAACTCGTAAAGATTTATCTCAGTGAATGCCGGAAGAAGCGAGTAAACAACTATAATTAACAAATGTGTATGTAGAGAGTAAAAGCTCAGTCGGATATACGGACAGCATAAAGGAGATGCAATACAAGTGATTTCATATCGGGCCTAGCCCTCTGACTCATGAATGTTTAACGTTAGCACACGTGAAAGACAGATAAGATGCAGGATGGTTGATATCAGACAACACATATATATGGCCAATAGATAAGCAAAAAGAACGCTTAATTACACGTGGAAATGAATCAAGCTCAATCGGCAATGAAAGTACTGCCTCACCTTCTTGAAAAACCTCACACAAAAGTAAGATTCAGCCTAATTAGTTTTCTGTACATTCGTTTGATAAATGTACATTATGGCATGTTAAAGCTGGTGCAGATATAATCATAAGCGATATATATATATATATTGGAAAGCGTACTTTGAAATGCATTAATCGTACAAGCACTGCGGAACTTAATGGTATAGAAGAGGTTATGTAAGTATGAAGCGTTCTCAGCAGCCTTCACGAATGCAATAAAAGCTTACCCAGAAGTTGATTTTTACGAAAGTTTGGTGCAGATGAACCGCAGAAAATAGTTTTCAGCAGCCTCTGAACTCTCACTCTCAGCAGCATCTTTACTTTATTACTGACAAATACTTATATCATATTCTTTTCTAATATTTTTAATTTCTAAGAATAAATCAAATTGACAAAAGTTTTCAAAATGTCAAAATTTTTAGAAAATTTGCATCTGCAGCGTAAATAGCTCAGTTAGTCTTGGAAATATAACACTCACACAGAAAACCAACTTATAAGTTAAAGCTTCGGTATTGCAATTCGTTCGGTGAGAGAAGAAAGGACCCAAGAATAAAATGTAAATAACAGAAAGTATGGAAGGGACTTCCTTACCCTCTCCTTTTTTCTATTGTTCACATTTTATTCTGAAATAAGCAACGCAACGACCGTGTTATAACCTAACGCCGGATGACACATCCACTCTTTTGCCGACGTCTTATTAAAAAAAGTAAAAAAAAAATGAAATGTGTCAAGTATTTTATTCGGTATATATTTAAAGTAAATCATTCTTAATCATTTATTATATAATGCAAAGCAAATGTTTTTTAGGTTCAATTTACTTTCCGAGTTATCAGAATCCTTGCATAACATCCAGCTATCGAGTGCGTTATGAAACAACTTGTGTTCCAATTCATACGCGTGAAATGGCACATCTGCAGTGCCGTTGAACGCGGGAATTGTATTTCTGGCACGAACCATTAAAATTGGGTTAAACAGCATAAACACAAGCTTTAAATGTATATAGTGTTATATTTTTTTTTGTTACTCTATATAACACTATTTTTTTGTAATTTCGATTTAATTTGCATATTCACATTCATATACTTAATTGAATTTTATTTTCAATCAAAAAACCGTTTTTAAAATTTTTGTTTTCCTCTCGAGTCTCTTGAAAATTAGTTAAATTAATATAATGTAATTTCCCTTTTTTTACAGTCCATAGATGTACAGAACATAGGCACGAAGCCTTAATTTCTTTAGAAATAGACATCAACCCAACGCTTGCCCTATGCGGATTGGCGGAGAACATTTCCGTAATAAATGTGTATTTATAAAATAAAACTTCAAAAATGTATTCAAAACTCTTGACCTAAAATCTTTAATAATTAAGAATTAATGCATTTCGTTGTTAAGTAGCATTTGAAACAATAATATAAAAAGAATGCAGGCACATAGAGAATTCTTTATTATTCGAGATAATTGCACAAAGGCCAACGTTTTTAAAAATTTAATTATGAAATAAAACTTAGTAGCATACAGTCATTGACATTAAAAAATATTTTTTCACATACATATTCACGTGACCTAAATTAATAAAATTCAAATTTTTTTACGGTTTTTAAAACCAAATTTTTTCGCGATGTTACCGATATACCAAAAATCATTATCTGAATCGAGCAAGAACAACTTGGAATAAACTAATGTGATTCAGACAGGTTTTTAAAGAGAAACAAAATACGCACACAGTTAAACTATGAATCACTTTATGTCGATTAAAAATACGCTCTTTGTTTGAACCCGTTTCGGCTGATTTCAGTTAACGTGTACCTAAATATTGTATATTATATTATTTGCAAAATTAATAAAATAATGAAAGAATCATTAAAAGCTTCACAATTTAACTGCAGAAGCCATGATTTTTAATAATTTGCTATTACGCTTCCAATATAAAAAATACATGGATATTCAGTTTTAATAATTCTTATAATTTATTCAATAAATTATAAGAATTTCGTGTTATCTTCCGTTTTAATAAATAAAAAATATAGTAACAGCTTAAACTTAAATACTAAAATAACCAGTAAATTTCATTTGATAACAAAATGGTTTGCTGTGAGTATTTCATCCCATAATATAATGATCAAAGTTCTGTTAATGTAAAGCTAACAACGGAGATCACTAATTGAAAGAACATCTCTAGACATGCATTATGTCTAGAGATGTTCTTTCCGCGGCATCGTTCCCGGAACACCGAAGGCGTCTAATTTAAAATAACTTCGTAAACAAATACTACGTTCACGCTTTACTAATCCACTAGTAAAGGGTTGTCGTTTTGTCATGACATGTGACTAAAATGACATATAATGACTTCGAGTCAACGCTATCTATTTAGGTTTATTAGTGGTAGAGCCACGCTGCAGACGAATACTTTGTCAAGAATGGCATAATATTTGTCTGTAGCATGAATGGGCCCGGCTCGCCCGGGAAAGTACCACACTCCCGCAGAAAACCGGCTTCTGAGTGGTAGCTTATCTACCGCGCTTCGTACGGTGAGCGACCGAGTTCCGGAGGCCCAACGCCATCCCCTCTCCCTTTACCCCTCCCCTTCCCATAATGCCACTTTACTTAAAAGTCAGCAATGCTTGCGTACTGCCTATGGCGCTGCGGAAGTCTATGGGCGGCGTTGATTGCTTTCCATCAGGTGTCACGCCTGCTTGTTTGCCTTCCTATCCCGTTAAAAAAAAAGTTAAGATTTTAAGATCTATGCAATTCAGAAACCGTGTGAAATTTATAATGTATATCTTTTTTAATATCAAATCGTAATTATATAATTAATATAGAGATAGAAGGGTAAAATATTTATATCAGTGTAAAGAAGCGTCTTATTTCACTTCTTAACGTAACGTTATTACGTTCTCATTCATCATAGTTTACGTCTACCTATATAAAATATAATAAACAAAATGGAAAAAATTGTACAAAATTAACTGGTGCTCATATATATATTTTATTAACATCAAAGAACACAGCTTAAATTATTATATTTATATCAAACCGTATAGCGTATTTATATCAAACCAGAAGACACGTCCATGATAGTTTTGTAGTGTAATCGTGCCATAAAGGGACACAAGACACATGGTATGGCAATTTTCTTTTTTTTTATTTATTTATTACAGTAGCATATATTTATCCATAAAACAAATGTCTAATACGACGTACGGCCTGATCATGAGAATTCGTAACTCCAAAAGTACATTTTTTCTCACATGTCACTTTTGATGCCATCTAACGGATAATCTTAACGCGTATCCAATGGAAGACTTCGTATACACCTCAATAAATATTTCATTTTATAACCTAAAGTAAGAATATTTTTTATCTCCATTCGCAAAACATTAAAGAAAATTAGTTTTTTGTTATTCCTGTGAAATTTGCTAATATGGATTTACGTACTCTGATAACTAGAATGAAAATATATAAATTTTATATAGATTTTTTATACATATTAAATTATTTGATTTACCCCGGGTCATATTGAATGAGTTTTCGTAAAAAACATTCAAATTTAGAAATGCGATCAAGTAAGTGTGCTTTGGTGTTGACAGCCCTAGTATTACCGGATGCGCGGATGTGTAACGGTGCACTTGGATCTACAACATCCATGTTAACGCCGACATCCGGCCCAGCCCGCACATAGCTCTATCGACAATACGTCAGGAAATTTTGAGTAGAAATTACCTATTATGTGTAATTTATAAAAAAACTGTGGAGGGGATAGCGAAAGCTTTACAAAATATTTTGTATCGCTAATAGCACAACAGGTTATGCGGAAAGAATCTATCTGCAATTCAGAGAAAAACTAAAAAAAAAGAATTATACATCGACATCCATTTTGTTTTACATTTAACAAAAATATTATGATATCGACATTATTATGAACATTGCTCTTAAATGGCGAGTTTGTATGAACAGAGTAATGAGTGTGGATGAAACAAAAAAAATGTGCCATGATCACGAGATCGTAGTAGCTACGGGAAATAGGCGTGATCATATGAATGTAGGTAAAACATTACATAAAAGTGTACATAAAAACCAGTAATAATTACCATAGAACTCGTTACATTCACGCCCACATAATTCCAACTTCATTTTCAATTCGTTTATCATCAGCTCATTCATAACATAACTTTTATAGTAAGTGTGGGAAAGCAAAGAGCGGAAAAATAAACGACTGCTTATATAAGTGTCATTAATTCGCTGTAGTGGAGTTAATTCAAGAATATACAACTAGTTTGCTAATTAAATATTTGTGTAAGAGAGCAGAACTAATGTTAAAAACACCTCATTGTTTGTACTCACGTACATTAGGTTTGTATTCGCGTATCTTTTCAGTGATATGTCGCTCGATATGAAACTTACCTGAAACAAGAAAGAGAAATTAACATCAATTAGTCAAAACGATATCCATATATAAATATGTTACAAAAAATAAAAAAGTATGTATTGTACTTTTTTTATAAACATAATTTGTGAGTTTAAATCAAATTAACTATTTTTGAAGGCAAAAAAAAATATATTTCTCTTACTAGTACAGTAGTATTACCTAAAATCAAGAAAGTTTATATATTAAAATGAGCGAAAAATCTGACAGGTTTAGCAATAATATTTAACATGTCATATACTACAATAACCGTTATTAAAAATGATATTATAATTAATAGCAATATTTGTCTAAGCATACAATAGGTTGTAAAGGGTGTCCGGTGGCAGTATTAGGTTTTCAACTTTAAGTACTAGATTCAAACAAGGATTTCAAGCTTTAACCTGATATAAATATGGCCGAATATTCCTTGTTTGATAACAATATCATTCAAAATGTTTTCTAATGTTTATTTCCCTTCCCATAAAAAGATTTGAAGTTAGATAACAACAAAAAATAACATGCAAGGAAAGAACTATATCGAGGACGTGTTTAAAGTATCACTTCGCGACACGTCAGAAAGACGACCGAGAAAGAAACGGAAGGGTTGTATCGAGTAAGATCTTATGTGTATAAGAAAAATAACATCTTGACGAAGATAGGCCAGATATAAAAGGGTGAATCATAGTGGTCGCCAAGGGCTGTACTGACAGTGAAGGTTCTAGCGCCAAAGGAATAAAACGAAGAAAATTAAAAGAAATCTTGTTTTGTTAACTAGTTTTGCCTGTATATTTTCAAATCGATGGACAAGTCTTAAACCTCTGCTTATTTCATTATGTAGGTTTCCTTCCTCAACAATACAATGACTCATTACTTAATGACTCATTGTATTCGTTCGCATAATGAACAACGTTATCTTTCTCAATAGGAAGGTGGGCAATCTTATAAAATTATGGTGAATGTATGTATGTATTATATATGGTATTTTAAAATTGCATTTTCCTAAATTCATATGATTTCTGAAATCGATAGGTAAACAATAAAATCACCTGATAGTAAACAGCTAGCGCCGCTACGATCATCCGTAATACTAAAGGCACTAGAGATACATGCCTACTGGGTAAGGATATGATAATACATACATATCACGCCTGTTTCCCGTAGGGGTAAACAGAGATCATAGATCATCATCTAAAATCCATACAAACTTTTATGATTTTTATACCCTTTTGATGATTGTACTACTTTTGATGATGACATACGATGCAGTAACAACTTTATGATAACTAGACTCTATGATAAGAAGAGACTACTTTTCTAACCAGTAAGAAATACATTAAGTTTAGATTGTACGCATATGATATTTAATGTTATAAAAGTTGTATAAGAGTACATACAACAATAATGTTAACAATAATTTCTCAGAGCAATCATGTAAAAACAGCAAAGAATTTTGTAATGATCGCCTTCCGAACGTAACTAGTTTTTTCAAGTGCGCTCTCTCCACATAAATCGAAGCCAGTTTCTCTGGGCATGATTGACGTACTTGGAGAAATGAGTACAATAACACATGAGTTTCCTTCCATTCGGGATATCAAGAACTGTTGTGAAAAACTACGCATCATACATAACATATATCAATATATAAGATTTCACGTGATTGTATTTTTACTTTTCCTAATATTGAACAATTAATATTAAATTATTTTGTGGACAGTCAATAGTTTTACGTAGCTAAGATCCGCGACAAACAAACAATAACAGAAAATCAATAATGTTTGTTTTCCTGCTAGATTAAGTGGACATATTTGGAACGAAAACTTTTCGGTTGTCTTCCGTAGTGTCTACTGTACCTGAAGATGCCTCGTGTTGGGGCGAAACACGTGTCGTTTGCAAGGTGGAAAGGTAGTGCGTGTTTGGTGTTGTGTATAGTGGTTGGTGGGTGGAGTGTTGCTGGCCGTTTTTCAGTAAGTTTTGGGTTTAAGTTCCAAATAAATCCACTTAATCCAGTAGGAAAACACACATTATTGATTTTCTATTATTGTTTGCGTGTCGCGGATCTTAGCTAAGTAAAACTTTTGACTGTCCACATAGTGATGGAATTCCGCAAAGTAACGCCTGACTCCATTAATATATTTTTTTGACCAATTTCAGCACGATGCGATAAAGTACTTACAACTAAATTGACTAGAGCGTATAGATGATGTTTTTTTAAAATATATACATACATAAATATTAGTATCAATATAAACGATACCTAAAATATGTACAATAAAATTAAATTGGTGAGCTTATTGCTCAGTGAGAGTTCTTTTTTATGAGATATGAAGGCAAACGAGCAAGAGTGACACCGTCGTCGTCGTCGACGAAAGCAATCAACGCCGCCCATAGACAACCGCAAAGTCACGGAAGCGTTGCTGGCCTTTTAGGTATGTGCATGTAAAAAAGGCTCGTTTTTTAAGGTGCCAATGTCGTTCGATTCCCGCATTGAGATGTGTATGGCCTAAAATGTAGCCGAAGACCAGGCTAGGTGGCACGCCTTGGGTGAGGCCTATGTCCAGCAGTGGACTACCATGAGCTGTTATTAATGGCTTAAAATCTGATTTCTATCTATATAGGAAATCCTAGTATGAGGCTCGGTTGTGAAATGTTTATTGTTTTTATTATTAACCTTTAACGAACCAAATAAAGTTGCAACTATAAGGTGGTGTATAGAGTCTTAATATGTAATACGGCTAGATATTCTGCATGTAATTTTTATACCGAATTATTACGAACACTTTAAATTACTAAAGATACCGACATAGCTTATAGCTAGATAATTTTGATTTTTACCAACTAAAGTAGAAAGTTGCTGGTCATGTATTGCTAGAGAATCGGTTCTCTACTGTTGGAAACTGTTGGAGTAAACGAGTGCTGGAGAGGAAACCGCGTTTTGACAACTGTGTACATTAACGACGATCTGTAGAAACCGGATACGCGAGGAAGACTTACCTAGATGACACTATTTAGAGGAGACATAATTCCCAATTTAAGTTTCCAATTCTTCCACTTTCCCCTATAGAATATCGTAATAGGTCATTAATCCAGGGGCCGTACTTCAATTAAAATTTCTTTAATATACAAATAATTTTTTCTACTTTAACAAGCATCAAAGAAAAAGAAATATTATTTTTATTTATTTTATATACTAAAATGTATAAACAAGTCATCAATTTTCAAAACTTGACGTATCAAAACTACTAAAAAGGGTCAAATGAATGAATGAATGAAATTATTGCATTTGAATTATTCTTTTACTGAAAACGTCAAGGAAATGTATACTTCACATCAGTACGTGCTCAGCGCAAAGGGACACGTGTTAGTCTCCGTGGAGAAGTGTTGTGATACAAAGGGAAGTCGGTTGCGGGGCCATTGGCCGCTTCATAAGTGGGTCAAACCTTTAAAGCATTCGGAGTCGCAGTAACGACATTTGTTCTGCGCGTACAAACGGTATTTGCGTATAACACTTTTTGAGTCTGTATGAAACCAATAGATGAAAAAATTGAGAATCATTTTTAATACAATAAAGAACTCGCCGTAAAGAAGAAGTTTCATCCCTACCATCTGGACGAGTGGCGATCTACTACGGTGTGAATCTCTCGAAACTTCTTTCCACGTACCACCACAATTTTGGAACCAGCTACCTTCGGTGTTGTTTCCGAACCGATACGACATTGGCACCTTCAAAAAACAAGCCTACACATACCTGAAAGGCCGGCAACGCTTCCGTGACTTCTGCGGTGTCACGGTAGTCTATGGGCGGCGTTGATTGCTTTCCATTAGCGACACGCTTGCTCGTTTGCCCGCCTATGCCATAAAAAAATACAATAAATCTGCGAATTTATTTGGTAAAAGTATTGAACGAAATATTTCGTTCAACAGTCAAAATATTATTTAAGCCGTATTTATTACTAGCCCTTTTGATCCCACCTACGGCAAGTTCTGTCAGTAAGTCCTCCTGTGGTACGAGCTTTACCCTATTAGGAGATTTTAATCTTGGTGGTACCTTGTTACTTCAAACCTTTATGCAAAGTCGTGCTTAATTCAACCACTGATGTGGTCCCCCTTGTATATTGATTCAAGGGCATGTCATTTAATCCATAAGACAAATTATGTTTTGATGTGTGTAATTAGTAAAATATATGTAACCATTGTGCGATGTGAATTTTAATAATAGAAACCTTTTCATAAACATCTAAAGTATACAAAACATTTAATCAAAATATAAAATTATTATAAAAGAAACGTAGATACAAATTCATTATGCTTCCTTCAATTACAATGATTTCTTGTGACGAAAAATCACGTAAATAGTTCATATATACATATAGAATAGAACCCCCAACGTTAAATCCTAAATCCAACCTTTAACCAATTAAGCTATTGTCGCATGTACGAATCATATTATTTTAATTGTATTTTTTTTTGTATTAATTATATTATTCATAACGTTTTCTATTGTGTTCATTGCACGCAGGCATTATTCATTGTTATATGTGTACGCAAAGTTATTAACGGATTTACGTAAACTCATGGAAACCATGTCGTGGGAGGCGTATTGTGTGCATTAGTACAGATTAACAACGGAATATCGTTTTCTTTTCACAGAACCCAGTCTCGGAATGAATACTTCAAGTCCATGCATGATAATGATTTACTCTTTATTACCATTTACTCCGAATACTGTAGATTTGCCACTAACCAAATTAGGTCTTCTCAATGTCATATCAATTAAAAATAAACATATGCGGTACCAAGTACAACACCGTTTTACAGATGTATGTAAAATGGTAAAATAGCAAAAATAAAAAAAATGTATATGCAAACAGTAGGAAAAATGTAACTCATATCTATGAGAAGGCAAAGCTTCACTAAAATGTCATACAGATTAACCTTATTTAAAGGAAGGCCACTTTTGATGCGGTCCGAATCACAAACACAATAGCGTGAATCATATTTTTCGAATAATACACTGCTAAGGAGGTTTATCTGTTAAATTACTCCTAATATATAATAAAAAATAACCGCAAAAGTATAAAGGACTACAAACTTAATAGTTTAATCGTAAGTCATTTGTCAAAAAGTTCAATGTATGGTAGAATCTAAGTATATTTTTAAAGACGCTTCAAAATCGGTCAGCGCCATCTGTAGCATTTACACAAAAATATAAACATATTGCATATAAACATACCTCATTAAAAGTAAAAAAAAAACTTAATTCAATAAACATATTAAGATATCTTTAAAATCAAGAAAAACAAATAAATAACACTTTAATAGCGACCTCTATCGTCAAGTAGCAAAAGTACTTACAAGCTCGCAGTGCATCAAGAGATGGCGGTAGAGTCGCTGCATTCCCTCCTTGCATAGCTGCTAAAGCGGTATACGTATCTTGATCGCCAGGAAGGATATCACTGTATTTTCGTTTTCTATTCATAATTGCCTTCCACATCTTGAATCTCGTCCTTTTACGTTTCTTTCTTTTATATTAATTTACATTGCAATCGCCTTTATCTCACTTTCACTAAAATTTCTCTTAATATACTGTTGTACAGCAATACATACCTACTGCGGTATCATAAGTACAGATTTGTTTCCTGAGCTAATGTCGACAATTGAACCAACGAAACGAAGTTACAAGACAGCGATACGCAATGACAATAATAGGGGCACTGCCCTTTGTACCATTGCTGGACGACATAAGTAAACAATTTATCAATTTACACTACACAGAATAAAAATAAATTAAGTTATTTCTTTTCCATAACAATTTAACAATACTTAATATAAATACAATAATAAAGTTTAAGTTTAGTTGAAACATTTAGTAAATGTACAAACTTCAGTATAAATGCAAAATATTTCAAAATATTATAAATTAATTTTGATGTCTTTATCTTTACATCTCATTTTCATTTGGAAAATTCTGCATTCCAGTTTTAATTATACACGAAACTTATATCCGTATAGTCCGTAAGGCATTTATGCTTGCTTTGGAATACCATTTAAAAGCATTTCATAGGCATTAAAGAAATAATTATAACACACGACCTAAATAACCTATTGGCGAAGTGTATTTACTTTCTGGTATAAGTCCCGCATCAGGATAAATATTTCCATGGTGTACCACCCATAAGTCTGAGTGTTGCCCAAGGTCACGTTTTGTTAGTAATGAAACTCATACAAGTGGATAACTTATTGGGTTGAAATGAGTGTTAACCGTTTATTATACACTAGCTTTTGCCCGCGGCTTCGCTCGCGTGGAATTTGGTCTGCCACATTAAGTTTCGTGACAAATCATTTTAAATAAATATATTTTTTTTCACTTTATTGTAAAATTGAATTACGACCAAAATTACATAAAATCATTACAAATTATAGCCTATATGTTGTTCCGATGTATAACCTATATTACTGTAAAGTTTCATCTAAATCCGTCCAGTAGTTTTTTCGTGAAAGAGTAACAAACATACATCTATAGTCACAAACTTTCGCATTTATAGGATTATTTCGTATGTGAATTTGATTTATATTATACATCATATATCACTAAAACAAATAATTGTGAGTTCGTTTTTAGAAAGGATGTGAAATATGACTTCCTAAATTGGCGATAGCATGGAATTACGAATTTAAAAACTATGGGCGACCGTGACATACTTGTACAGCTTACGCGTTCATTATATCAAATTACTTTCAAGTATAGGTCCCATATAGGCGTAATAAAGTCACCCTGATACAAAGCGTCCGGCACAGTGAAATTGGACTCACCTAACGGTTCGTGACATTTTAAAAACATTACACGAATGCTTAATTTGAAACACTTATTAAAATTTATCTACTCATTCGATATGAGACAGAGCAGGAGATAAATTTTTCAAAGAACTGTTTTTATTATAAAAAATAATAAAAGGTTCAGTGAAGGGTAATGCTTAGCCATGGACAAAAGCCAAGTGTATCTCTTCTAATTAAAGTGTGAGATAAAATCATCTACATGTATTTTTTCCAAGTATTGTTGTCGGAGGGTGCCAGAATACAGCTTTTGTCTTAAAATTTTCTTGTTACTGACAATAAAAATAAGCAGAAATAATTAATTTCGGCTTTAAGATTAACAAACAATATGTGTCTTTATTCGGCTTGAAAGCGATTGTATATAGCGGCCACAATGATGAGAACGACACAAACGCTGCTGTACAATTCTTAACTAGTCGCTCTCTGTGATTTTTATCAAGGTTATTGCGAAATATATCAAGAAACTAATGCTAATGATGGGGTCCATATAAAACATAATTAGTATGTACACGCGGAGGTAATGGTTGAACAAAAGCACTTAAAGCTATATAAAGCAATACTATGTTTACAAAAGGCTAATAAGTTAAACAAGTCCAGAGCTTATTATTGTAAAATTGTAGCTGGAGGCGATGATAGCTTTGTTAGCAGTGAAATGTGTTTTTATATCCGATGTAATAATTTATAATTAATAAAATGCGTATAGTCATCGTTAATCTTAATTTTCAGCATCCCCTTATCGGTTGGAAATGGGCGAAAAAAAGTGTTTCTCACAATAACTGATTTTATACTTTTTAATAAAATCATTTCATAATTGTAATAAAGAGTAATGTCTAATAACGAGTTGATTCTCGTCTCTGCACCACTCGAAAATAGACATATTTGGCATCCTTAAGTCTCTGGATATGGTTTCACAATTACATCCCCGGCGCCGAACGATGATAGAAGAATTTCTCGTAGGAATAGTTATCTTTCAGCAGGCCATACATACTTGTATTGGGGCGAAATAAATTTGGTAAAATATTTATGAATACATTTATTTATAGCTGTACCTCATTGCCATACTAATTAACGTTGCTGTAACGGTTTTAATAGAAATAAGATAAATAAAAAGACATCCATTGTTCTTTTCAAAATAACACCCTGCCATACCTGTCATATGAGCTCAATATAATAGTATAATGTAAAAATAAAAATAAAGTAAACATGTGTGCAGTTCACAAGCAGTAGAAATGAAACTTACAATATTTTATTTCATTCTCATTCAGTACATGGTCTCTTTTAATGTCGATTTTTCGTACCATCGAGTTTCAAATCACAACAGTGCTAAATCAATTTTTACTTCGAAAAGCATTACAAAAATTAAAATTTAATAAATTCAATAGCACACTCGGCATGATAGCCCTATCCGTCGCCATTGTTAGACCTAACACAGGGGAGTCCAAGTGTCAGTGCCAAATCTAGTGGGCGCACGTCAAAGGCTAACGTCGACGGAATACAATAGCATGTATTATAAGGCGATTCAACGGTAAGTATTTAGCAATTGTGTATGTGTGTAGTGCTTGTCGTGCCTCAACAGCTCGACCTATGGTAGCCAGTACAGTCACGAATGTTTTCCTACTATGACAGATACGATATTGTCGGCACAACAGCGCTTTGAATCTTTTATTTTTTCTCCTTTAGTTGCATTATGACTACATTTATTCTAGATAACGTTAGTAACGTAAAGTTCTATAGAATAAATGTACTCGCACATGATATTACCTGCAGTAATTGTATTTAATAATAGCTCACCTAATTTCATCTTCATAACTTACCATCTTCACAACTAGCTATCCAGCCTTTAACTCAAATAAGTATTAGATTACTAAACAACTAAATAGACCTTTTTCACACTGCGTTTAATTAAAATACGTTTGACGTCAATTATTTCAAATTGTGGAGCTTTTTCATAAAGAGAGAGAGAGAGGGAAAGAAACGAGCAAACATATAACCTGTTGATACACAACTATCGCCACCATACAACACCAAGGAGTTTGCAGAAGTGTACTTTTATAAAGGTACAGAATCAAGAAGGTTCCCAATGTCATATCGGTTTGGAAGTATAGCTAAAGGAAACTTATTTCTTGGTATGTTATACAAGAAAAGTTATTATCTCAAAAATGCATGGTGTTCAACCCGTCATTCTCACCCGTATCTGTGTTGGAAAATGAGCGGTGGCATTCACTTTACAATCACGAGCTTTATGAGCTGTACAACGAGCCGAACGTCATCAAAACCATTAATATTAGACGCCTTCGTTGGGCTGGGACGAGTCTATAGTACCCAAACGCTTACCCGACATCTAACCAGATGGTCGTAGAAGCCACGAAAGGCCTAAGCTCAGATGGCTAGATGGAATCGAGGACGACTTAAAGGCAATCGGTGTGAGGGAATAGAGAAAAAGCCAAACTAAGATCCGACTGGAAAAGTTTAATGAACCAGGCTAAGGCCCACCCGCGGCTGATGTGCCTTGATGATGACGATTAACCCGTCATTCACATATATTTAAAATATTATTTTATGTTAACTAGTAGCCGATATGATGGAGTAGTGAAATTTATTCTTTTCTATCCATATTTAAGTAATATTGCATACCTAAATACAGGAAAATAAAACATAAATAAATACAGGTAACGAAATAATAATGTTCTTAATTTAAATTATGAAAAATGAAAAACATAAAGAATATAACAGTTAATGCCTTCGGGGAAACTACGTTCTGCGCTGCAAATAGATAACGTCGGAACAAATGAGAAATGGACAGATGGATGATGAAAGTAACTATATTTAGAGTTGACAAACGCGGGTGTGAACCAGACGAAATCGTCAGATCAATGTCGACCGTTAAATTATGCGGGCAAGCATATAGTACTACGATTCTGTGCAAATAAATATCAATTACGGTCTTAGATGTCTGTAGCCCAGTAAAGCTGATAAAACTTGAAAGGGAAGCAAAAATATTGTGTCAGTTGCCCTTTATGATCGTCTGATAATTTCATTTCAATTTTCAATTAAGTTTGCGATGGTCATAAGATATCGCCAGCATTAAATATCACAACTAGGGCTCACAATACCGGGATTCCGGGATCCCGAATACCGGAATCCCAGACGATTTTTGTCCGTTATTAAAAACCGGTATTTATGTAAAAATACCGGTATTTTGGTATTACATTAGTTTCAAAAATTCCAGGTCTGGAACAAAAAATAAAAGATAAAATTACTTTTTTTGAAAAATCAGGAACAAAAGGAACGTATTAACAAAATGTGTATGATTTCTTAATGACAATAGTGCCGACAAGTGTAGAATCAGAAAGAGCTTTTTCGGCGGCTGGTTATATTTGTACGAAAATTCGGTCCTCGCTTGATGATGAAACGATTGATTGTTTATGTTTTTTAAGAGCATACTTTAATAAACAAAACGCAAGTTATTAATATTATTTCATAAATACTTTCAATTTAATTATATTTTTTGCTTCTTTAATTATATAATGCCATACGAGCCTATTATATGTAAAATGCAACATAAAGTTTAATATGTACTTTTTTTTACTTGCACATTTTTTATATCTATCTACTCCTACTCTTTATGTAATAAAATAAATAATATCTACTCATTTCAGAACAATATTTATTGGATTTCATATATTATTTGTTAACAAGTCAATATAACAATTGAGATAAGTAAAAATATAACTAGTAAATTTTTTATCAATAATACCGGTTTCAATACCGGTATCCCGATATTTCTAATTTTAAATATCACCGGTACCGGTATTCAGATTTTAGTTCGGTATTGTAAGCCCTAATCACAACCTAGTCTGTTGTTCACACCTGCAATTGAGACAGACATTTGAAGCCTTATACTATACCTATTTACTAAAATAAAATATATGTAATCAAAATATATCTGATATCGAATTTAACCACAGTATTTTCGTGAATAAAAAAAGTCTATTCAAAGACAACGAGTGTGCAAATTCAAAAACATTTTATATTTGCACACCGTCTGGTATTAAATTTGTATAAACGTTTTTGCAATGCCTATGATATACCAAACGTCTATAGGCGGACTCGACTGCATGAGGCGACACGCTTTCTCATTTGCCTTTCTGTGTTATATATAAAAATGAACGTTAGTTCGTTCCCGATGCGTTCGCGAATCGTTCGTCCTTTTGTTATTATTGACACTTACGTGAAGGTTTCTGACATAGTACAATCAAGTTTGAAACAAATGGTTGAATAGCACAGCCCCACTGACAAGCTTCGTCTGAGGGTCCGCAGCAAGTGAGCTCCGAAAATCCATAAAAAATATTTCTTAGTGCAAATCCAATCCAAGGAAAATATTATATATTTCTTATTTGCTGAGTTTATTCCTTTCAGAGAAGTCGTAAAAATAATTTTAAACATTTTCTTACAACTTTAAACTTAAAAGTCTTTTAGCATAAACGAATGATACGTTTTTCCTACAACCATAAAAGACGTTAATTAATTGTGTTAAATATATAATTACTAGCATTATACATTCGATGCACAAAGGTGGGTGATTGCAGCACTGTTACTCATCCGCCCGGAGGCGTGGGTACTGCGCGTCCCACCCACGCAGTGAGTGTATCGTTCGTTTGCTCATTTTAGGGGTTATTCATATTGAACATAAATAATAAAACTAATTAAAAATAAAAGATTGTTTGAGTCACAGTATAAACATTAACACGACCGTGGGTGGCACAAGGAACGTGCATTCGATTAAAGTATTATGCAACTATTATGTTATGGTTTTATAAAATAAAAAAGGAAAAATTTACCGGAAAATATGTATTTATTTGTGTGATGTATGCAAATATATCCCCGTTATAAAACAAGACAGATATGTATGTACCTCTAAAATTATTATTTATCGCAATGCAACTGAATGTTATAAAATAACTCAGTTTTGGGGTTCAAAAGCAATTTTAAACCCCAAAACTGAGGTGGTAAGTAGGCTAAATCATTTCTTAAAGTGATCTTTTCATTAAAAAAATTAAGAAGAGACAATTAAATGGATGTCAGAAGTTTCTTATTTATGGCAAGTATGTATACTCGTATTTTACCCAGCCTGATTTTCATTACACATGTACTGATTTCATTACAGCAGATCGTCACTCCCGTGTGTCGTCCCCCGGCTAGATGGTGCGACGATCTGCGCAGGTCGGCTGGCAGAAAGTGCATGAACCAAACCCAAAAGAGACTACCCATTATAAATTTAGCTTTTACTAATTTTAGAATATTCGTTATAATAATAAAAATAATAATCAGTCAATTATTTTATGACGAACATTAAATTTGTTGTCATATGCAAAATAGATACAACGGGACATAATTAGTCTTCAGTGTTGCAATAGGACACAAGGGCTATATTGTTCTGTTTATATATTATATAAAGACAGAACAACATAGCGGAGAAAACACCGTGTCTAGAAATTGATTCTTGTTGTAAAACAAGTTTAATTATGATACACAAGTCCTGTATATAACTATCGTTTGTTTGTTTTATTTGTAAAATAAGGTACTGATGTAAGTGAATGCGTCAAATCGTTTCACGCGTCCGGTGTTGGGTTTCGGCGCGCATTGAACGGTTACACGGCCATATTTATAGTTTATAGTGTGCGCGCTATCAAATGTTCGGTAATGGTGTAAACAATGGGAGTTGGCAGCGGGCCACCTGGCTGCGACTAGTTGTGCGCCCTGACATACCCGTCGACACAACCCAGAGAATCGGCATTGCAAGGCTTTTTAGATAATTAATCTAAAATTACATCGAAGAATTTATAATTATATTAACAAGAGATAATAATGAAACTTTTTAATGGGATATCAAGGCGAGCAAGTGTGTCGCCTGATGGAAAGCAATCATGGACATCTGCAGCACCATAGCTTGATATAATAGTAACAAGAATAAATAATAACAAGTGTAAATAATAATCATCATTAACCGACAGCCAACCACCTCGTCGCTCCATCTTGCCGAGGAAGCGTCCTAAACTATATTGGACAAGGTGCCGTCTCCACTGCATGATCAATTTAGGAAAGCAAACATTATTTCTGCAACCTAAAGTCTAGGAATAACTTTTAGAGAAGCCAGAATATATTTCTCAAAGTTAACAAAATGTTACGGTATTTTTTTTATAAATAAAATGGAAAGTGGAAAACTGAAGAAAGAAACATTTAACGCATACGACGATTTATATAACACGTTTCAAATTACAATAATATTTCCATGTCTAAGCTTTGTAATGTATTTTAAGAGATACGCCGAAATATACATTTTAAATATCAAGGTTTAGAATTTTAAATTAAATTATAATGACGCGTAGGCGTGAATCTGTTTAATAAATTTCTACAGATCGGTTATAGTGATCCGTTCGGTTCATCAAATAATAATAGCCTTGTGTGGAGCCTCACAGCTCATACCAGTACTCATCAGTTTGCAGAACACGTGGCAACAACTTGTGTCGTAATGAAACAACGCGACTTGATCATACAGAAATAATACACATGTTTCGGACGCTTGGAAAATAACGCGTTTGAGTATGGAACTTATTTGAAAACATATATCTTTATATCTTTATATTAATAGTATGGAACTTATTTATTAACATATATCTTTATATCTTAATCGCAATCGTTACTAATCGAGTAATTCCTGTGAATTACTCGATTAGTAACGATTGTGATTAAGTTCTAAGATGATAAATTCACTTACACCATTGGAGTGTTGATATGAAGCACATTTTCTAGCACAAGCACTTATTAGCTTAGTTGTTAGGAATTATTAAGAACATTCCTTGTTTTCTTTAAAAAAAATTGCTATAATGAAAGGTGCCGTTTAAAAACATAGATTTTAAATATAGGAACAGAAAAATGAATTTTAACTAATTGTTTGGTAACACTTCAACGATAATTAAAAAAATAGAAAAAATGATATAATGAATTATATGGAGGAGGAATTGTTTTCATAGGGTAGTTAACAAGATTAGCTGTAGTCTATGAAATGTTTATTATTATTTTTTAATAAGTTAACTATGAAATCCCTTATAAGAAAAATAATTAAAAACTATTATATTGAATAATAGAGAAAGTTGTTGACGTCAAATAAAATTATTTCAATAAAAGTTTTTTTTTTATAGCAGAGCAGGCAAACGAACAGGCGGTCACCTGGTGGTAAATGATTACAGCCGCCGTTAGACATTCATAACGCCGGAGGCGATGCGTTGCCGGCCTTTACTAAACACATGTTGGAAGACATACTCAAAATGGTAATTTAATTATAATTACAATTCTTAAAAACAACGAAATAAGAACAAAATGGAAATACTTATACACAGATGTCATGTGAAAAGAACAATTGTACGTATGGTATGCACAAAGTAAACGCACATTCGCAATAAAACATTACAATATTTTAAACTAATATGAATCGTTAAAATACAAACATTTACTTTATATAAATTAGAATGTTAATTTGCGCCGGTCTTGTAAGAAAACAATACCAACAAAATTTGTATTGCCTTTTTGTTTGTAAAATTATTTTATTAAAAAATTATACTCAAATGGTTTTGATACATCGATGTATATAACCTATTACGAACATTTCTGAAATAATAAATGAAAATCTGAGTACTTATCATATAATTTTTATAATTATGTTATTTTAGCCGATTCTTTCCGATAATCCAAATATCCAAATGTCACCTGCGCGGGATACATTCATTCGTTTATTATATATTTAATTGTCATTAGTGTGTTCATAAACAACAGAACATTTCGTCTGAATCTTCTTATGTAAAATGGAACGATTTTATTTTCTATACAATTTGAGGAGAATGTGAATACAGTGCCATCAAAACACAATTGTTTGTACTTTAAGCAAATTTTAGTTTCGACCGGCATTAGAACCGTTCTGACTTTGCTCAAACGACATGACATTTTGTATTATTTTCGTAACAACCGACACAAGAAATTGCCGTGAGGCTGAAAAATTAAGTGATACATTATTACATTACAATAAAAACATCAATTTAAAGATTTATTGTATTGTATTAGCTTGAATCAATATTAAGCACATTTAAAGATGTGTCCGTTTTGGCCTTGACTCGGTTAACTCACTACTTAGACTCATTATTACGATTAGCGATACACTGCGAATCTGTTACGATAAATAATGCTAATAATGTCGCCTGTAATGAAATTCAGCTATAGATCATCTATAGAGCTATGAGTTGTAAATCATTTAGCTATAGAGCATTACAAGCTATACTAGCAGTATTACATGAAATACAGACATTATAAGTATATATTTTCATAAAATGATCGTAGTGATTTTATAACGAATAAGAAGCTATAATCCTTATCTTACTAATACATCCAAAATAAAGTATATATTTATAATTTTGAAATAACTTGTATTTCCTGGGCCTACGAATGTATGCTTATTTTGATCTAAGATAATCTTGAATTTAGCATCAGGTGCGGGTGATCGCGACGCAAATATTTGCCATATTTAATTTCCACATATCATTTATATAATAGATATGTGAAAAGTAACACATTACAAACCTTGGTAAAGTCGCAAAACTACCTCCGTCTGTCTTTTGCGCTAATATTTCAGAGATTTCTCTAATGAGACCCCAGCTAAAACGGCTTGTAGAAAATTATCTTACGAGTATATCGGAAAATCCAACGACTAAATACATTTTATTATAGATAAAACGTTTAATTTCTTTATAGACACGTTATTGAAGCAAAAATGTCGCTAAAAATATAGCTTACAGCAATGCCAAAATAATTATCCGGAGCGAGAGGATTTAAACCCAACTTCACGCTTCTCAAGCCATGCGCAATAAAAGGGAACGAAATTGCTTTGAAATCCTGCATTACTTGCTGCATCGGAGTTTTGGTAGGGTGCGCAATATTTTTAAATTTATAATATAAAGGTAATTCAAAACAACTTAAAAACGTTTACTTTAAATATAATTTGCTTTTAATAAAAAGTTTCACATAAGAAATTAAACTTTATACAAACAGGCTACGCTTACGTAAGGTTTTAACTTATAAACTCTTTACTCGAAAGAATTTTGTCAATAATATAAGAGTAAACAAAAATGTACTAACGCATATATGAGCTTTGAAAACATAATTTTATTTATTTTTATATTTATTACATTGATTAGTATTTATAGAGGCAGAAACGTTTTTACGCCGGCTAGGCTTTTTTTTTTTAAAAACTACTAAACGAATTTTTTATTGAAAAAAACTAGTTTTAATCAATCTCAAATATTTTTCTTGCAAGCGCAATTGTTATCCAGAAAATTAATAGACATACTAATAAAAACACGGTGAATATGATAATATAAGACAAATTACGTAACGATTCTTCAAACTTAATTACCAAAATAGAATAGAGCTTCATTCAAATTACCAAACACTCTCCAATTTTTTTGTATATTTATAATATAATATCATATAACATATTTTAGAATGAATAAAACATTTAATGAATCATAATTCAATAGCATATTAATCTTTTGGCCGTATATTAATACAACACGCAGTTTATAATGCCCCTTGGAAATTCAAATGAAGTTATAAGACCCGGATCATCCTTTCTTATTTATTTGTATATTTATTAAGTAATAGGCAGATTTGTCTAAGTGCCTTTTTAAGTTATTTGCAGAAAAAAACAATCTAGCAAGACTTAAGATAACGTTTGAAATTTAAATTAATGTACAGCTTCGATTGGGAGTAAGAATAAAATAAAAGTTTAAATTAAAGTTTTCATAGCTTTTTCGAAAGGCGGTTTGAAATGCATTATCTAAATATACTTCTGTTTGTTGGCTTCCCTACATATCCCCTATGTTTTAACGCGCAAAAGGGTAGCATAGGTCACCCCCAGACTTTGCAGATAAAGCACATTGCCTAATGAATTCTGCGCTAGCTACGTAAGGGAAAATCACCCTATTCTCATAATGCTCTTAAGTTTATTGGCATTAGCATTGACTGAATGAATGTGTGGCACATTCATTCAGCCACCCCAATTCATTATGACGATAATTAGAACCGGGCATTAAGTTGAAAAAAGGTTTACTAAAAACTGACGCGGGTTTGAATTTGATTAAAAAAAAATATTTTTGTTATATTTGTATTTAAATAATATAGCATGTTTCATGGGTCTTATTCATTTTATATGGATCTTATTAAATTTTATAATATTTATTCAACGTTTT